>LPNX010450381.1:0-11469 GCA_001517045.1 Pseudotsuga menziesii | reverse complement strand
GAATATGTGGGCTGAATGGAGTCTCTAGGGCTATTGTTCATAACGCACCCGTTAGGGTGTGACAGAGATCAGTGCCCCGAGGTCACTTTTCAGAAGTTCTCGTTTCCTTTGGGTATTTTGTCACCGTAATGGTTTGATCTAGATGTTGGATTTTCACCTGATGGTTTGTCAATTTGGGAGAGTGAGTCCTAATTATTCTAGTCACTCAAATGCTTTTGATACAACTTGACTGATCGGATGAAGCATAGCCAAGTGCAGAGCATGCACACCGGAGTCTTGTTAATTTCAGTAAATTTTAAGATGGGTGTTCTTGTTAAAAAGAAAACCCTCCAAGAACCTCTTTCGATCCAAGTGGATCTCAATCGGGGAATCAAGGAGGGGTTAATTTTATAATAGCTGAATAAACAAATGATGAAAAGAAAAACACAAATACACAATTCCAGTTTTCTAATTAGTCCTACCATGCATCTCTTTCCCCTTTCGGGTCAATCGAGAAGTCGTGGGGTAAGTATTAAGATTACTTTGAACTCTCAAATATGGAATATGAAATTGATAATGAATCAAAGTATACTACCTTGCAGATTAGAGGTACGCTAGTTTGAAAAAATATGAACAAAAAGTAAAAAATTGACATCGACGCAAAACCCCCCAGGGGGGATGAGGACTAGGCTCGAAAAAGCATATTCAAAAAGACATTTTCTTTTTATTAGCAGCGATTTACAATATCAGCAAATTAAAATTGATGCACTTTGGTCCTTGTTATCTGGGATCCAAAGGTTTACAACAAGCTTGTAACAAGCTAGAATTAAACAAGGTGGTGGGGGAAGCTTTCGGGAAGCTCCGATTCGTCCAAGAGTTGGAAATTTGGCAGAGTCTCCTTCTCTTTTTTGTTGGACCTACTAAAAAACAGCGAGCAATCAAAATCAAATGTGCCCAAACACACTTTGAAAGTGTTTTGGGTTACAACACTAGTTACCAAAAAAAAACTTAAGTACAATTTTGTTAAGTTGGGGTAATTTAGTTTTCCAAAAAGGAACCAAGGAAAGCAAGCTTTCCTTGGGATCTTGGATTGCTGTTTGGGAAGCCAATAATATATGCACTTTTATTGCAGAATATGAAACTTTAAAGTACAGCAAAAAAAACTACCTTAAAAGCAAGCTACAAATTTTCATTAAAATGCTTGCAAAAAGATGATAATTTCAGCTAGATCTCTTAAAATACAACTTTATATGCAATACGAAACTAAGATCTAAACTTAAGAAAGGATATTACTAACTAGATCTATATGTAATTTTCTTAATGAGACAGATCTAAGCAATAAGACTCTTTAAAAGTAACCAATTTGAAGAGAAATTAAGATTTTTTAAGGAGGAAGAGAGAGAAAGAGTGTTTGAAGCCTGGGAATGTTGGGCTTTGGATTCTGCTTTGGTGGAACACCGAGGGACTATGTCATTTAGAAGATATTGAAGATGAGGAAGATGCAAACCAGCTCAACCTATTCTACAAGCGAGAACACCTGTAACTTAGAAATCCTTGCACAAACAGATGGTTAAAACATAGGTGCTGCTGGAAGAGAAAATTGGAAAGCATGCAATTAAACTTAAAATACATACAAATCTAATAGATCTGGAATAAGCAGCAGTAAGAGCATAAATCAAACTAGAATAAACTCTTACCCTAACAGGAGGGAGCTCTCTCCTTCAAGGCCAACAATTAACCAGCAAAGCAATGATAAATAATGCATATTATACCTCATAAGCATTTGACAATCAACATCCACACATGAAGAGCATTACACCATAGATCTTTCCACCAAAGCTTCTTTATTCCAGAATGAAAAAACAACATAGTACAAGAGCAACAGCACCTAAATCCCAGTTCTAACTAGCTTGGAAGAGGCTGGTGTGCTTGGATATATACAAAAACTAGGAGATCCAACCCAGGGGGGCGCAATTCCCAAGGAATTAGATCAAATCAACTAATGGAGATTCAATCAATGTAGATATGAAGCTGAACTGAGCCTACTTGTCCACTGGGGGCCTGATTGAGCTAACCCATCAACCCATAAACCGACACATCAGTCCACAGAGCATCCAGGAGAGTCCACATGTGTGGAGGAGAGAGAGAGAGGGTGCAATTCCCCATGAAGACAGCTGAAGATCAACTCTGGATCTGATTTGATCACCTCCTTCAGTCAAGGATTTGTCAGATTCGGTCAATCTGCTTCAGATTTGACTGATTTCAATCAAATCGGCTCAGAATCCACTGATTTATGATTTTGGATTTGCTCCATTATTCATCAATTTATTAATTAAAATAATCAATAATTGATTTTTGGGGCTTTCTGACCTCAGTGATGGAAAATCACTCAAAACTAGGAAATAATGGGTCCATGGGTTTACAAGGTGCTCTTAGCTTGAAAATGAACACCTACATGACTGAAACTGATTATTTGACCCACTTTTATTACAAAATCAAATTTTCCAATTAAACTATTAAAAAATAGCCTAAGTTTTGGAAAAATTAAATTTTAATAAAAAACACTGAAAAAACTAAAAAATTGAAAAATTGAAAAAACCCAAGGAGACTTAGACATGTTCATATGGCTCGACCATAATGTCTAGCATGTTCATACATTGACACATAGACTCTAATAACCTCAATAGGCCTAAATGCCAAGCCGACCACCCCAACTTTGGAGGTATGGAGTGAAAAACTCAAAAATTATCAGTCGTTTATACAACAACCAATAATAACCAAGGGAAAAGACACCCTGGGCTAATCGGATTGACAAATAAAGTCTAAGAGACCGAGTCTTTTACAGACACTATCATGCTAGAACATTTATTACAACTCCCCCATGGGGTATGAACATGTGATATAGTACAACAAGCGCTTCCCAGAAGAACTTCTGAAGATCTTCTGAAGACCGAACAAAAAATCTTTGTCTGGTTCACCAGGCTCACTTGATAAAAAACCACTAATTACAACTTAGGTGGTAACAAGCATCATCATTCTTTTGATCTTTAAACTTTGGAAGACATGTTTGCCAATCCACTTTAGGTATTCGATTTGGAAAACCAGGAATGTGAGCACGATTCATAGGAGCATACCTTGCAGACAAAGAACTCATCTCGACAAATGAATAAAATGAATCAACTCTTCAAACTTTACAATCTTTCGACAGTGGAGTCGCCATAGGAATTCTAAAAATTGGATTCTTCGAAGATGGAGTCGCGAGGTGAAAGATGCACAACCTTGCTAATATCTGACTGTTCTTCACCATCAACAATCAAATCTAAAACTATGTCGTTCATACCCAGGGAATATTTGAAACTTCATTCCCCGGCAACGACGCCAATTTGTTATCACTCAAAATATACCCAAGTTGTGAAAGGTAGATCCACATGCAACAACAAAAACCACTTTAGAATGTATTTCTGACCTAATATAGTCAGAGAGGGATCTCTCACTATTTACAAAGTTTTTATACTCATGATATTCAATCAAAGACAATCAGAAGGTCAGATTTCTTATGGGACAAATAGGACAAGTTTGTTTTAAAAGACTTGGTAGGACAGTCATGGAGGAGACCATTAGGTAATGGAGTCAACAATCAGATCTGAAATAGGTTGCAAGAGGTAGGGTTTTGAAGGTTTATGAACAGAGGCAAGGTACGCACCATTTTCTCGGTCTTGAAGTATTAACAGGTTGATTAGTAGACAAAGGGAGACATCCCATCAAACAAAGCACCTAGCTAGGGTGAATTCTGCAAGACTTTAAAAGAAAATGTTTTAAAAATTCTTGAACAATGGACCTAGAGCATGCAAAATGAATTCTATCCCATAAACACTAATGCTCAAGCATGAAAGAAAATACAAAATGGAGTGAGAAACAGGATAAACAGTCACATAAGGAAATTACTTACTGAAGAAAAAGATGGCAGATGAATCTCTGCCATGAGAAGGTTTAACATTCTTCCTCTGCAAATTTCGTTCATCTACTGAAAACTTGAAACCATTACAATGTAGAGCCTCTTCACTCTTGAAAATACAACCCTAAAACTATAAATTACATTTTAATTTATAGAAGAATAACCTCTACCTAACCTTGAATTCGAAACCTAACTAAACTCTAAAAATAGAAATAGTTACAACAAAGTTTTTCCTGCATATCTCTAGTGGTGACATCTGTGTGAAATCTGGGAGAGGTTTTTGTAATTGGCCATGTGCCCGAAAAAACCCATGTCTTATTTTATTCAAACTCATCTTAAACTCCTCAGAATATGCCTTTGAAACTGATGACTCAGATAGTAAAATTGTAAATTTCCGAAAAAATAACTTGTGAAGATCTTTTAAATTCTCCCAACCTGTGAGAACTATGTAAATACTGAAGGAGTATTTTCACTATAGGCTTGCTAATAATAAAAACATCTCTCAATTTTGTAAAATTAAATTCCATTTTTCTGAAACAATTCTTTGAATTTGATGGCTGAAATAGTCCTTTGGAAAACATGAAAAATTGCCTGTAAAACTGACTTTTTCTCTCCT
Organism: Pseudotsuga menziesii; assembly: GCA_001517045.1. NCBI lineage: Eukaryota > Viridiplantae > Streptophyta > Pinopsida > Pinales > Pinaceae > Pseudotsuga > Pseudotsuga menziesii. The sequence goes on along the minus strand of LPNX010450381.1, from coordinate 6,919 downwards.
AACTCATAGAACCTGTGTGAAAACGGAAAGAGGTTATTGTGGATAGGAATGTTTTGATAAAAATACATCTCTCAGTTTCTTAAAATTCATCTTAATTTGATGTAAACAATTCTTTGAATTTGATGACTAGAACAGTCATTTTGAAATCTAAACATTTTTCCCTTTGAAGATGACTTCGATTCTCCCAATCCTTAGCACATGGGTAAAAAATGAGAGAGGTTATTGTAGATCACAATGTTATGATGTAAAACCTCTTTCTGTTTTTGAAAATTTCTCTTTGTTTGCCAGAAACAATTCTTTGAATAAAATGACTAAAACAGTCAGTTTCAGAAAAAATATGCTCTGTTGTTTCTAAACCTTGAATTGTTTAAATGTAATTCATAAACTGAGAACATATATCATCTATCCTTGTAAGATAATCTATTGTAAGAGCACTCCCACAAATTGATTGATCAAGGTAGCCATATTTGTTAATAGTGCCTCCAAACACTTGAATAATCCCAAGCTTTGGCACACTCTCCATTGTAAGTTTTGTTTGTAAGACTTTAAACACATACCAATACCTTCACGAATGTTCTCACTATATATATTTCTCCAACACTTCTGGACTGATGTTATTTTTGGGCTTCCCTTCTGCATTGTTGAGTGGTGGCTTCCCTTTTCTTGCTCTACTAAGATCAATTTCCACCTACTTGATCAGACTCTTTATCTCCGCCATTTTCCCTTCAAGTTTTTTCCATTTGAAAACCATGAGACTTTGAGACAGATGGTTGATTCTTACACAAAATAGCTACCTCCTTATTTACACGTTGATAACCAACAACTCTTTCTGGTACAATGCTTCCAGTTGTATCATGAAACAACTTATCTAATATGCTCATTCACCATAAATGAATGCAAACAAAAATGAATTTACCGAAGTCAACTCACTCTTTATACACTGGCTCATTCGGGGACCCTTACCAAGTTGTTTTTCCTTTACCACTTTCCTCAGCGAAACTCACCAAAAGTTACCACATGGAAAGTGGTTTAAAATTCCGCTACCACTCTTCCCCTTTAATTATCTCAGAATTTCGCACTCTGGAATAGAATGGAGCCGTTGATGAAATTTCACATTTTGTTTGAACCTTTGGATTATTATATGTGCTAGTGGTTTGATTATACCTTAGGGAACAAAGAAAGGTAATAAACCTTGTGAAAGCTTAACACTTGAACCTTCATGGAAGACTTGGTTAGAGGCCCTTTTTTTGGCTTGGACAAAGTAAATTCTTTAATATCCAAAATTATATAAGGTTGAATATAAATCCAATCATTGGTTTATAAAACCCATTTTATAAATTTCATTCAAAAGTGAATAAAACTTTTTGCCTCACTAGTGAAAAACTCATTTATCTTTCTATTTAAAATGTCTTTAACTTCTTTTATTTGTTAACTTGGAAATAGCTTAATGAAAAAACTTTGGAAACCAACTTAATCACCCCTGAAAACTTAAAATTTTGAAGACAATAAAACCAATTCGGACAAAAATAAGTTTAGTGCTAATAACTGGAAACCGGGAAGCAAAAAGCAAAAAGAAAAAGTCATGAACACACAGTAGAGTGAAGTGGGTTTAGTTGAAATAGCAGATTAAATAGTTTAAGATCTAAGGTAGTTTACATCATTAAACGACTTGATATTTCTTATGAAATCCAACCACCACTGTCCACGCCGTCCTTGACACGATCCTTTATAATACTGTGTTGGAGACTATATGCAGCGCCATTCCGTTGGTTCACGATATAAAGCGCAGCTCTGTCACATAGTTGCACCTTGGTTCACGATATACGACGCAGTTCTGTCACACAGCTGGCAAACTACTTATTTGGTCGAATACAATGTACTTTAACAAGTTAGTTTCATAAATAAATTCGAAGACGACGATGGCTATAGAGATACAGCCCTACAAAATACACCTTCGGCTTAATAATACACAAAAATAAAATACACCATATGTCAGTTAATGAAAATGATCTCACACAACTAGTACAACAGCATTCCTCTATAAATCCATAAATATTTAGAAGACAACGGAAATTACAAGTTACAACGGAAGTTAATGTTCAGAAGACAACGGAAGTTACAAGTTACAACGGGGTCTACATTAGTTTCCAACTGGACGGTTGTTGAGCTCCGGGACGGTAGCAAGGCCCGGTTTCCACTGGGAAGAAAACCCAGGGCTACACTTGTAGCAGAGCTGTCCCATACCTAAAATCTGGCGTTCTTTCATCATAAACTTCTCTCCAAAGTTTATGCTTGTACAATCAAGAAATGAAGCCACATCTTCCTTCCTCACACGTAACTTTACCTGCAGTACATCGCTTCCATCTATTGAGGAAGCGGAAATAATCGCTGGATGAGAGTAAATCTGTTTCATTACTTCAATTCTAGAACCAGAGGAAGAAAAAGGAATAAGGTAATAGAGATGCCCTGCTTCAAGCTTTGAGCTGTGATCCAGAGGACGGGTGGGAACACGAGTTCCAAAACGTTTCACACTGCCTGCGTCGAAAATCCCATGGATGATGGTGGGGATACTCTTCAACGATTTCTTTGACGTAAACACGACGCGGCTTGATTCTCATAACCTTCCCATCAACTGTAATCAATTTTATTGATAATTTGTTTTCACAATGAGAAGATCTCCATGACACCTTCTTCACCATACTGCCCATAACAAATACGAATATATCACGTTGTTGGGATTGAATAGCTAATAAATGTCGAACGAATTCGTGCCGACAAGAGGAGGAACTGATCGAAAAGCGCCATTGTCGGCAGGGACGGGTGTTGGCTGTGATGGTTGAACCGTTGAACATTATCAGGAGGCACGCAGAGTTTAATGCTGGCACTGCGACAACTAGTCAAATCCAACGGTTGCTGTGCCCACAGCCGCAGCATTAATTGCTGCGCTGGAGGGTGCTTATTGCTCTCCCGAATAGGGCAGGTAGAAACAATAACCATGCAAGCAGACTTTATTGCCGGGAACGTGACAGGTAAGGCAGCTAGAAACAATGACATGTTCAAGGTTCCAGACATTTTTCAGATTCCATGCAATGATGCAAGTGACAACAAGGGAGGACAATGAGTTCCACGCACGGACAACAAATGAGAGCCGTAACTGCGAATGCGGTAGGAATTATGACATTTTCAATGTTCTGAACAAATGAGAAATTTGAAAATGATATGGTTCTTAGTATCAAATTTTGAAAATGCCATCGTTCCTGCATGCTAATCTAGTTGGACTTTTCAAAATGTCGTTTTCAAAAAAAACTGTCTCAGTTATCATTTGGTATGTTGTTTGTCATATTCCAAAGTTAGGAAATTGCAAAGATTCCCATTTCGGGACAATGTTTGTTTGCATGCCATTTTAATTTATAGAAAAAAAATGGCAACATAGACATATAAACGAGGGGACTCAGGGGAGGTTGGGTAGCATGTTCGAATTATAACTACTATTGTGTGTCTTCATGTGATATGTGATGTGTTTGGTGGCAACATAGACATATAAACGAGGGGAGGTTGGGTAGCATGCTCGAATTATAACTACTACTTGTCTTGTCTTCATGTGATATGTGATGTGTTTGGTCGTAACTTGTTAATGTTTATGTCATTGGTTAAGTGGTAGGAATTTAGCATGGTCGTAACTTGTTAATGTTTATGTCATTGGTTAAGTTGTAGGAATTTGCTAAATTTTAAGAGGTGGTTTCTATTTAATTGGAGATTGAGAGATTCTTTAATGATTTTTTTTTAAAGCTAAGTTTTAGTAGCTTGTTGAGATTTAATTGGAGATTAAGAAAAAAAATTATCGATTTTTTATTTGTATTTCTTATCTTTAGTATGTAGTTGAGATATTCTTTTCATTTGTGAGGGTGGTTGATGAAAAACTTCATGTATAAATATATAGAATTTGTTGGTGAATAATATACAATTATAGCATAGTTTTGATTTGTATAGAAATAATGTCTATACTTTTATTTTCTATGATGGTATCAAAGCTGATGTGGGCTTAGCTCTCTCACTATAGGGCCCAAGAACATTTGAAAGTTGATTCCCTATACATAGGATTAGCATAGGAATATTTTAGAGAGTTTATGTATTTTAATTTAAAGTCAAGTTAAATTCTAGAAATGTGCAAAGAGAAGCATTATACTTCCTATAAACAAAGACACGAAGTGAAGAAGGAAATACCATTGTTGTTGATGGGCGCTAAGTTTGGGCACTCAGATATATATGGTATTTTGGGGCTTCAATATAAAATTATGTAAAATACCAAATTTTCATTGCCACATTTAATTGAAAGGTGTTACTGGCATGGTGCAAGGTAATGCTACACAATTATGAGAAGTTAGTTGTAATGGGAACCTAGAAAAACATAAATTTGATCAGTAAAAATAAATATTAGAGGTACCTATACAAAATTTTAGAACACTGTATAAAAACATGAAATATAAACAATCTAGTTACCCTCTATAATATATAACTTTTATTTATGGAAAATTAGTTAACTCCAAAAAAAAAAGGTGTTCTCCTAAACTTGGTATGTCCCTTTGTTTCTAAAACATAATGCATATGCTAGAGTTAGGAAACAAAAAATATTGCAGAGTTGTAGATAATATGTGTTTCTTGCATGACACTATTTTTGCATAAGTTTTAACATTGATTTTATACAATTTTTTTAAATAAGAAATCCAGCGAAACTCTAGAATGAGAAGGTGGAGAGTTAGGCACCACTATGAGTGTCCTAACACAATCAATGAATTTTTTCTAAGATGATGGACCTTTTTGGCGCGTTAGATGCAATGGAAACCTGAAAAATCAGGCATCCCTCAACTTACGTGGATTTTTTGAGATACTTATGCAAAATATCTTGCATTGAGTAAAAAACATGAAATGTAGGAATTTGAATCACCTTTCCGAATATATAACTTTTATGTATCGAAAATTTGCATAGTTATGTCAAATTTCATTTTTCCTAACAGGCACTTTTTATTTTTCAGGGAAATTATAAGGTATATGTTTTTGTGGGTGCATCCTTTGAGGGCCTAAATGATCGAATCAAGCTACACAAATTGACATCCATGTAGAGAACCCATAGCACTAGTGCGGCATTATTTTTCGAAAATTAAATTAGTAATTTTATAATATTTTTATAATTGTCTAAGTGAGAAAACCTCGAAAATGGTACGTGTTTTGTGGGTGCAGCCTTTGAAGGTCTTAATGCAAAAATCATGAAATGGGGTTTTGATAGAATGTAGAGGTTAGTGTCTACTTGTGCACCATATAATTTTTGTTTGAAGTGATCAAGAATTGAAAAAGTTATAGAAGAAACACTACCAGTGTGTTTTTTGAGTTGAGGAGTGATGACAAAAGATAAATAAGAAAAAAATAGAAAAAATTATGTATTCTTGTTAAAATTTACATATTTAGCATCTGCAAAAAAACCAATATCTGTTTCTAAAATTTCATAAAAAATGGAGGCGTGCAGCACAATCAGATGAACTGTTAAACATGAGCATATTGAAAATATGGATATAATGCTGAATTTGCCATGGTTTATCATACTCCAAGGCACAGGCATGTTGAATCCGAAGCAAAGTACAAAGCAGACACATAGGCATAGGAATTCCACGAAAGCATGGGTGGAGGCTCGGCCTTATCATTTGGAGGGAATAAAAATTTGAATTTAAGAAAACGCGCGCGCGATTTAACACTACAAAACGCGTGCGCGTTATATCCACACAAAACGCGAGCGCGTTATGTTCATATAAATCGCGTGCGCGATATGTGAAACCAAAAAAATAGCGCGAACATAATTTTGACATAAAGCTTGGAATCATAATGCTTCCATTCTTCAAGTTGGTGTACACTCCACATATAACATAAGCTTTGTAGGTTCATTAATCTAAAATACATCAATTGGTATCACACAAATGATATAGAATGTGTGTGTATACTATTACTACTAGAGGTATTAGTATTAAACTAGTTACTAATTGTACACTGATTAGTGATGGAGAGAGGGATCATCATCACCATCGTCATCATCATCATCATCACCATTGCCATCATTGCCATCATCATCATCATCATCATCATCACCATCAACATCATGAACATCGTCATCATCATCATCACCATCATCCTCATCATCATCACCATCAACATCATGTACATCATCATAATTCATCATCATCATCATCATCATCACCTTCATCATCATCATCAACATTCATCATCATTCATCATCACCATCAACATCGTGAACATCATCATCATCATCCTCATCATCATCACCATCAACATCAACAACATCATCCTCATCATGAACATCATGAACAGCATCATCATCATCCTCACCATCCTCATCATGAACATCATCATCATCATCATCATCCTCACCATCCTCATCATGAACATCATCATCATCATCCTCATCATCACCTCCATCATCGTCATCATCATCATCATCACCGTCAACATCATGAACATCACCATCCTCATCCTCATCCTCATCCTCATCGTCATTCATCATCATCACCTTCATCATCGTCATCATCATCATCACCGTCAACATCATGAACATCACCATCCTCATCCTCATCCTCATCCTCATCGTCATTCATCATCATCACCTTCATCATCGTCATCGTCATCATCACCATCAACATCGTGAACATCATCATCATCATCTTCATCATCATCATCATCCTCATCATCATCACCATCAACATCATCCTCATCATCAACATCATGAACACCACCTTCATCATCATCATCCTCATTACCATCATCATCATCATTCATCACCATCAACATCATGAACATCATCATCATCATCCTCACTATCAACATCATGAACATCATCATCATTCATCATCATCAT
>LPNX010450351.1:130223-146249 GCA_001517045.1 Pseudotsuga menziesii | reverse complement strand
TTTTGAGGGCTTCTATCTAGCACATGAGTAAAAAATCAGGTTTTCATCGCCAAATTTGGCCAAAAAGTGTTACCCATCTTCATGGAATCACCCATATTAAAAATCACAACACATTATTCAACAAACTAATTTCATATTTTTCACAATAGATCTATCGCCGTTAACATCATTAAGGTGTAGCAAAAAAGGCTACAACTGATCTAACAAGTATGTGTCATTCACATCATCACAATTATATATCCTTGCAATTATGTAGTTCCCTTAATCATTACAAACGTGTTTTTCTTCCAAATTGTCCAAAATCACTATGCTACTAGCATCATAAGCATAGTTTAACATATAACAAACATTGTTTAAAGGTTTGAAATATACATTTGGATTTCCATCTCCAACACGGCCCTTTCATGATTTGGCGTTGTAGTGATATTTTGTTAGTATGACTTTAAACTGCTCTTTTTTAACCTCAGTTTTGTCTAAAAATTGTGTCAAAAAGTCATTCACATTTCTAGTTTGCACAGATGTCTATAGACCAACCTCAAAAATAGTAAGACATAGTTTAAGAAAATCCTTTAATCCTGGACGTATAAAATAAAACTTTGTTTTTGCAATGATGTCTACATATATGTACTCTCACTTGTTTGATAATGTATTCTTATGAATAACATGTAAGAATACTCCATTCAAATCGAATATGATCAACTGCTTATCTAATGAACTTGTAAATTCATGCAAAAAACATAAAGCACACTCTGATTAATAAAAAAAATTTAACATGAAAAATAAAGAATATATACTACCAAGATGAAAGGGTTTTCTAAAAATGTCAACACTTAAACAATTTCATTCATATTTATATACAAAATAAAAAATAAAATAAAACCAATTTCATGTAAATAAACATAATTTTAACTAAATCAAATGTCAAATATCGTGAACATGTCACATGATCATTCTACAATAACTTTATTATGAAGGAAGAATAAAAGGAGACTTGGAATTTTTTTTGAGTTTTTGGGAAAACCGTAACATTGGAGGAGCATGTTAAGGTTTGTGCAGTAAAGTACTATACATGCAAAGACCATATACATAATAACAAAATAACAATCATCCGATCGTGTCTCGTAATCGATCTCTTTGGTGGATACATCATTATAATACAGACACAAGAGATCCAAAATTATAAATAGAGTCATCCACACCACCATGATAGATGTGTTCGTTAGCCCACGTTGTTGAATTTCTATAGGAGAATACTAAAGAATCCAATTGTTGTATGAAACTTCTGCGTTTAAGCTTACATTAAAATAAGGATTAAGTGAAAGTTTGAAGCATATCGTGTTTCATGGATGATAAAACATTAGAGAAGGACGAATCATTGTATACACACCCATGGGTGGAGACAAAGTATACTTAATGGAAAAGTACACCAACAAGTCAATAAATGTTGAAGAGTGAAAGAAAAGATAAGAATTTATTTCTGCATTTTATTACATATTTGTTATATAATGTTGTATGTGATGGATCCATGGTTTCTAGTTCACATAAATTTTATTTTGGATTGGATCCATATGATGCTACATTGTACAAGTAGTTGTTTGGTCTTTGAGCATACCTGTTGTATTTTATGCTTTCTACTAGGCATATGTTTGAGTACCTTTGAGGTACATTAGGATAGGCTCTTTAGTGTATTTGATACATGGAAGACCTCTTATTTTATTGTGCTATCCAACTATTGTTTTATCCTGAGATAAGCGATGTAATTTGAGGCTAGTTCTACAAAAGCTAAGTGTATTGCGACTAGTACTACAAACGCAAGATGCATGTCTGAGAGTACTACAAAAGCAAAATGTGTTTTGTGGATAGTACTACATACTAAGGAGTATTATAGCTTGAGAAGCTACCTACTAGGGTGACAGTATTGAGCCTACAACCATTAGGTGTTAATAGTCAAGCTTTCTCGAAAACCCTATATGCGTTTTATGATAAAACACATTCAAGATGAAGTTTTAATTCATTGTAGTCATGGTCATGAATCCCATTACATAGGTACAATGAATGGATTTTTGTTCAAAACTCTCCATAAACAAGTTTTCCGCTATTGGTGACAAAGGAAATCTCATTTCCACACCATAGGTTTTCCAATAAAGTTCTCTTTGGAAGCTAAAAAAGGTTGACTTAAGACATAGTCCTACTAGCTTCGCAGTTTCCTTATCCGTTAGATATTCTATAAGCTTTATAGCATCATCTATTGGGATAATTGTGAACAAGGAGACCACATCTAGACTTAAAATAATCTCAGTATCCCCCATTTTCCTTCTTTTGATCGTTTCAATGAAGAATCACAAATCTTTAATTTAGGATTCTATGTTACCAAACAAGGGTTTCGACTTGTTGGCTAAAAACTTCCCTAGTTTATATGTAGGTGAACTGATAGTATCAACAATGGGCCCCAAGGGAACACCTTCTTTGTGAACCCTTGGAAGGCCATAAATCCGTGGAACAATGGATCATACATCATTAATTTCCTTATATCCTCATCATCTAATGACGAGTTTTTTACTGCTTCATAAACTTCCTTCAAAATGGGTTTTAACGGATTCTTGTGCAACTTTTTGTAGCATCTAAGTGTTCATTAGATGTTCATCTTTTGGTGTAATTAGTTTTGTCTAAGATTACTGTAGCTCCACCTTCTGGGCAATGACGATGCTGAGTCTTTTCCCCATTTTCTCCTTTCATGATAAATAGTGAAATAAAGCTTTCAGAATCATTGGTCGACTTAATTAATTTCATGGGAGGCTATCCAAACCATTTAATTTTATTGGTAAGTGTAATTTTAATCTTTGCTTTAGTTTTAGATTTGATTAATAATTTAGTTAATAAATATTATTTTTTTATTTTTTATTTTTAATTAAGATTCTTATTTTAAGGTTATGAGTTTTATATTTTAATTCTAATTTTTAATTATTATACTATTTATTTTAAGTATAATTTTGATTGAGGATTTGTAACTAGGTTTTACTGATGGAAAATCCATCATCCCTATTTAGACAATTGGGGTTATTAATGATTTCAATAGCTTCTCTCACTCTTGTTTTTGACCAATTGTCGAACTTGGATAAGATTATCATGTCCTCCATTTTTAAGGGATGTTCAGTATTGTGTGAATGTTCCACTAATGCCTATTTGTGGGTTCTATTTAAATGGATGTTAGCGCTATGTTCTTTAATTCTAGTTTGAATAGACCTCCCTATTTCTCTAATGTAATTCTTACCACATTTAGAAGGGATTTGATAAACCCCTTTTTGTAACTTAGGTTCCACCTGATCTTTCATGGATCTGAGGAAGTTTCCTAATACTGCATAGAAGAGAGAATATAGTGTCTATGTTTTTTATTTTTTAGTTGTTGGGAAATTCTAAATATTGTGTCTATATTTTTTAATTTTTAGTTGCAGGGAAATTCTATCAGCCACCCCATGAATGTATGGAAAAAAGGCCTTTTTGTCACCCACATTTTTAGGTTTGTGAGATTATTGAGATTAATTTCGTTGTATTTCTGGAGAAGGATTTGTTGATTTGTGATGCGGTGTATCCATTACTTAGGAAAAATTTTAGTAAATTTTCTTATTGTTGTTTAATGTATTCCAAGTCCAAGATTCTCTTAGCCCTTGTGATAAAAGTGTTGAGGACACCTAACTTCTAATATGGGTGGTGAGAATTTGTATGCAGGTATTGATCTATCTACAGTTTCTTTCTATACACTTTATGTGCCACCCCACCATCTTGTTTTTTTTATTACCCTGACATCAAGGAAAGGAAGGGAACCATTTTATTCAAGTTCCATTGTAAATTTGATTCAAGGAAAGGAAGGGAACCATTTTATTCAAGTTCCATTGTAAATTTGATTTAGTTGCATTGTTTGTTCAGATGTTCAATGAATTTTTCCAATTCCTCCCTTCCATGGCTACAAATAAAAAAAAGGTATCATCAACACACCTTGACCACCAATCAAGTATTTTATGAACTAAATCAATGGGTTTTTGTTCAAAATTCTCCATAAACAAGTTTGGCACTATTGGTGACAACTGATAGCCCATTGGCACACCACAAGTTTTCTCACAAAATTCTCTTTGGAAGATTAAAAAAGGTTGACTTCAGATACAGTCCTACTAGCTTCGTAGTTTCCTTATCCATTAGATCTTCTATGCATCATGTATTGGGATGATTGTGGACAAGGAGACCACATCTAGACTTCAAATCGTCTCCTTCTCTCCTAGTTTCCTTCCTTTGATCATTTCAATGCTGAATCATGAATCTTTAACGTAGGATTCCATGTTACCAACCAAGGATTTCAACTTGTTGGATAAAAACTTTGATAGTTTGTATGTAGGTGAATCGATAGTATCAAGGGAACCTTTGGAAGGGCACAAATTCGCATAACCAATGAATAAGACATCATTAATTTCTTTTTATCCTCATAATCTAATGACAAGTTTTTTACGGCTTCAGAAACTTCCTTCATAATGCACTTTGATTGATTCTTGTGCAGTTTTTTGTAGCATCTAGTTTTCATTAGATGCTCATTCATCTTTTGAATGTAATCATTTTTGTCTAATATTACTATAGCTACACCTTTATCTTCTTTTAGTATGACAATATTTTCATTTTTGTTCAACTTCTTGAGAGCCATGCTTTCTTATTTGCTAACGTTTCTCTTAGGTGGTTTCGCTCTTCTAAGAATCCTTGAGCAGTCTTGTCATATTTCTTCAGCATTTCCAGGTAGATGTTTAATGTTATCTTCCAGACCACAGATCATGTATTCCACATGAATTCTTCTTGGTTCAAATGCAAAGTTTAAACATTTCACTAGTAGACTCTTGGAAAAGGGGTCTAATTGGGTGCTTGATAGATTAATTACCAGGCGATTGGGGTTCTTCATAGACTGAACGTTCATATCAAAGTTTGATCCAATTGTGATGGGTCGTACGTTGCTGCAATTAGGGATCATATCATTAATATCCAAGTCTTGCGCATGATCCAATTCTTGTTCTCTATGCTATTTTTCTCGTTAATATTTTGGATTAACTTGATGTTATATTTTCTTATTCTAGAATCTCGTGATCCGCTTTTGTTCAACCTAATAGAAACATTGTGATGGGAATTGGTAATCGCAGTGACCGATCCTATTTCTATTTCATTGTCTCTTTGATATTCGTCTTCATTTTCAACCACTCCATAAACATTTTCAATAGTCTCAGGGAAGGATCCATGGAGGACTGATTTGTCTCTTTGATCCTCATTCATTCATGGCACCAGAATCGTCGTCCAATATTGTATCTTCTGAATTGATACCGTTGGAATTAGGGTTCCAACAAGTTTGTTCACTTACTAGCATATCAAATTTTGCTTTGGTTTTCAATAAAGTCATTTTATCCCACTTGTCATGCTCTTCTAATTGTCAAGCGATCCCAATTCTCCCACATCCCTTTGTCCAATGAATTCGCCAGCTAAATCTGTATATTCAAGCACTTAGATAAAGATACCCGAAGAAGTTTTAATTGTTGCCAAACAAGCATAAAACTCATTCTTCTGAAAAAATGCTTATTTTGTTTGTTTTCCAAAATAAATGTAATTGAAAGGAGAGATGAGTTCTCTTCTTGTTCTTGTTCTTAGTTACTCGAAGTTTTTCGAATTGTCTTAGTTCTCTTACGTTATCCGCTCCATACCCGGAAATGAAATGATTGTGTTGGATGAGAGTCTGCAGATCATGTTGTGGGCATCTGTTGGAGAAGATGCAGTCGAATCCATTTTACTCTCAAAGTTTTGAGCTCTGTTGGAGCTCATCTTTCAGACATACATTGACGATGTTGAGTTTTTTCCCGTCTTCACCTTTCATGATAAATAGTGAAATAAATCTTTGAGAATCATTGGCCGACTTAATTAATTTCATAGGAGGTTAACCAAACCATTTAATTTTATTGTTGAGTGTAATTTTAATTTATTTTAGTTTTAGATTTGATTAATAAATTAGTTTAAAAAAAAAATTAATTATAATTCTTATTTTAAGGTTATTAATTTTATATTTTAATTTTATATTTTAATTTTAATTTTTAATTATTATATTATTTATTTTTGGTCTAATTTTGATTTAGGATTGGTGGTTAGGTTTTACTCATTGATAAGCCATCATCCCTATTTAGACTATTGAAGTTCTTAATAATTTCAGTAGCTTCTCTCAAACTTCTTTTTGACCAAATGTCAAACCTGGCTAAGATTGTCATGTCATCCATTTTTATGGGATGTTTAGTATTGTAATGTTCCACTCATGCCAATTTGTGGGTTCCACTAATGCCAATAAGTTTCTGCATATTGCATAGAAGACCGTGTCTGTATTTTTCTCTTTTAGGCACTTGGCGATTCTATCAGTCACCCCTTGAATGCATGGAAAAAAGGCATTTTTGTCACCCACGTTTTTAGCTTTACGAGATTCTTGAGATTTATTTCATGGTATTTTAGATTTGGAGAAGGTTTTATTGATTTGTGATGTGTTGTATCCATTGCTTAGGAAAAAAATATTTGTAAATGCTTTTCTTCTTGTTTATTGTGTTCTAATTCCTAGATTTTCTCGGCCTTTATGATAAAAGCATTGAGGGCGCCTAACTAATGACTAGGGTGGTGGTGAGAGTTTACATGCAAGTATTGATATGTGTTTATTTTCTTTCTACACACTTTATGTGCCACTCCACCATCTTGTTTTTTTATTACCATGACATCCTGACATCAAGGAAAGGAAGGGAACCATTTTTTCAATTTATATTGTAAATTTGATTGAGTTGCATTGTTTGTTGAGATATTCAACGCATCTTTCCAGTTCCTCCCTTCCATGGCTCCAGATGAAAAAGGTATCATCTACATACCTTCACCACCAATCAAGTTCTTTTGGGTTGAATCAATGGATTTATGTTCAAAATTCTCCACAAACAAGTTTGCCACTATGGGTGACAAAGGAGAGCCCATTGCCACACCGTAGGTTTTCTCATAAAGTTGTCCTTCGAAGCTAAAAAATGTTCACTTAAGAAACAATCCTACTAGCTTCACAGTTTCCTTATCCCTTAAATCTCCTTTAACCTTTATAGCCTCATTTATAAGGATAGTTGTGAACAAGGAGACAACATCTAGACTTAAAATAATCTCCTACTCCCTAATTTTCATTCCTTTGATATTTTCAATGAAGAATCATGAATCCTAAACGTAGGATTCTATGTTATCAACCAAGACTTTTAGATTGTTGGCTAAAATGTTCGCTAGTTTGTATGTAAGTGAACCAACAGTATCATGACAATGGGCCTCAAGGGAACACCTTCTTTATGAACCTTCGGAAGGCCATAAATCCAGGGAACCAATGGATCAGACATCATTAATTTATTTGTATCCTCATCATCTGATCATGAGTTTTTTATGGCTTCAAAAACTTCCTTCAGATTTCGTTTTAACAGATTCTTGTGCAGCTTTGGTAGCATCCAATGTTCATAAGATGTTCATTCATATTTTGGATGTCATCAGTTTTGTCTAATATTATTGTAGCTCCACCTATCTGCTTTTAGTATGACAATCTTTCATTTTCGTTCATTTTCTTAAGAGCCATGGTTTCTTCTTTGTTAATGTTTCTCTTAGGTGGTTTCTCTCTTCTAATTAGAATCCTTGAGCAATCTTGTCATATTTCTTTATCCTCATTTCCTGGTAGATGTTTAATTCTATCTTCTAGGCCACATATTATGTCTTCCACGAGAATCCTTCTTGGTGCAACTGTAAATTATTTCTCTAGCAGACTCTTGGAAAAGGGGTCTAATTGGGTTCTTGAAAAAAAAAATAACCAGACGATTGGGGTTATTCATAGACTGATCATTCATATCAAAGTTTGATTAGTTTGTGATTGGTCATTCGTTGCTATGATTAGGGATCATAGCATTAATATCCAAGTATTGTGCAATGATCTCATTCTTCTTCTCTACGTTGTTGTTCTCATTAATATTTTGGAATAAGGTATTATATCTGCTTATGCTAGAGTCTCCTAAGTTGTTGTTATTCAACCTAATAGAAACCTTGTCGGGGGAATTGGTAATCGCGGTGACCAATCCTATTTCATTATTTCTTTGATCTTCATCTTCATCTTCAACCTCTATAAAAACACTTTCAATAGTCTCAGGGAAGGATCTGCGAAGGACTGAGTTGTCTCTTTGATCCTCGCTCATAGTGCCAGAATAGTTGTCCAATATCGTATCTTCTGAACGATTACCATTGGATTTAGGGTTCCATCCAGTTTTTTCACATACCAGCATATCAAAGTTTACTTTGGTCTTTAGCAAAGTCATTTTATGCCACTAGTATGCTCTTCTACCTATCAAGAAATCCCAATGGTCCCATGTCTCTTTGTCCAACTAATTCATGAGATGAATGTGTAGATTCAAGCACTCAAGGTCCAACTTTGATAAAGACGCCCACATAATTTTTAATTGGTCCTAAACAAGAATAAAACTCATTCTTCTACATACATACTTACTTTGTTTGTTTCTCAGAATGTGATTGAAAGGAGAGATGAACTAGCTTCTTTCTCTTAGTTACTCAAAGATTTTTGAATCATCTTAGTTCTCCCAGACTATCCACTCCATACTAGGAAATAATTGTGTTGGCTAAGAATCTGTAGATCATGTTGTGGGCATCTATTGCAGAAGCTGCAGTCGAATCCATTTTATTGTCAACGTTTTGAGCTCTATCAGAGCTCATCTTCAAGACAATGACGATGATGAGTTTTTCCCCATCTTCTCTTGTCATGATAAATAGTGAAATAAAGCTTTGAGAATCATTCGCTGACTTAATTAATTTCATAAGAGGCTATCCAAAGCATTTAATTGTATTCTTAAGTGTATTTTTTAACTATTAATCTTTATTTTAGTTTTAGATTTGATTAATAATTTAGTTAATAAATTTAATTTTTTAATTTTTTAATTTTTAATTACAATTCTTATTTTATGCTTATTAGTTTTATATTTTAATTCTAATTTGTAATTATTATACTATTTATTTCAAGTCTAATTTTGATGAGAATTGGTATCCAAGTTTTACTAATGGATAAGCCATCATCCCTATTTATACAATTGGGGTTCTTAATGATTTCAATAGCTTCTCTCGCTCTTCCTTTTAACCAATTTTCAACCCGGGATAAGATTGTCATGTCCTCCATTTTTATGGAATGTTTAGTATTGTGTGAATGTTCTTGTAATGTCAATTTTTGGGTTCAATTTAAGCGGATGTCGACGCTATGTTCTTTAATTCTAGTTAGTATAGACATCCCTATTTCTGCGATGTAAGTCTTACCACATTCACAAGGGCTTTGATAAACCCATTTTTGTAACCTATGGTACACCTGATCTTTCACGGACCTGAGAATTTTCATGGTACTACACAGTGGAGAGAAGATTGGAATTATGTTTTTCTTTTTCAAGTGCTTGGAGATTGTATCAGTCACCCCTTGAATGTATGTAAAAAAGGAATTTTGGTCACCTGTGATTTTAGTTTTGTGAGATTCTTGAGATTTCTTTCATTGTATTTCAACTTTGGAGAAGGATTTGTTGATTTGTGATATTGTGTATCCATTACTTAGGAAAAATTTTCGTAAATTCTCTTCTTCTTGTTTAATGTGTTAGAAGTCTGATATTCTCTTGGCTCTTGTGATCAAAGTGTTGAGGTCACCTAGCTTTTGACTGGGGCGGTGGTGAGAGTTCACATGTAGGTATTGATGTGGTTTTTTTTATTTCTATACACTTTATGTGCCACCCCACCATCTTGTTTTTTTATTACCATGAGGAAAGGTAGGGAACCATTTTATTCAAGCTCCATTGTAAATTTGATTGAATTGCATTGTTTGTTCAGATGTTCAATGAATTTTTCCACTTCCTCCCTTTCATGGCTCCAAATAAAAAAGGTATCATCAAAATAGCTTGCCCACCAATCAGGTTCTTTTTTAGATAAATCAAAGGATTTTTGTTCAAAATTATCCATAAACAAGTTTGCCACTATTGGTGACAAAGGAGATCCCATTGCCACACCACGGGTTTTCTCATAAAGTTATCCTTGGAACCTGAAAAAGGTTGACTTAAGACACAGTCCTACTAGCTTCGCAGTTTCCTTATCTGTTGGATATTCTATAACCTTTATAGCCTCATTTATTGGGATCATTGTGAACAAGGAAACCACATCCAGACTTAAAATCATCTCTTGCTCCCCTATTTTCCTTACTTTGATCTTTTCAATGAAGAATGATGAATCTTTAACATAGGATTCTTTGTTACCAACCAAGGGCTTCAGCTTGTTGGCTAAAAACTTCACTAGTTTGTATGTAGGTGAACCGATAGGATCAACAGTGGTCCTCAAGGAAGACCTTATTTGTGAAACTTTGGAATGCCATAAATTTGTGGAACCAATGGATCAGACATCATTAATTTCTTTTTATTCTCATCATCTAATGATGATTTTTTTTATGGCTTCAAAAAATTCCTTCATAATGTGTTTTAATGGATTCTTGTGCAGATTTTTGTAGCATATAGTGTTCATTATATGTTCATTCATTTTTTGGATGTAATCAGTTTTGTCTAAGTATACTATAGCTCCACCTTTATCTACTTTTAGTATGACAATCTTTTCATTTTCGTTCAGTTTCTTGAGAGCCATGCTTTCTTCTTTGCTAATGGTTCTCTATAGGTGGTTTCTCTCTTCTAAGAATCCTTGAGAAGTCTTGTCATATTTCTTCAGCCTCATTTTTAGGTAGATGTTTAATGCTATCTTCTAGACTGAAGATTATTTCTTTAACATGAATTCTTCTTAGCATGACAAAAAAGTTTAAACCTTTCTCTAGTAGGCTCTTGGAAAGGAAGTCTAATTGGGTGCTTGATATATTAATTACCAAACGATTGGTGTTCTTTATAGACTGTGCGTTCATATCAAAATTTGATTTATTTGTGATGGGTCATCCATTGCTGCAATTAGGGCTCGAATAATTAATATTCGATCCTTAGAAAATCCACACAATACTAAACATCCCATGAAAATGGAGGACATGGCAATCTTATCCATGATCAACAATTCGTCAAAAAGAAGAGTGAGAGAAGCTATTGAAACCGTTAAGAACCTCAATTGTCTAAATAGAGATGATTTCTTATCCATTAGTAAAACCTGACTACCAATCATCAATCAAAATTGACTTAAAAAATAAATAGTATAATCATTAAAAATGAGAATTAAAATATATAACTCATAACCTCAAAATAAGAATAGTAATTAAAAAAAAAATTAAAAAAAAAAATATTAACCAAAGATTAATAGTTTAAAATTAAAATTACACTTAACAATAAAATTAAATGGTTTGGATAGCCTCCTATGAAATTAATTAAGTCAACCAACGATTCTCATAGCTTTATTTCACTATTTATCATAAAAGGAGAAGATGGGAAAAAACTCAGTATTACCATTGTCCTAAAGATGAGCTTCGATAGAGTTAAAACGTTAACAATAAAATGGATTCAACTACAAACTCTCCAACAGATGCTCACACATAATAGATGTAAAAAAACATTTTTCCAAAAAAGTGACATATGGTAATCTAGAGAATCAAAGTTGACGCCCTCTTCAAGTGAGAAGACATGTGAATAAAAGTCCATGGGGTTTGAATCGGTGCTCTTTCTACCAAGGAGACATACCCCTCGATTTCTACAAGAAGATTATTCAAAATATATGATATATATAAGGCCCTTTCCTTCCCATTTTGATTTATTATGTCCCCGATAAGGGGATATATATGAATCACTTAGAGCAATTATTTGGAGAAGTTTGTAGTAATTTAAAAAAACATAGAAGATAGACTAAAGGTGTGTATTATTATTTATTTATTTTTAGTTTCTTAAATGTTTTTTTAAGCTTATTATTGGTCTCGTCAACATGACGTTGCCTTGGGTTCTTGTGCCCGGGGACCCGACGACGTCACTAATATCAGCAATGTTATAATACTCCTTGTAAACAACACCTCCTTTAATATTTCAGATTTTGAGATCCCTTCTTTAATATTTGGGTATGCATTTTTATTTATGGGCTCTAGTGCTGCAAATGGATCTAGTGCATCTTGCTCAAATGTTGCACATTGACCCTACAGTGCTTTTTCCATTTCGAACGGGTAAAGTTTGACGCCATACCCAAAGCATTTCATAGATTGATCTGGCTTTATGGGTTTCATCCACCCTGTACTTAAATGGGTTAAAAATAGAAAAGAAAGAAAATGCAACTAGGGTTTCAAGGCAATGAGGTAGGAGCCCCATGTACAAAGTGAGTAATAGGTGGTGAAATTATATCTGCCCATCCTTCTGGTATCTGTCACGTCCCCGCCTCTCATCCCGACGATGGAGAGGACGTGACCAACACCGCTGCTGCTGTCAAATAGGAAATCTATGTTAGATTTTTTATCATTTAAGCAATATGATCTAGGATCTTATATGAGAGAATAACATGCACAAAAAAAATCACAACAGACAAGAGACACAAAGAATTTTCTTTGGGGAAACCATAAAGGAGAAAACCCCACAACTTCCTCAGAGATAGAATGAGCACCAATGGCAGCAGTAAAACCCAAAGACAGAAAATATGATCTCCACAACTGTTCTCTCTCTCTCACTTGAGAGAGATTCTCCTCTCTCACTCATGTGCCCCAGTGAGTGAGTGTGTGTATGATAAATAGAGAGGCTCACTCTCTATTTATATTCTTTCGTTTACTTAATGTCCACCCCAACATGTCGGCCTCACTTAACAATTACTTACCAAGGCCAACATCTCTAGGAGAGTCTAATAACCCTAGTGCCCCACAACTATGGGGACTTTTCCCTCCAATCAATCAAGGAGGGTTAACCTTAACTCAATTGTGGGGACTATTTCCCCAAATTACAATGGAGGGTTAACCTCAATGACTTTACATGACTTGTTTACATTATTGAATCTCCCGATCAGAACATCGGGGCATGACATGACTCAATTACATTAAAGATACTTCCCGATAGAAACATCGGGGTACAATACATAAGATATACAAGTGAATACATTCTGAAGTTACAAATACATCAACACTCCCTCTTAACTGGGAAGGTATTCTCTCGACACAATTTATCAGCACAAGTCTTCTTCTTTGTATTATCTGAATCATCATCAAGTCATCTTCATCTTCAAGTCATCTTCATTTTCAAGTCATATTCATTGTCAAGTCATCTTCATCAATTCTAGATCATCACTAGATCGTCATCAAGTCTGGATCATCACTTGATCTGGAGCATCACTGGATCGTCACTTGATCTGGATCGTCACTGGATCATCATCATCATCACTTCTTCCGCCATCTCAATCAACTGGTGCTATCTCTCAATTCTTCTCGTCATAGGAAGTTCTACAGAGCCAGCCCTTTTTCATGTTGGTTGTAGGCCTAGCCTCCATGCAGGTCTTCATCTTCTTCAGCACTTATATCTAACCCAGTCAGAAAGGCCCGCCCAATTCTTACATCTGACCATGAGAGGAACACATCCGCCATCATGTCAGAAAGGAACGCCCGGCACTCACATCTGACCATGGGAGGAACACATCCACCACCATGTCAGAAGGCCCAGCACTCACATCCACTGGCATGATAGGACACACAATCTATCATCCAAGGAAAGGCTTAGCACTTACATCTACTGGCAAATTAGGACACACCATCTACTATCCAGAGAAAGGCACAACACTTATATCTAACCCAGTCAGAAAGGCTCGGCACTTACATCCTCTGGCATAGTAGGACACACCATCTACTATCCAAGGAAGGGCTTCAGAACTTATATCTACTGGCATGGTAGGACACACCATATACCATCCAGAGAAAGGCTCTGCACTTACATCCGTCAACATGATAGGACACACCATCTATCATCCGGGGAAAGGCTCTGCACTTATATATGATCATGTGGGATCCAATCCCACAGTCATATCAGAATGGCTCTACACTTACATCTGATCATGTGGGAGCCAATCCCATAGTCATATCAGAATGGATATGCACTTCCATCTAAACATGTGGGAGCCAATCCCATAGTCATATCAGAATGGATATGCACTTCCATCTAAACATGTGGGAGCCAATCCCACGATCATATCAAAATGGCTTTGCACTTACATTTGACCATGGGAGGCCTTGCCTACCACCATCTCAAAATGGCTCTACACTTACATCTAACCATGGAAGGAACCAATCCTATCACCATGTCAAAAGGGATCACAGACTCATCACTTCCCTTTGGAGGGAACCTCGATCTAGAGAACACCAAGCTTCTCCTTGGAGTACTCAAACTTCACTCTGGCCATTCTAGCATAGAATCATATCAGGGTTGATTACGTCCAAGGATAACCTGCGAGCTTCACCAAGACCGATTACATCCAAGGACAACCTACTGGAACGTTTATGTCTAAGTCACCTACAATCCTCACCAGGATTTTATGCTCAGACAACCTGTCTTCATCGAATATGCTAGAAGTCCCTCTTTCGAGAGATCTCGATCTGGATCACATACTGGAGCTTCACTGCTCCTCTCTCGGCTGTTCTCAGAGCCATGCAGGACTCCATCCTGCTAAACCAAGAGACCACACCTAATCTCATACTGAATTACCACCTCGAAGTGCTCTTCCTATTAATGGTACTGCATGCCCAATCCGAGTCCACATAACCCTCCAGGTTAATCTTCTTATTCATATCATACTTGAGCCCATACTCAAATGTACCCTTTAGGTACCTCACTGCATGCTTTGCAACCATTAGGTGAACATGTCTCAATGTGTTCATAGCAAAGCAAATATATTGTCTTGTATTTGTCAGGTACATCAAGGAACAAATCATCTGACGATACATCGTGGCATCATTTGTCTCTGATGAAGCAACACTCAATAGCTTCAAATTCGATGCCATAGGTATGGTCATGGCCTTGTAGTCCATCATCCTAAACCTCTTCAAGATATCTACTGCGTACTTCCCTTGTCCCAGGGAGATTCCATCCGCATTCTGCCACACCTCTATTCTTAGAAAGTAGTGCATCATATCCAAGTCCTTCATCTTGAACTTGGTAGCAAGTCTCCTTCTTGCAACTTTAATGATTTCGTCTTTTCTGTCAGGAACAAGTCATCGACATATAACAGGAGCATCACTAGTCTTCCACCTTCAACCTTGAAGAAAAGGTTGGAATCCGCTTTACTCTCAGTAAATCCTAGAGTCATAAGTAAGCTATCCATCCTATCATACCATGTCGAACCTCGAGATCATTTGCAGTCACTCCCTCTGAAGTGGAGCACCATTCTCCCTCCGTCTTTCGTACTCTATGCATTGAAACATCATATACTTGGAGTGACAAGTAGCTTCCTCTGCTACTAATATTCTATGTATCCATCTAGGGTCACTGGATACCAAGATCCTCTATCTTGAACATTTTCAAAATTTCTTCTCACACCCATCTGTGAGCTTGTCATCCTCTATAGGCTTTCATATTAAACCTTGTAACAAAGGTTAAGATCTTCATCAAGCTCCTCATGTATGTGTTATCCCATGGGTGTCTTCTGAGCTCGTACAAGGCCTTCTTTCATTTGCACACATGATCCTACCTGTCATGTGACTTCACTTCCAGTGGCTGCAAATGTCTCTTCGTAGTCTATGCCTTATTTCCATGAGAAGCCTCGTGCTACAAATCCTACCTTGTATCCCACAATGTTTCCATCTACTGCATGATGGAACTAGAAACTTCCCTTCAGGTCTCGATACTGCATCCTAGACATCATTCTTCTTGAATTGGTCTTCCCTATCTTCTTGGCTACTTCTTCATAGCTGGAAGGTTTTGCATCAATGATGTCGATGCATTCGTCATATTATTCTTCATTCTTGGATTATTTCTCAAACTATCACTTGCTCTTCAGAACAAGTCT
>LPNX010450351.1:36504-127969 GCA_001517045.1 Pseudotsuga menziesii | reverse complement strand
TGTGTTATGGAGAGAGAGGAGGGGGGTTAGAGGTAGGGAGAGGAGGAGGGGGGGTTAGAGGAGGAGGGAGGATTAGTAAAAGTCAGGGACAAGAGGGGGGTGAGGGGGGGACATAAAATAATAAAAAAATTGTTATAATTGAAAATGTAGTCAAATCTAAAGTTATAGGATTCCATAACGTGCACGTGTTATAGTCTTACAAAACGGGTGCATGTTTTGCACTAATATAACATGCACGTGTTTTTCACTAATATAACATGCGTGCATTTATCATTGGCGGGAACACATTTGAATTTAAACAAAAAACAAGCATTTTATTGCCACTATGGTCGAGCCTCCACCCATGGTGGCATGACATTCTTATGCCTATGTATCTGCTTTGAACTTTGCTTTAGATTCATCCTGCCTATTCCTTGGAGCAGGGTAATTTTTAAGGATTCTAATATTATACTCAAGTATAGTATTCTAGGCGATTCTTTTGGATTGAAAAAAACATGTCTATAGACTGGTAAGCGAATATTAAATATGAAACATAAAATTCGCACTGAAATGTGTAAATTTTGGCAAATATTATGATAAAAAACATATTTTATGTAAATATAGGCGATAGTAGACACTAAAAATGACCAAATAGCGAATTTATTTTTTGAAAAAAACCCAAAAAATAGCCAATTGGCGAAATTTCGCCCCTAAAAGTTACCCTTCCTTGGAGTATGATAAACCATGGCTAATTGAGCATTATATCCAAATTTTAATATGCTCGTGTTTAGCCGTTGGTTACAGTATGCTGCACACCTCCATTTTTTATGACATTTTAGAAACAGATACGGTTTTTTTTGTAGATTCCAAATATGTAATTTTTAACAAGAATATATAATTTTTCTATTTCTTTCTTATTTAACTTGTGTCATCACTCCTCAACTCACAAAATACACTGTTAGTGTTTCATCCATAAATCTTTCTCTTTTCAACCATTTTCAAAAAGCATTGTATGGTGCACTAAAGAACATCGACCTCTACATGCCATAAAAAACCCATTTCCAAATAATTGCATTAAGACATTCAAACGCTACACCCACAATTGACATACCATTTTCAAGGTTTGATCACTTAGATAATTTATTTTTATTTTTTTAAATAGTCGTTCACTAGTACTATTTGTTCTCTATATATCTACCAGTTTTCGTAAGTTTATTTCATCATTTAGTCACTCAAAAACTACACCCACAAAAACATATACCTTATCATTTGTCCCAAAACTAAAAATAATTTGTCCTTATAATTTGTCCCAAAAATAAAACATATACTTTAGATAGTTCATAACATTTTCAATAGAAAAAAATTATATATTTGGAAACGTCATTCAATTTCCTGCATTTCATTTTTTTACTCATCACAAGATTCATTGTGTAAGTGTTTCAAAAACTCCATGTAAGTTGATGGATGCCTATTTTTTAGTTTTCTATTGCATCTAACATGTCAAAAGAGACCCTCATTAACTTGCACACACCCTAATATTAAATTTTAATTTTAAAAATAAAAGTAAAATGTATTATTTAACATTTTAAATAATTATTTCTTAATATATAAGAGAAATGATCATCAAACTATAATATGAATATACTATTTTTTTTTGTAACTTCACTATCACAATATAATACAAATATTACAATTTAAAAAAAAATTAATTTCATTATTGCAATATGGATATACTAATACTATTTTTTTGGTATATAAAGTTTTACTATCACAATATGATACATTAAAACTTATATTGAATATTTTTTTTCTAATCTTTTTAAACAATTATAGTAAATTTATATAGTTTCTAAAAATAAACTACTGTCGGATATCCTACGAAATTAGGATATTGACAATTGTAATCTAGCCGTCGGTAATACGAGGATAGAAGTAAAAAGTCTGATGACTATAGTCGGTAATTCGACGATTATGGTCGGATTACCGACGACAATCAGATATCCAACGGAAACTGGAGAAAATAAAAAAACAAAAAAAAAATCATAATTAAAAAGGTGAAATCCAACAGCAAGGTCAATTTTGTCGATTTGCGTCGGATTTTCTCATCAGATTTCGGGTTCAAATCTTGTTGTGAGTCCACATTATATTCCTAGAGGTGGGGGTTAGAGGTATGGAGAGGAGGAGGGGGGAATAGTAAGAGTTAGGGGAAAGAGGGGGGTGGGGGGGAGACAAAATAATAATAAAAATTGTTATAATTGGAAATGTAGTCAAATCTAAAGTTATAGGACTCCATAATGCACGCGCGTTATAGTCTTACAAAATGCGTGCACGCTTTGCAGTAACATAATGTGCGCATGTTTATCATTGGTGGGCACACATATTTGAATTTAAACAAGACACGAGTGCGTTTATTGCCACTATGGCCGAGCCTCCACCCATGGTGGCGTGACATTCCTATGGCTATGTGGCTGCTTCAAACTTTGCTCCGGATTCATCATTCCTATGCCTTGGAGTAAGATAAACCATGGCTAATTGAGCATTTTATCAAAATTTTCAATATGCTCGTGTTTAGTCGTTGGCTACAATATGCTACACACCTCCATTTTTTATAAAATTTTAGAATATATGGTTTTTTTTTTGCAGATCCCAAATATGTAATTTTTAATAAGAATATGTCATTTTTAACATAATTTTTCTATTTTTTTCTTATTTATCTTATGTCATCACTCCTCAACTCACAAAACACAATGTTAGTGTTTTGTCCATAACTCTTTCGTTTCAACCATTTTGAAAAAAAACGTATGGTGCACTAAAGAACACCGACCTCTACATGCTATAGAAAACCCATTTCAAATAATTGCATTAAGATATTCAGACGATGCACCCACAGTTGACATACCATTTTCGAGGTTTGATCACTTAGATAATTAAAAAAAAAAAAATTTATTTTTGTAAAAATAGTCATTTACTAGTACTATATGTTCTCTATATGTCTACCAGTTTTCATAAGTTTATTCCATCATTTGATCACTCAAAGGCTGCACCAACAAAAACATATACCTTATAATTTATCCCAAAAATAAAAAGTGTCGGTTAAAAAAGATCTAACTTTAGATAGTTCAGAACATTTTCAATAAAAACAAATTATATACTTGGAAACGTCATTCAATCTCCTACATTTCATTGTTTTACTCATTGCAAGATTAATTGTGTAAGTATTTCAAAATATCATGTAAGTTGACAGATGCATATTTTTTCAGTATTCTAAATTGCATCTAACATGTCAAAAGATACCCTCATTAGCTTGCACACATCCTACTATTAAATTTTAATTTTTAAAATAAAAGTAAAATTTATTATATAACATTTTAAATAATTATTCTTAATATATAACTGAAACTATAATCAAATTATAATATGAATATACTATTTATTCGGTAACTTCACTATCACTATATAATACAAATATTAATTTTTTTTAATTTTTTAATTTCATTATTGCAATATGAATATAATGATACTATTTTTTTGGTATATAACTTTACTATCACAATATGATACATTCAAACTTATATTGAATATTTTTTTTTAATTTTTTTAAACAATTATAGGAAAGTTATATAGTTTCTAAAAATAAATTATCGCCGGATATCCAATGAAATTAGGATATTGACAATTGTAATCTAGTCATCGGTAATACGAGGACAAAAGTAAAAAGTTCAATGACTATAGTCAGTAATTCGACGTCTGTCGTCAGATTACCAACGACAATTAGATATTCGACAAAAACTAGAGAAAAAAACAAAAAAAAACCGTAATTAAAAAGGTGAAATCCAACGACAGGGTCAATTTTGTCAAATTGCATTGGATTTTCTCGTCAGATTTCGGGTTCAAATCTTGTTGTGAGTCCACTTTATATTCCTAGAGGTGCGACAATTATTCCACATTCCAACCCCCCCCCCCCCTCCCCCCTCCGACGTAACTTGAAGGAGTTGAATATGGGACCTAAGCTATGATACCATGTAAAGTTTGTCGCTGCACCAAAACTAGTAGATGTTGGTAAACTTTCTAAACCTAGCACATAGTTCCATGATTTGCGCATGGCAATTAGTCCACATTATATTCCCACAGGTGCGACAGTTATTTCGTACTCCAACATTTGCAAGGAAGGTTACATTAGAGCGCAATTCTACTGGGTGATGTTGAAACTTTGATACAATCCTCTCTCTATGGTGTTTGACATTCAAATAAAATTCTTAGTTTTAGTTCAATCATCACGGACTTTATATATATCCTAATGTATATAATTGAAAGAGATATTATCAAATGATTGAACTCAGAAATTTATTCGAATCATCCAATGTATTCAATGAATAACTTGTAAGCTGCTGATACCATTCATTCAGTTTATGACAATTTTGAAATCCCCATATAGTTTCATGATCTTCAAACCAAAAAAATTAAATTTGCAAAATTAAAGACGATTTGAAAAAAAAATCGTCTTTAATGAGGGCGGGGCGGATGATGATTTTTTTTTAATCTGCTTATAATATAGTACCTCCTACCATTCTGTGAATGAAACAAGAATACAATTGACAGTAAATCCCACTCATGGATTTTTACCAATAGAATATAAAATGATGCCGCGATTTCGAACCCTCCAGGCTCCCAGCATACCAAAGGAAGGATGTTTTCCACTAAAAAATGTTAAAATGCATGTTTTACGTCTTCGACAACCAACTTCTTTATTTCGACATGTCGGATTCAGCGTTCAAAATTTGAACCCTTCCAAAGGGTTCTAGCCCTTCCGAGAAGTGTAAAGTTAAAATTGACCTTAAAAAAAATTAAAATCTGAATTTTACCCTTCTAATTAAGAAAGGAATTACATTTGAAATTATCCATCCATATATATTTCTCAAGATGTTGAAATTTCTATGCTATAAAGTTCAACTCATCATTCGAAATATGATAAATTATAATCACTTATTCACTCATGTCATGCACTCACTGCTGAGTCACTTGGGGCTGCAATCTAAAGTGTGAAATTTCCTCAACAACTACGACTATAAAAAAAAACTACTAGTACTACTAGGCCCGAAAAAAACTCAAAAATTTGTGCCTACTACCTATGTGAACCTCGCTACCCATGTCCACTCTTTTTTCATCATAATGAAATTTAAAAGGCCGGTTTGATAAGTCCTCCTCTACAAGACTTTATTTATTGCATGAACATCATGGACTCACGACAACTATAAAGAACACTTGATGTCATGCAAATACAAATAATGGCATGTAGCTAGGATCACAAACTATGCAGAAGTCAATTTATCCATTGCTATAGAGAAGTTTCATCTGGCACACAATATGGAGAAACAACGGTTATTAATAAAATTAAAAAAACAATTGTTTCCTTAAGAATAGCCTTCAATTTGATGGGTGGCACGATCCACGGGGGCTTCACTTGTTGACCAATATCCTATCGCGTGAGTTCATATTGCGGGTTTTAAAATTATTAAAAATTGAACCAATATATTGCAGGTATTGGGGGGGATGAGGGGTTTAAGGTGGGGGTGGGTGGGGTGGTTTATAAGGATTGAGGTATAAAAGGGGTGGGGAGGAGGTTTTAAGTATTGGGAGGGGGTTTCAACAAAAATAGTTTGGGTCAATATCTCTGGAAATTAAGGGTATTCTTTAATGTCCCACGATCGCACATGCTATGTGAGATGTTCACTAAGTGAAGTCCTCGTGGCATGATCGTGATGTAATCTCTCTCCGTCCTTCCAAACATTTGTTGTTTCTCACAACATTTTTCCTCAATGCTACCAAAATACATATAAAAATTACTTGTCTTTACATCCTCTTCTCTTTAAATCCTCTTCTCATGGTCATAACTAAGGATTATTATGCATGCACATCCTCACTGTATAATACAAATTGGGTCAAGGCGCAAAGACAACCATAAAATATTAAATGTGTCAAGATGCAAAGAGTAAGAGACAACTATAAGTAAGTCTTATATTAAATTTACCATATAAGTCTTTGATTAACACTATCAACTGAGATTTGACACAATGGATTCTTATGGTCTTCTTATCACTCCTTACCAATGTGATTGCAAGGCATTCTTTGAAGCTGAAGTCCAAAATTTTAGGTCTTCTTCCTCATTATCATGCCTTTTGGTAAGACAATAAAGAGGGTAGTGGCCTGCATCGGCATGGAAAACAGTTTCGACATAGAGGTTATACACATTTAATGTTTTCATTAAATAACTTAGATTCCTACCCGTGACTGTTAACTCACTGAATCGTAGACTGGTACAAAACACAACAAATTTTAGAGCCATAAGCCCTTAATTACTCACACCTAGAACTTTCTCAATTCTAGCCATTAATAAACTTCTTTTGGCATTTTGGTTCAATTTAAAAGGAAGAGTGTTGAGACTCAAACACACAGTGAGTTGCAATGATTCAATTGAATTAGGCCCCTCCATCACATACATGTATGATTTCACGACAAGTGTTGAACAAAAATATTTGATGCCCCAAGCCCGGTTATGCTAGCTTTCCTAACTTGCTCGGTATGTAGGAATTTTTTTTTAATGTTTTCTGAGTTGCGTATTATTTTTTCTTAGGTGCCCAATCCTTATCATTCTTACATATCTCAAGCTTGGATTGCACGTGGATGCCCCAATATGGTTATGGCATAGTCTAAGTAGTTTTTTTGTATAATGAAGTGTGCTCCAACTTGAAAAAATACAATAGAATAATTGTTATGTTACTGAACTGTAAAATTAATGACACACATATGACAACTTAATGTGTTCAAAATAAGTTTCATTGAAAATATATCATTTTTTTCATGTAGATATTAAGGGGTGCTCAATTGTTTAAAATTGTAGAAATTTGAAAGAACAATATTTGTTTTTTGCATTTTTTTTTGTGAAAGGGTTTAATTAATTTATACTTGTCAAATGAAGTACAATTATTTATATTTCCATTCATCTCTGAAGGGTTGAGAGAAAAAATGCCCTTCCAATTGAAATTAAGACCCACCCATCAAATTTGATCACTAGTTGGATTGAATTGTAGACAATAACGAATTCATCACACGTAAAAAATAATTATTTAAAAATGAAACCTGCATAGGATTTTTCAGCCAATGTTTAAGACTGGGTAAATATGAGTCCATCATCATGGTGATCACTCAATTGTGTGATTAGGACGAGAGAGAATAATCTTCAAAGAGCATATAAATATAATTACCGGAATTGCTTAGCCAAGTCGGCTGCAATTAAGACAACTGCATTTTAATTAGGTTAATAACTCGCTTCCATGTATCATTGAGCTTCAGTCCTTCATCTGTGTTTAGCAAGTTGTTTCTTTTCTCAATTTCCAGAGCCTCCCTCATTCTTCTTCTATTATAGTGTTCTTCTCTGGTAATTAACGAAGCTTTGTCGATGCAGATTTGATGAGTAGTGGTCTGCGAGTGGTCTGCTATTTAGGAGATTTTTCTCTTCGATCATGAATTATGTCTGCACTATGTTCTTTTAGTCATACTTGTAATGAGCGTCTGGTTTCATCGATATAGACCATTTTGCAAGAACAAGGTATTTCATACACCCCTTTCATTTGTCTAAGATCTATCTTATCTTTTGTTGTGTCCATGAACCCCCTGATAGTGTTTGGAGGAGCGAACACGACATCAATGTTTTTCTTTTTAAGATTTTGGAAATGTGATCCGTTGTTCCCTTAATATATGGGAGATTAATCTTTAGGATATTAAAATCTGCTCTTTGATGCCTAGACTGGTATTTTACGATTGTATTTATAACCAATCCTTTATGGTATCCATTCTTCATGAAGACCTTTTTGAGGTGCTTAAATTCTTTCCCTAGGGGGTTTGTATTCGATATTCTTTTAGCTCTGCATGCAAGGGTATTCATCACATCAGCCCTCTAAGCTTGGTGGTGGTGATCTTCCATATGGAAGTATCTATCCGCGTGGGTCTTCTTTCTGTGCACCTGATACCCAAGTCTCCCATTTAGCTTCTTCATGAGCAAGACATCTATAAAAGAAAGCTTCCCATCCTCTTCCATTTCCATCGTAAATTTGATATGCTCAAAAAGGCTATTTAGATGTGCCAGGAAATCTTCAAGCTTAACCTTCCAGTGTCGCCATTTCGCAAATATGTCGTCGGCATATCTCTTCCATTGTTCGGGGTGAGGGGAAAGGAATTTATGGCTCCAGCTTCAAAATATTCCATTTAAATATTTGCTACGACTGGAGACAATGGGGAGCCCATTGCAACGCCATGAATTTGTTCATAGATACCTTCTTTGTACAAAAAAATATATTAACTTTAGACAAATTCTAACCAGAACTGCAATTTGGTTGTTTGTGAAGTTTCTAATGATATCAATGGCATCATCCACCGGGATCTTGGTGTATAATGAAACGATATCAAAACTAACCAAAATGTCTTCCTCTCTAACCTCTTGATTTATAACCCATTCTGCGAATGAGGTAGAGTTCATGAAAGATTATGTGTTTCGTGCAAATGGAAGAAGCTTCTTAGCAAGGAATTTTGCGAGGAGATAGGTAGGTGAACCTATAGTATTTATGATGGGTCTAAGAGGAATCCCTTCCTTATGTATCTTAGGAAGGTTGTATATGCAGGGCATGATTGCGCTTTGCGGTATCATTGAATTGAGCAAAGGCATTGCATTGGCAATACAATTTTGGTTTTTCGATAAATTCTATTATTCGGTATTATCAGATATATTAGGTGTTAATATTTTATAAAGTTATTTGAGTACGTAGATAAAGCATATATTTTGAAATTATTCTTAGGATAAAATGATCGGCATAAATTCCAGCAGCGTAAATTATATTTCAACAAGAGCCACATGGTGGCAATGTCCCTGACATTGTCATATGTTATTGCAAGTTCACTTAACAGTAAACTAACAATTTTGTCGTATCACTTATGTGGCAAGAAGATTCCAAAAACATGAGAATACATATATCTACAACAATTTTAATCTATGTTGAAAATTAATAGGTACACATACACTATGATATAGCATTAATAGGAAAAGGTCCCATGGCTTGCTTCCAAGCTCACATATGGTAGACCTCCCTATGAAAACATGCATGCTTTATTTGAATTATTTTTCTCATTATAATTTTTCTTATTGTTCTTAATGTTGGCTATTTTCAAATACTTAGTCTTCTTTCTGGAAAAAAAAAAATTCATTTTTCTTCATGTTGGCTATTTTCGTCTCCCTTTTTTGTCTTTTTGTAGATTAAGAGGATTGGAGATATGCTCTTAGTGTTGTTTATACAAAATATTTGGATTTTTTTTTATATGACCTAAAAGACTTGGGCTTGATATTAATTATTATTCACCATCATCATTTTAGTCAAAATGCATCCCATAAAGAGTATCATGGAATTGTTGTAATTCTCTAATTTATTTTTATTTTATTTTATTTTTAATGGTATCAAATACTTCTACCACTATACTCATGTAATTGTTGTAATTCTCTAATTTATTTTTGTTTTATTTTATTTTTAATGGTATGAAATACTTTTACCACTACACCCCTAGGTTAGCCCAAACCATGGCGCACAGGTAAGTTTTGGGGCGATTTGAACACAACCTTCTATTTACAACCATTTACAACATTTCAATTTTATCACTTGTTCTGCCCTCTACAGTTAATTATTTAATTAATGTCACTCTTATAAATTACTTTGATCATCTCTCTATGTATGTAGTTGTCTAAGTGTATGTGACAGTCTAAGTGTGAAGTGTCTTATAGTTGTGAAGTCACACACCATTACTGAAAAAGGCATATGTGAAGGGTTATAATTGAAAATCCAAAACATGAAAAAAAAATGAAAAAATTAGGACGACCAGTAAAGCTACAACCAAATTCCAAGGCTGGTAGCTGATGCCTAACAATTAATTGAAGCAAATTTTTATTTTAGTAATCTAGGAACCCAGCTGGTAAGGATAGATTTAATGTTAAATGAGAGAACGATGGGCATACATTGTCACTAAGCGTAAATGAGAGAATTTGATGAATTTGGATTTGACGTTCAGTGAAACACGATGAATTGTTTTTGAAGCACTACATTGACAGGGACGTACTACATAGATAAAAATATATTTGAATTGACTAAAGATTAATAAAATAAGCTTTAATAAAAATCACTTTATTTTTCTCTTTCTTAATAAAATTCATACTACTAAGCTAATTCATACCCGCAAGTAGAGAATGAACTAATATTCTCCACAAATCACTAGATATGGATTTTTCTCTCTTCAAAGCTAAGCTAGAAAAAATCTCTAATTTATAAAAGTGAAGTGAAATTTGATCCTCCAAGCATCGAGTGTGAACATGCAAATGGCTTTTGAAAGACGTCAAATTATTTGAAAAGACGATAAATGTTTCATTCCAAGCATCGAGTGTGAACATGCAAATGGATTTTGAAAGACGTCAAATTATTTGAAAATAAGATGAGTGTTTCATTTATGCATGTAGATCAACCAATGTAGCACTCAATTCTTCCTTTCCTGGTGCTTAATATTTCCATTGGTTTAATCCCCACTATGGGAAAAGAAACAATGGTCGATGTGGAATCTGTAGCTAGTATACATTACAAAGTTTTAAATCGACATAAATGTAAATTTCAAATATGAATACCATGCTTACATATGTGTTCTGCCCATATTCTGCAATAAATTCTCCTTGCTTGACTGAGTCATTATCAAAATCAGCAATACCCTTTGTGCATCCAAATCGATGACCCCAACCCTGGCTCACAATGGGCATATCAAATTCTAGTTCTTGCTTTTGTGCATCCAAATCGATGACCCCGGATCACAATAGAATATATTTATAACAAATAAAAAAATGTAGTACATTAAAACCTTGTCTTCAATGTATTTATTCTAAAACCCTCCTTTCTGCCTCTAAAGATTTTTTGCCTGATAAATCATTGTGGCTTGGAGCATATAACACCTTAACGTTACTCAAGCTTCTTCCATTTACATGAATCTAATAGTATTTTGTCGTATTCTCAAGTAGTGGATTTCTATGGTAGTGATCTCTCATGATTCTTAGGGATACTGTTTCATAGCTAAAGTTGTAGAGATCATAAAATCAATAAACATATCCATTGCGTGTTGGCTAAACCGTATCTGATTAATAATAACTAGGTATTAAGAAACACGAAGTGGAGCCGGTTTAGCAAATACGTTGGAAACCATGAACCTTGAACCCTAGAGTAAACTACATGAAAAAAAATGGACAAGGGAAACATGTTCAATGTACTCTTCCCTTCAGCTTAGGGTCCGTGGAGGACTACTAGGAGACCTTCATGCAAGTGTCTTCCTGGCTCAAGCAGGGTGGTCTTCATCACAATTGTGCCACCAAATTTCAGCACAAGCCCATGAGTCCAAGAGTCAAGAGCTTTGAGGGAGAGTTAGTACTCGAGTTTGAGTGACAGGAAATAACCGAAACTAAGGAATTTTTCCTGCCAAAATTTAATTAAATTCTACTCCATTGTCTATGCAACATAAAGAAAAGAAAAAGGTTATTTGTAAATATCTTTTCAACATTTAAAATAATTGTAGATAAAAATTAATAGATATTAATAAAATCTCTTAACAAAATTATCTAATAATATTATAGCTGAAAAGAAATTCTGTAAAAATACAATAGTAATTTTATTTTTATCTTTTTCTTGTTTTTTTACCCAAATTTAATTTACTTCTACTTCATTGTTCATACAATGATAAACAAATGTATATGTGCTTTTGGAAAAAGGTTATTTGCACATATATTTTTAGTAAAAACTAATATATACTCATTAAAGTTATCAAATAATATTATGATAGCTTAAATAGACTTCTGGGAAAATATAGTGGTAAAAATTTAAAGCTGTTAAAAATGTTTTTTTTTATTTTCCTACCAAAGTTTAATTAAATCTAAACTTGAACTCTTTGATGAAAGTCACGTTGTCATATTTATACCTTTCATTTATCTAAAAAAATTAATTAACTCTAAACTAAAACTTTTTTTATGAAAGTCACGTTGTCATATTTATATCTTTCATTTATCTATATCAACTACTTTCATTTATTTATATCAATTATGGATGATAATTTCTGAAATTCAAGTACTATGTAGCATATCAAGTATGTAAACTTATGGGCAAAGAACCATAAACTCAAGTACAGTCCACAACATAAACCGTGTTGAGTGTTAAAGACCACAACATTTTCATGCAATTTGGAACCAATTATGACAGGCACCACTCTAAAACCACTTCACACTTTATTACTACTACACTTTAGTGTCTCAATACTAGGTTGAACTAGTAACTGCTATATTAATATTTATATTTAGACACAATTTTGCAGGGAGACTTTAGCAGCATTATGCACGGGGTTAGAAAAGAAGTTACTAATGCTATCTTGTTAATGAATGAGCCAATATTAATAATCACCAAATCCTACAAATAAAAGATCTAGTGAGCAATGGATAAAAAAATATCAACTATTCAATGACGTTGCTAACCAGTAAACATAAATTGAAAATGAAATTTGCATTTGCACAAATAAACACAAGAAGCTGGCATGTTGACTTAAAATACAGTTAAATCAAAGGGCCCATTCGAAGAAATGTTGTTGTTGAGCAATTGTCCATAACAATAATTAATGTAATAAATTATCTAGTAGATTTTTTTTCTTATGAATATATTTATTTAGGGCAGCTTAAAGGCATACATGTATATCACCAAAAATTAGTTTTCCATTTTAGACGATCCATATACACATTAACTTGAAAAGTAATGTGAATATCAACAAGGAAAAGAACTAGAAAAAGCAATCAATGTTTAATAGGATGTAGAAGATAAAAGCATTAAAACATATTAATAGGCGCTTTCTTAAGAGGATAAATTCTCTTAAAGGCACATCAAGTCGAAAATTTATTCCTATGTAAGGAATTCAAAAGAAACCATATTTTATTTTTTCAGCATTGGAAGCTTTATTAGCTGCTCCAACCCCTGTATGCTTTCAACTTGGCATAATTAAATGCATACAACTCCTACAAATAATCCAAATTTTCAATACTTCATAGTTGTTCCAGTTCTATGCACCCATTAATGTTCATCATTCTACAGAACATTCGAAGCTCTGTCAGCTATTGCAACCATGTATGCTCTTCATCTTGAAATAATTAAATACACACAAGTCCTCCAATGATACCAATTTTCCAATGCTTGGCATTCAGCCCGAGGTTGTACGGAAGTTATATTCAGGAAATAAAACATAGAATAGATATATAATTTATTTTAAAATCTAGTTTAATATGAAAGCCTCCATGTAATGTCAAACATTAATATTAGAAAAAATGTGTGGAGGTAGGGAGAAACTCATACACAAGACTAAATAATACGAGCCAAAGGAAAGCTCAAACAATGAAGAATGATAGTTCAGATTCTTATTACTAAAACCATGGCTTAATATCTATTGAATTGCGTTTAAAATTAAGTAATATTGTTAACATAAGCTTTAGAATACAATGAAAACCCGAGAATGCACATTCTCTACATACCCAGAGGGTTAACTTCACAACCTCACAAAGAAATGATTACCTAGAATCTGACGCTTGAGTTTGGGTTCTATACTCCTTGCCACGAGGTAACCCGTGTGAGAAAATAAAGCCACGAGGTAACCTCCTTGAGGAAATAAATAAATCATTCTGAATATTGATATCAACCTGCATAAACCCGTAAACATTGGTTCTAGAATCAACAGTATTACCTGTGCTCACTTGTGGAGACTGCAACTCGAAGGCATCTGGCCCAAACCTTGGTAAGACTAACAACAAATGGATAAAATGATATCATATTCGTTAACAAACCCACTTACTCCTTCAGGGTTATACAATGGAAGATAAAAAAAACACGGTGCTCTCATGAAAGAGCCAAATGCTCAGGGCAAACCAGGGTGAGCTATGGTGCATGGCCTAATTTCCGATATTATAACCAGATGCAAATTACTTAATTACTTCGGGTGGCAGATGAGATTTCGATGCACTGGTAATTTGGTAATTTATGATAGATAAATTCATCTACTTCTGCGTTGTGCAACTTTTCGTCTATAACTAACACCTGAGCAAGCAAGTCTTATTGACGGTCAGAGAAAAGGTAAAATTCACAATCTTTATTTCATATATTTCTACATAGTGTACTTCTTATATTTACCTTTCCGAAAGGTTATGTATCAAGCAGTGCTATATCCTGTTAATTGTTCACTCCGGTATGAAGAATCCTACGAAGACAGTAATATTCATTATTTGGTGAAAAAATCATTTGTTTCTATATCTGCATTTAAGCTCGGAAATCTGTATGGTACGAAAGCGGGTTTACCAAATTTACCTATTCAGCGATGGAAATCAACAAAGTAGACAAAATAGCATATCAGCTAGTAGTTTTAACAAAAGAATAAAGGAAATTCGTAGTTTTAACAAAAGAATAAAGGAAATTAGAATAGAAATGGTTGTTTTCAAAGGCCCTTCTCAGTGATATTTTAGAAAAGCTTAAATGACCCACGATTCACTGGTAGCATAAGTTGATGTCCTTGCAGATGATTCTTTTAATTGGAGTAGGATAGTTGATAAAACCAAAGACTAGTGGTTGGGAATAGATACGGGCTATTACTCAAAAATAATAGATAATACAATAAAATTTGTTGTGCTAGTACCATAATTCATCACTCAATACATCCCTGCTAGTAGGTCGTTCACTTATCCTCCTTCATTCCATCAATTAAAATAAATAACATATATATATATAAGGCGCATAAACAGGCTTTTAACACCTAGTAAATGCTAGAAGGAATTCTACCCAAAGAAATAAGATTCTACTAAAAGCAACAAAAGCATCGGAGATAGATACGCTATATCTTGGTAATTGCTCACTCTGTTGTGAAAAATGTTGTGAAGACAGTAGTATTCATTATTTAGTGAAAAAAACACCTATTTCTATATATATAGAAACACATTCAAGCTTAGAAATATCTGCAGTACTAAAGCATGTTTACAAAATTTACCTATTTAACGCCAAACACCTGCAAATAATGTCTCTAATTTCTTCTTCATACCAAAAACAGTGGCGCCGTCTGTGACGCAGACGCCATCCGAGCTGTTTTCATTCCCATTAACATGATGAACTGCATGACCGTTAGCAGTTATGTTCCTGTTAACATATGCATCACTATAGGAATGTCTGTTTCCATTGATGAAAAATCCATTTGTTGTTGCTTCCCCCATTTTATATTTAAATGTAAATGTTTTTATTTAAAATGAGAATGCATACATATTGAAAGAACCAGCCACCAACCGAAGAAACACTTCTCTCCCAAGCAGCTACAACAATGATAGCAGAGCTTGATCAATACAGACGCTGGCAGCAGTTCACATACTGAGAATAGCTTAATATCTTGACAGGGAATTGATACCGAGAACAGTTTAATATCTTTACATGGAATTGATACCGAGAATAGTTTAATATTTTGACAGGGAATTGATACCAGATGGATGGGTAGATATAATTACTCCACCTACTACTCCGGAATGGCAAAAGCATTGTAGGGTCAATGTGCAGCAGTATAGAAGGATGCACCGGATGTAGGGTCAATGTGCAGTAGTAGATAAGGATGCACTGGATCCATGTGCAGCACTGGAGCCCATCAATAAAGATGCATACCCAAATATTAAAGGGAGGGATCTCGAAATCTGAAATATTAAAGGAAGTGTATTATACCATTGCTTATATCAGCATCGTCGTCAGGTATTGTTTATGAGGTATTAAAGGAGTATTATAGCATGTTGATATCATCCTAGCCGTTGGGGCACAGGAACCCAAGGCAGCGTCATCTCCATCAGACCAATAACAATCTCAAAAAATAGACATTTAAAAAACTAAAAAAATAAAAATTAAATTAAATAATACACAACCTTAGTCAACTTAAATGATTTTTTTTAAATAACTACAAATTCTTCCAAATAATCACCTTGAGTGATTCATATATATCCCCTTGTCGAGGACATAATAACTAAAAATAATTATCAGCCACGTAAAACATGCTAAAAAGTCATTATTATGCCGATCATTCTTTTATAATTATTTTTACATAATGAATTTTAAAAATAAAATTATTATAAATAATTAAATACTTTAAGTAATTAATTATTTATTTTTAAAATTATTTAAATTAATTAATAATTAAAAATAATAATTATATTGTTATTAATATTTTTAAATAATAATAATAATTTATTTTTAAAGTTTAATTATAATAATAACAATAAAATTACTTAATTTAAATAACTATATTTATATATATAATTATATATTTTAGATTTTATATATGATTGTGTTTTTTTATCACTAATATAAAATTTGTTTATGAATTTAATGTTTTATATTAATGAAAAATAAATTTTACAAATCAATATTAAAAAAATAGTTTTAAAATAACCTTAACACATTTCAATATATATTAAAAAAATACTTTTAAAATAACCTTATCATATTTAAATGTATTATATTAACAAGTGTTTAAATTTTTATCCATTAATTTTGTAAATTTAAATTTAATTTTTTAATTTTATTCCATTTTCTAAATATTCATCTTAATTTAAAATAAAAAAAATAACCTCAAATAAATTACAAAAATAAGTAAATCATGGTTTAATAGAAAATAGATTTAAAATTAATAAATTCTTGTTTACTGTTTAATATTAATAGAAAATGATTTGAAAAATA
The DNA here is from genome assembly GCA_001517045.1 of Pseudotsuga menziesii. NCBI lineage: Eukaryota > Viridiplantae > Streptophyta > Pinopsida > Pinales > Pinaceae > Pseudotsuga > Pseudotsuga menziesii. The sequence goes on along the minus strand of LPNX010450351.1, from coordinate 111,143 downwards.
ATAATTTAAATAAAGTGTTTTGAACTAGCTTTATAAAATTTATTAATGAAATTATTTGGTTTAATGTTTTATATTAATAGAAAATGAATTTTGAAAACTAATAATTTAAAATAAAGTGTTTTGAACCAATTTTATCAAATTTATTAATGAAATTATTTAAGTTTAAAAAAAATAAAAATAAAATTTATTTTTGAAGTTAATGTTTTGTATTAATATTCAATAACATTTTCAAAACAATATTTAAAAAGAGTTTTAAATTAACATTATTACATTTAAATATATTCAATTTATAAGTATTTAAATTTTAAATTTTTAACAATCAAGTTTTAAATGACATTTTCTAAATTTTAATTTAAAAGTTTAAACTTTAATCTATTTTTAAAATTTTAAACTTTAATCCATTTTTTAAATATTTATGTTAATTTAAAATGAATCATAGATCCATATAAATTACCAAAATTAATAAATCACTATTTAATGTTTTGTATTAATAGAAAATGAATTTAAAATCAATAAATAGTGGTTTAATGTTTTGGGTGGAAAAAATCTATCAATCTCTGTGAGAATATGAACATTGAGGATGAAAATAACCTCCTCTTATAGTGCCCTATGTACACCCATATTAGATCTCAGTTTCATAATCTTTGTTGCAATATCGACCTTCCTAGCCTTTTAACTTGTCAAAATTATAGTGAGCTCGAATCGCTTCTTTCCAAGCTCTTTGAGCATAGGAATACAATTTTAAAACAAAGTAAATAACTAGTTTCTTTAGGTCTGACAGACCAAAGTTTGGTCCTAGAGGATGTTAACCAACATCATCATCATTAATAGGAAATGATTTTTTAAAATTAATATTTTAAAATTAAGTGTTTTTTAATAAGCTTTATAAAATTTATTGATGTAATTATCTAAATTTTCAAAAAACAAAAGTTTTGCAATTATTTATGTTTTAGAAAATAATTGATAACTATGATTTTTACTATAACTTTGAAATTAATATTATTATTATTTTTAAAATTAAACTTATCACATTTCAAACCTATCCTAAACCATCATCAACAATGATGGTAAAAAATATTCAATCTTAGTAGATAACCATTTATTAACAATTGTTCATTAAACTCAATCATGTTTGACTATGGTCAAACCAAAGTGAACTATGCTTAACCAAAGTCTGAAACATGGTTTTCTAAAGTAAACTGTGGTCAAATAATAATTAACCGAAGTTAACCAAAGTCAACCCATGGTTAACCAATATAAAACATAGTTAAGCATTGTCAACCATAGTCAAATGCAATGACCCATGGTCAACCATAGTTAGCCACTTTCAAGTTATGAATAATGATAGTCCAAGTAAACCATGGTAAACCAAAGCCAAACATCATTCACTAAAGACAACCATAGTCAAATCATATAGTCAAGACATGGTGACCATCATATAGTTATACTTACCCTTACCTAACCAATATCAACAATAATTAACTATGATTCATTACAAGGATAGTTGAGTAAAGTCAATTAAATAAACTAAATATATTTTTATTTATAAACCAAAATAATAATTGTATTGCTTGTACTACTTTTTAAGAAATTTTGTATTCTTAAAATTAGAGGTAAGAAATTTTTTATTCTTAAAATGGTATTAATATTAAGAAATATTTGTTTTCATTTTTGGCGTTTTAACAAAGAGATGGAAAATAACTAATGTAGTTAAATGGTTTACAACCACATATCATAATTTTCAAAACGTTGGTTAATTTTGGATTGCAAGCACATATCAATTTGTTTAAAATGTTAGTTAATTTTGGATCAAAATGTTGAAAATGTTAGTTAATTTTGGATCAAAATGTTGAAAATGTTAGTTAATTTTGGATTACAATTATGCACATTACTATGGCTAAATTTGTTAATGAAATTACAATGTTTTGTAAGGGTTTTGTCACAATGTGACATGGACCTCATACATAAGGTTGCATTAATAATTGTTTTGTTGCACTTTGAAATTTTTGTTTATTACGTTATTGTTGGTTTATGACATTTTTGCATGATTATGTCAAATTATTCCAACATAATTATCGTAAGGGTTTTGTAACATTGTGACGTTCATCGCTTTTTATTTTGGATTGTGACATTCTTGCATGCTTATGTCAAAATCTAAAATTTATATTTTCACTATTATGATGTGTGTCATAACCCTTAGTGGACACCATTAAAAAATTTTGCATTGGTTACATTCCCCAATGGTTTTGTTGTTATGCCATTCAATAAAGGTTATGTCGCATTGGGACATTATGCTCATTCTAATCATGTGACATTATTTGCTTTTGGCATTCATTAAGGGTTACGTCGAAACATTGTGACATTGGTTAAGGGTTATGTTGCATTGCGATGATGCCCAAGATGTGATACATTAATAATGTGACATGACTCGTTAAAGTCAACCATGGTTTACTATCATCAAACTAAAGTCAAACATTGCTGACCAAATTTCGCCATGGTTCATTATAGTGTCTGGTATATGCTGACTTAACCAAATATGCAACACATTAATAATGTGACATTCAACGTTCATCAAGGGTCACACCACATTTTGATGTTTATCAAGGGTTATGTTGCATTTTGATGTTCATCAAGGGTTATGTCACATTACAACTTTAGTAAGGGTTATGTTGCATTGCGACAACTCCCAATATGTGACACATTGATAATGTTACATGACTCACTAAAGTCAATCATGGTTGGCTATGGCCAAACTAAAGTAAAACATGGTTTACCAAAGTCAACCATGGTTCACTACAGTGTTAGGTATATGCGAACACAACCAATGATGTTACACATTAATAATATGAAATTTAGTGTTTGTCAAGGGTTATGTCGCACATTAGAGGAAATTTCAACTCAAAATGGGCCTTTTCACCATAATTCAAATTCCATGTCATCATGTGTTAGCCAATGAATTTGATTTAAATTTGAAATACCGTATAGGTCTTAAAAAAAATTAATATAAATTTGGGGATAGGTATCATAAAAAAATTACTTTTTTTGTTTTCATTTTTCGACATATCTCCTTGTGTTTTTACTCAAATTTCGATTGGGAGAGCTTGTTGGATGCGAAATTAAATTACCCATCCAATGAGTACCCACTTTGCATACTTTTGACGGACCCCAATACCCCAAAAACAAGAAATACCTGGAAAAACGTGATGATGATATCCAACGAGTACCCACTCGGCATACTTTTGATGGACCATGCTACCCCAAAAACAAGAAATACCTGAAAAAACGTGATGATGACATCATCATCACGTTTTTTCAAGTATTTATTGTTTTTGGGGTATTGGGGTCCGTAAAAAGTATGTCGAGTGGGTACTTGTTGGATGTGGAATTTAATTTTGCATCCAACAAGCTCTCCCGATCGAAATTTTAGTAAACTCACAAGAAGATATGTCGAAAATACGAACAAAAAAAGTACTTTTTTTTTATTTTTTCCTCCAAAATTAATAAATATTATTTTAGTATTTTAACTATTATTTTATTATTTTTCTTAGGAGGCCCATTCTGAGTTGAAATTTCCTCTAATGTTATGATTTTTATCAATGGTTTTGTTGCATTGTGACATTCATCAAGGGTTATGTCACATTGCGACACTATTCAAGGGTTATGTGGCATTACGACAATGGTTAAGATATGTCACATTAATAATGTGACATTCGATGTTCATAAAATTTCTTGTTGCATTGTGAACTACCGAAAGATGGTTTACTAAAGTGAGCCATGGTAAACTAAATTCAAACGTGACTTGCTAAAGTCAACCATGGTTAACTATGGTCAAAATAAAGTTAAACATAGTGAACAATAGTCATCCATGGTTCTCTATAGTGTATGGTATATGCTAACACAAACAAATATATGACACATTAATAATGTGACATTCAAGGTTCATCAATGGTTATATCGCATTGTGATGCTTATCAAAGGTTACATTGCATTTGGCATTCATCATGGGTTATGTCACATTGTGACGTTGGTAAAGTGTTTTGTGTCATTATGATAATGCCCAAGATGTGACACATTAATAATGTGACATTTAATGTTCAGAAAATTTCATGTTCCATTGTGAACTATGGCCACGTGGTTCACTAAATTAAACCATGGTTAATTATGGTCACATGAATGTCAAGCATGGTTAAGCAAATTCAACAATGGTTAACTAAAGTCAAACATGGTTGACCAATGTTAGCCATTGTTTGCTATAGTCTCCAGTATATGCCGACACAACCCAATATGTGATACATTAATAATGTGACATTTGATGTTCATCAAGCTTTATGTCACATTATGATGTTTATTAAGGGTTACGTTGCATTCAGCGTTCAACAAGAGTTATGTCACATTTAAACCGTTTGGTTAAAGGTTACGTCATATTACAACAATGCCCAAGATGTCACACATTAATAATGTGACATTGGATGTTTGGAAAATTTCATGTTAACATTTGGATGTCACTAAAGTTAACCATTCATAACTATGAGAAAACAAAAGTCAATAATTCTCAACCACAGTCAAACATCACTTGCTAAAGTCAAACATCATTGACTATGGTAAAACTAAAGTCAAACATGTTTGAGAAAAGTCATTCATGTTTTGATACAGTGTCTAGTAAATTCCAACAAAACCAAATATGCGACACATTAATAATGTGACATTCGACATTCCTCAAGGGATATGTTTCATTGAGATGTTTATCAAGGGTCACGTTGCATTCATCATTCATCAAGGGTTACATTCAACATTCAAACTAAAGTTAAGCATGGTTAACCAAAGTCAACCAGGAATGTTTATTAAATCTAACTATTGGTAAATTCAAGCATGGTTAACCAAAGTAAAAAATAGTTAACAAAAGTCAAACATGACTCGCAAAAGTCAACCATGGTTGACTAAGGTCAAACTAAAGTCAAACATGGTTGACCAATGCCAAGCATGGTTCACTACATTGTCTAGTAAATGCTGACACAACCTAAGATTCAACACATTAATAATGTGACATTCAACGTTCATCAAGGGTTAAGTTGCATTTAAATTTAAAATTTTGTTAATCCATTTTGTAAATTTCAATTTTATTTTTAAACTTTAATCTATTTTCTAAATATTCGTGTTAATTTAAAATAAAACATAACGCCTTATAAATTACCAAAATTAATAAATCATGGTTTAATGTTTTGTATTAATAGAAAATAAATTTTGAAAATTAATAATTTTTAATGAAATGTTATCAAGGGTTATGTTGCACTGTGATGTTCATCAAGGGTCATGTCACTTCTGACATTGGTCAAGGGTTATGCCGCATTACGACAATTCCCAAGATGTGACACATTTATAATGTGACATGACTTGCTAAAGTCAACCATGGTTGACTATGGATAAATTAAAGTAAAACATGGTTTACCAAAGTCAATCATGGTTCACTAGAGTCTCAGGTATATGCCAACACAACCAAAGATGTGACACATTAATAATATGACATTAAGTTTTTGTTAAGGGTTATGTCACATTATGATGTTTATTAAGGGTTATGTTGCATTGTGACTTTGATCAAGGGTTATGTTAGATTGCAACATTGGTCAAGGGTCATGTGGCATTGCGACAATGCCCAAGATGCATCACGTTAATAATATGACATTCAATGTTCATAAAATTTCATGTTGCATTGTGAACTATGGACACATGGTTCACTAAAGTCATATTATATTCTGACAAGCAGATCTTGGGACAAAAATGGTCTTCACATAGATTACACAAGAGAAACAAGAGAAGAATAATTGAAGAACAATATGAGAAATATTTCATTAATGATTATTCACATCATGGTTGAATATATAATACAACATTAATGAATAATTTGAATACCTACACATGTAGTTGAATCTACCAACCTAGACTGACTCTAGAGCTAACTAGGAGTGGGAAAATCACAATTATAGCTAACTAGTGCAACTGTATATCACTAAAATAGTTAATAACTAGTTACAATCAGTTACAATCAGATAACTGAGAGGGTATGTGAACAAAGGCACCACTTTCCCTACATGCATGCAAAATCGGCGCTAGAGACACTGTAAGTGATCTAACTGAGGGGGATTAGAGTTTAACTAAGGATAACTTATGACCTACTAGAGTCAACTATTGGACACTATTGGTGGAACTTCGAGTGGGTTCATATAAAATAGGGATTGATCCCTGGAGCTCCAAAATGCATGCAGACGGGTGTAGTAAGTGTCATATATGCACTAGTTATGCCCCCCATGCAATCGTGAAGTGATGAAACTACCTAAGCTACAGAAAATAATCAACACTACAAAAAAATCCTGTGATTAGCGTCTCTTTTAGCTTCCATTATCACTTTTAGTGTATTTTTCATCATTTTTTGGACAAAGTGGACGCTTTTCCACGGGATGGCGCTTTTAATGGTGTTATTTGCGTCCCTTTTTAAAATTTGGCAGTATCTTGGACGCTAATTAGTATCCCAATTAGAATCGCAATTAGCGTCCCAATTAGCATCCCAATTAACGTCCCTTTTTAAAAGATGACGCTCTTTTGGACGCTAATTGGCATCCCAATTAACGTCCCAATTAGCATCCAAAGTAGCATCACAATTATCATCCCAATTAGCATCCAAATTAACATCCCAATTAGCGTCCAAAAAAACATCCCATATAACACCAAGAATTGCCTCCAAAAACACGTCCTGAATAACATAACACCATATATTAATCCGTGGTTAGCGATAAGAATTGTGCCATGAATTTTGGCAAGAAAAACATCCAACATAGTGCCAATTATAGATACAGGAATTGTGCCTATAAAACATCCAACATAGTTCCAGGTATAGATGCAGGTATATCCCCTGGAATAATGCTAGAAATTTCGAAAGGAACCAAGCTAGGAATTGTGTTCAGAAAACATTTTTCATAACGTTAGATATATTAATGTCAATGTCGATGATCATGATTTGAATGTGACAGTACTTTTGGATATTGATTTACCATAGTGGCACCTAAATGATCATAATCATGGAACTTTTATATCTTGATTAATCCTAATGAGGGGTAAATTATCTTAATGTCACCTAAATTGTTCTGATGGCATCCGAGTGTCCCCAACAACATTTAGTAGACACTAATGGCATCTGATTGGCCCTAGTGGCAGTACTAGTTCATTTACATGTAGTAAGTAACATTGAATTTAAGTGCAACTAGTTGTTCGACCCAAACTCTTCTTGATTTGAGCTCAAAGCACTTTTGGAAATAAGGGTTTGTTGTGTCCATAATGAAACCAAAGACTGGAATAATTACAAAAATCATTCATATACTTATTGTATATGTTATACATTTGGTTCTCATAGTCTATTCATGGCCTAATAGCCAATAAAGGTTATTTTGTATACCGAGGCACACTTGTAGTGCATGTATTTTCACACTCAAGGCTAATTATGCACATATCTTCAACATGGTAGTGTCACACTTAATTTTATGTGTGATAGAACCATGGAATCCATAATCATTGATGTCATCATTATAACCTCCCACTATCGTTGATGGAACATGTTAAATTTATTTCCATAAGTAGCATTTTCGTTAGCTTAGTTGCATGATTGTGTCTTTCCCACTAGGGGACTAAGATGTAGGTTGATTTCCTTATATGTTCATGTGTTTTCCCTTCTCCTTTCCTAGTTATGGTCCTTAATCTATGGATTTTCCTTGGATCTACAATTTGTGGACTTGAGAACAATTTCAGGGTCAATGACCCACATATTTGCTAGAAATGATATAATAAATGCCAGGGTCCATTATGTGCCAATGCCACACTATGCTTATTCTCCTTCCTTTCCATTTCTTGTTGTTCCTCCCTTTATTTTTTTCTTTAGATTATGCTTGGTTGTGTGTAATAGGTTGTTGCTTCTACTTATCTCCCTTAAGATATTGTAATTCTATACTAGCTTTATATTTTGTCTTAGGTTGGAACAACATTAAATAACATCAATTTTTTTATTGAAATGCACCCATGGATTTAATCAAAAAATTTGGACTCTTCCAGAATATTCCTAGTCGAACAACTCTCTTTCCAAACTCAATATTGAACTCTTGCACCAATTGTCCTTTCCTTTTCTTGAAGTAGTGTCGTACAATTTGTTGATTCTCCTCACAACCAATTAGATAGAATTATTACTTTCCCACGAAAGTTTGCCATCAAGTTTTCTTTATTTTAAAATGTTGTTTTTTAGAGAAATGATTACTTCAATTAAATCAAAATTTGTTGGGATTCTAGGACCTTATTCTTGACCTCATGACAACTAACTACACAAATAAGTGTTTGAGTGAAAAGATATGCCACTCGTATTGTTTTCCACCACACACTTCATCTTAGCAATTTTTGTATGGGGGTACATTATCTTAGAGATTTTCTTCTTTTCATATTTTTGGACTACATAGTTCCACATATCTTTTCTATTATTCATTTCCTTCCCATAATCTTGCTTGATTGATTGTTAAGGCTGGAGAATAAAAATTGAAGGCCATGAACATGACTACTTAGTTTTTGCTAGCGCCATTTTGACAATCATCCGACAAGGTCGCGAGCGATAGAAGGAAATAGGTTTGATTGTAGGGAGCACATCGTGGGTAAGCTCATGCAGAAGAAATTCAAGGGTTCAAGGGGTTTTACAAGGTAAAGTATGAGGACGCGGATGCAGAGGAGCTAGATAATGATGATTCCCATCACATTATGATACCAGAAAACATAGATGGCAGTTAGAGGAAGCACAACGATTAAAATCGAAGGAGAAAGAGGAGGAGAAAGGACACCATCAATGGGCCTAGAAAGACCACAAAGGAGGTTCATGAGTATTCGAATATGGGAGATCTTGGAGGGAAAAAATGAAAGGAGGTTGAGGTTTCGAACACGAAAACTCATAAAAGGTTTAGAAGAAAGAAGTTAGAGGTTTGGAACGTGGGACCTTCTAGTAAGAGTACTCACATGAGGGGATCAATAGAGAATGTTGTCGAAAATACGATTCTACCTAAGCAGTGCAATTCCAAGGTTAGGGTTTGAGATCATGATTTCCATGGTTAATACCATGTTTTCCCCAACTAGCCCCTTCATCCATTGATTTATTTCTTCCATGATTTATGTCTGTAACAACATATAAATGACCCTAATATCATCAAAATTATTGTAATGACATATAAATGACATTAAAAATTACATGACATGAATCCTAATGGCGACAGTTTGGCATGAATAATTAAGGAATTGCATATGGAGTCATGCCAGCAGCTCGAAGCCTTCAAGATTCTTCCTGCATAAAAAAATGAAAAAAATGGAAGTGCTATCAGTGGTAGGAATAGTAGGTGTCACTGATGAGTTTGTTAGTGAACCACTCGCTTATCTAGGCTATGACTTGAAAGAGATTTCTCTATTTGGTTGTGGGTAAGTGGTTCAATTTATTTCGTGATTTAAATTAGTCAAGTTCAAATAACTTGGACAGTGGAATATCTTTCAGATTACATCTTGTGCTTGCATTAGCTTGATACCTATGTTATTGAGGGTGTTTGTTGATCACTAGATAATTGCAATGTAGAAAGCTGACTAATGGTGCCCTAGAAGCAATATGTTTTATGTGTTGTGCACTGAATGCTCTCATCTTGGACAACCTTTCTTTCTTGACTGACACAACACTTGTCCACCTTGAAAATGGATGCAAATCACTTCAAACCTTATCATTAAAAATATGTTCATTCAGGTTAGTGAATGGTGCATAACTATTTCTAAGGGGTGTGAAGTAAAATTGTTGCAAGAAACATTCCTGTTGAAATTTTTTGATAATTCTTCTTATGCATGTTATTATGATTGTTGTTTAGTCTAGATTTTAAACTAACCTTTATAAACCTTATCACGTTGATGCTTATATAAAACTTTCCTTTGATAGAATAACCCTTATTTGTTGATGACTTTGATGCAAGAAGCATCCAATACCAAGCAGATATACTATACTTTTGCAAGCGAAAATCTTCGTTAGATGCATTTTTTTCCTTTTTTTGGTATTTAGCTTGCAAATGTCTAAACCACTTCTGGGATATAACATATCATGTATTTAGAAGTACCATTTGATTTCTTTCTAATCAGCTTTGGGATATAAATGTATTTTTTTAATTCTCTTTCTTAGTCCCTTGGTCCCATCAACTAGGTTTAAAATATCTTTTTCATCGAGATGACAACAATATATATGCTTAGTATCTTTATTTTTTGTTTCCTTGGATGAATTTTAACAAATTTTAAGTAGAACTTTAGATATTGTCTATAATGCAGCCTTATGTTTTTTTGGTGGTTAATTTAGTTTGGTATAAAGAAAATTGGCATTTCCTAGGTATTGTCTATAATGCAGCCTTATGTTTTTTTCCAATGGTAACTTTGCAGGGAAATCCATGATGCTTCCCAACATTCCTTAATGGAATCCCTAATAAACCCATTGGCATAGATTAGTGCACCTCACCCAAGATGATTTGAACCAGGCACCTGCTGGCATTGGCACTAGCCATGGAATACCAGTAGTGGTTCCATAACCTTTATCATACCATCATTTTTTGTTTGGAGCTCATCTCATTATATACATGTCCCTTGGTGAGTCATGTGGGTTTGCACAAAACTCATAGGAATTTATCCACAACTTTTGTTAATTGATAATGGAATTTGGTATTGAGTAATTTACAAAAGAATGTGATATTTTACAAAACAATAAGGCATAAAATGTTCCTCATCTTAGTATTCTCCATCATAATGTCACTGCAAATTTAATGAACATAAATCATACATATTAAGTGTGTGTCGGTGTATAATAAATAGGCTAAGTCTCAAAGAGTTATGTCCTATCATACCTTGTGACCATTCAATGGTATTTAAAATGTCACAAGTATTTGTATCAATCATCACGTTCATTATCATCATTATATTTTTAGCCTTATGGGCTCTTGACTATATCCCATTTAACCAGATATTTTTGGTTATGAAAATTGTTAATTGGAACTACTAACCATAAGTGAGAAGAGGTATCTATGGAATTCATCACTAGTTTTCCACACTTATAAGGTAAATATTCTCTCCTTGTGGCAATTAACTATTTATCCTGCGAAAAATGTCCAATTAAGGGAATACAGATCTCAATGAACATAGTATTTAGGTTGATAACTTTTTCCGACTGAATGCTTCCTCCTAAATTTGCTACCCATTTCCTAGAGATAAACATATCCCTTGGATCTGGCACATCAATGACAACAACTATCCATAAAAAAAACCAACATCCAATTATGCAGCAAGTCTTACCTGTAAGTCTTTGATCAATACATGGACCTTGATTTTCCTCGAGTCCATAGCACACATACTTTGATAAGGTCTGGATATTTTCAGGCCAAACTTCTTCATAACATTGAGGGGCATCACATTGTTTGAGGCTACTAATTCAAGCATACAATTATGCAATAGCCCAATATTTTCATGCCCGATGAAGGAAGGAAGTCAAAAGGTTGTATAAACCCGCGTATTCCTTCAATGTGCTTGAGGTAATTAATCTAGTATTTGTTAAGGAAAAATATAATATGATGCACATAAGTAAAAGCAAGTAGGCAAGATACGGCTGGTCATAGTGCCGATCCAACATTCACCTTATTCACCTTATTTTTGAGTAAAATCTAGATCTGGAAATTTGGCATTAAAAGGCTAATTTATGCTTTATATTATTACTGTAGCATTTTATTTTGCAAGCTTAAATGATGTGGATGGTAAATGTTACATATGCTATAACAACTTCCTTCTAAACCATCTAAGGACAATAATCATAAGGATTGAACAACTACTGCTACATTCAACAATATACACTACAACTATTTGTCAAAGTCACAGATCAAATTACTTACAGTTCGTTACAGCCCAGTGTATGCAAAGTGTTTGTAAAAACATATACTCGATCTCTACAGTGAACAGGGAAGAAATTAGACTTCTAGAGATGTTTTACTCTACAGTAGAGATATATCCACAGAGTTAAGAGTAATTGCATGAATCCTGAAACCATTCCAGACCACTTAAACAGTCAGTGCGATTAGACGACAACGTGAACATGGCAATATATTTATTAGAAGAAAATTATCCAAACTTATTGGTTAAATTCCTTTGGTTAGACTCTGGTTAGATGAGCTTATCTGTGGTCTCTAGCATGTCAAGTTGGTCACCTTGGTCTTCAAAATATAGGATTTGGTTTTCCTTTTACAAGTACATAGGTAATTTATTATGAAAGGAGTTGAAATGCAGAGAGGGCCCTTGGGAAGAAGAATGAGGTCAAATGTAGTAAGGGGATATTTTTAGAAGTTACTTAACATGGCCATCAAGAAGGGCGTATCTTTAGAAGTTACTTAACATGTCCATCATGTTACACTCATGTTATAGTAATGACAATAGCATTTGAATGTTTCAACATCTATGGAGTTCATTATTAGCATTTTGGGTTAATGGTTTTGGTCATGCCATTTAAGTAATCATAATTTTATTGAAACATGTGTCTATTGCTACTGCTCTAGTTTGGTAGAATGTCGTGCAGGATTCAAATTTGAATCCTTTAATGCCCTTCAAAGGCCATTTTAAACATCATAGAAGGCCACAAGGAATTTTATCGTGCAAAAAAATTTTAGTTTCATTTCCAGCACTTCAATAATGAAATTAAGTAAGCCTCGGTAAATTTGCAACAGAAGGGCAGCTACAAACTTTTCCTATCCAAGGATTCAGTGGACTATGGGAGAGTTGGGACTCAGATTCTTCCCAAGTACCCTTGAATAGTCGGATCATGGATGAGGATCTTAGTCCCAATCGATACGGACCACCGTGGCCACTAGGCTTCCTAGTGCCGAGTTCAATTCGGTGAGTCAAGATTGTGACTCATGATTCGATGTTCATTTTCAAAGAATTTAATGGCATTGCATTCATTAATGATTCACCAACTTCATTAAATCTTGGTATGAGATGATGCCAACTGCCAACTTGATTTTCCATCTATCATCTTATTGTTCACCGAGTCACGTGATCTCACAACTTACAAGTCACTTGAGTATTTGAGTATATGATGTGAAATTAAATACTCATATGAGTCATATCTATGGATGGTGAATTGATTTGATAACCCTCCACTGTCAAGGCTCTGTAAGAAAAAACTAATGGTGTTGTTTTTTGGGTTACAACTTACAAGTTGCAATTTACAATGCATTGAGCAATCTTTGCTAGATTTTAACCTAACCTAGTCCAATGCAGGGTATGTAAGTTTCCAGACCAGGGTTTCACCCAGTGCTAGACATTTATATTATGACCACCACAAGACACGGATGACAAATATTTGGTAGTAGGCATCTAGAAGCACACTGCCCTTTGTTTGTGCTCATGAATCATATCATATACTAGTTAGTCCATGATTCTAGGATTTATTCCAATTTCCATTCATTTAATGGGGTCAGAATCATTTGAATCATCACTCCCAATCTGCCACGGTCCACCTATGCCACTTAGTCTACCTGTCTCATCGGAGGAAGGGGGTTAGGAAGTAGATACAAAGGCAACTAGAATGGAGGGCTAGCCAGAGAGAATGGTTGTACAATATGCATATCGTCATCTCTAAAATAAATGAAAGAATTTGTCATATACCTAACTGAATATTATCATTACTTAATTTTTTGGGATGCTTACACGGTAACTCTTGCGCCTAAGTTGTTTATGAGGGTTTCCTATGTCTACAATGGCTATTATTTAGACAGGCTCGTTCCCATCATCATAGAACCAATGGGTTTCTCCTGCAAATATCACTATTACATCTCCCCTCCTCACTCACCTCACCTTTTGACTTGAGTCCTCTTCTTCTTCTTCTTCTTCATGTGGGCTCTCTGATCTACGCCATGAGCACCCTCATAATGAAGAATGATCTCTAAAAGTATCTGGAAACCTTGGCCAAACAATACCCAATTTTTCCTCACCTGCACAAATATATCTATGTTATGCAAAAGCAATTATAAAATGATTTTTTTTGTAATCATGTGAAATACACAAACATGCATTCGCCTACCTTAGGCAAGGTAAACCAACTAAGGAGTGTTGGGATATTGTGGAATTGAGATGGAATTGCTTCCAATCATCTTTTTGTAGAAGGAAACGGTTGCAAACTCTAATTCCCCATTGTCTTCTGCGGTGGGAAACTCAAAGGTTCCACCTTTTTCATAGGTAGGAGAAAGAAAAGAAAAGGTAGAACGTTGGGTAGGTTGGATTGAGCTTCCCCGGAACTTAAAGATATTGGTGAAGTCTGTGAAAAAAAATATTTATTTTTGGTTTATGAGTACAGGACAGTCAGAGGTCGAGACACAGACTCTCAACTCTCCAATTCTATGCTTCAGTGTCTCCCTAATTTCTATTTCCTCCAAAAGATTATGCAGAGCTAAGCTATCGACTTGGTTGTCATGAATTTACATGTATGTATATAATTTTACACTTGTGTAACATTTTATATGTGGATAAAATTTCAATGTGTTTCTTGTTGGAGTTCCTTCTGGTTCTATAAATATAAGGGTTTAAAATTTCTCCATCCAAAATGTTGTTTGAAATTTGTAATGTATTATGCGATTGTGTTTCCGCCAGACTAAGTCTCGAATACTCAATAGATGTAACCTTAAAAAACCCAGTATTTAAATGAAATCGGAACCAAAATAATGTATACTTTTCATAGTCTAGGACCACAACTTCGTTTGGGCAAAGGAGCAGGAAGAAAGAGCCTTGTATTTGAGTTCCAAATCTATCAATGTTATTTATCTACCGTGAATTGTAAACATTAGGTTGAAAGAAAGAACAATATTTGAATATAAGTGTTTGAATTGTTCCAATTTCCTTAATTAAATCCAATAGTTGAAATGATAATATATTTAACAACCAACACTGTAAATGTTGTAGACTCTGACCCCTTCCTTTTCCTGTCAGCCTTCTAATAATGGAAACAAGAAGTAAAAATTGTCTACCAATATATCTAAACAAGGGAATCCCTCAATGGACATTCATGAATGAGGGACTAGGAGTGCAATGATCTAGCGAAGAACATGATTTCAACATCCTCGTTGTCACAAACCTCCCAAACGTGTGTTTATGATTCATCTTCCTTGTTGACTTTGGTAGAAACTAGACACCCAACTTGTAGTGATATTTGTTGGAGAATTTAAAGTTCTTCCTTATAGTGGACTAATAAATACTTAACCTTTTCGATAGGGCTGATAAACTCGATATAGATTGGAGGGACTATCCATAATCTACCTAAAATTGGGGATTTTGTTTGATCACTTCGAATTGGGGTATAAACTTGATATACATTGGAGGGACTATCCATAATCCACCTAAAATTGGGGCCTTTCTTTAATCACTTTGATTTGAGCATGTGGGGAGGACATGATTTAATTCTAAAAATAACTACTGAATTTAGGGTTAATAAAAAAAATCTCCGTGAAAGCATTAGGTATTACATTCCGGGGTTTTTCTTTTAGGTAGGCCCAATCACACTTGACCAATAGAGCCACCATCAAGTTGAATCAATCCTCCATTCAAAGGTCCTTCCAAATTCCAATGCCTTATTTTATCAACGACCAAACAACCAAGTATTTCACCAACCCGACAGAATTGTCCCTTATTTAAGTTCAATTAACTATATGCTCCAGGGACCGGGAGAGTACATGGTTTACCTCACTAATTCCATGTAAATGTTGAATCACTTGTGATTTCTTCTTATTGTAATTTGTTTCCTATGCAATTTTTTTAATAAATAATAAAATTTTGTTGTACACTTATAGTTTCAAATGAAAAGAATGATTTATTTTTACATGTCAACATTGAAGGGTTCAATTTCTCACAACCCTTCAAAGTGAAATGGGACCCTACCCTTCAAATTTGATCCTTGATGTCGTGCCAATGGAAACAGTGGCATTGGAAGATCTCTTTCATTGTTCCTTTCAACACCATCATTAAGAGCGTTACAACCCAAAAACTTGTAGAATCCAATCCAGATATAGACCAAGCGAAGTCATTAATATTTGATCAGAAATAAAAAGCAACAGCAAGCCGGATTTTGTGATAAAAATCAGTGGGTTATGTAGAAAAGGGTGAGTAAGGGAGGCAGTGGAATCCTTGTATGAAATGGAGCAGCGAGGCATTCCTGTGGATCCCGATGACCACGCATACCTGTTGTAGGTATGCACTAACACCAAATCCCTTGTGCAAAGGGCGAGTAAGGGAGGCAATGGATTCCTTGTATGTGATGGAGCAGTCACGGCGTTCCTATGGATCCTGATGTCTACGTATATCTGTTGCAGGTATGCACTAGCACCAAATCCCTTGCACAAGGCAAAAGAGTTCATGACCATATGCTTCATAACATCATCCATGATAACCTCCTTTTAGCTGGAAAACTAGTGGCCATGTATGCCATGTTCCAGAGTCTGGATGACACATGCCTCGTATTCAAGAAAACAACATCAAATCAAAAACATGCCTTTTTGTTGAATGTTATGATTAAGGGTTGTGTTCAAAATGAGCTCTGGGAAGAAGCCTTACAAATCTATGGCCAAATGCATGAGGTAGGCATTCAGCCAGAGAGTTATACATTCTCCAGTGTGCTCAGAGCATGCGTTGTGTTAGCACATATTCAACATGTCAAAGAGATTCATACCCACATAATTATAAATGGGTCGCAGTCGAATTTATTCATAGGAAATGCGCTCGTAACATGGTATGCTCAATGCCAAATAATAGTGTTAGCACACCAAGTGTTTGACAATATGTGTGAGAGAGACGTGGTCTCATGGACTGCCATCATTGTCGGGAATACACGGTGCGGGTCTATGAATGAGGCATTGAAGTTATTTGGTCAAATGGAACAGTATGGCACCAAACCCAATTCAAGCACCCTCACTACTGTTCTTCCTGCATGCGGTCGCCTAGCAGCTCTGAAACAGGGAAAGGAGGTCAACAATTATATTATCAGACTTGGGTTTGAATATAATGTGCCTGTAGGCAGCACCCTTGTGGATATGTACAGTCAATGTGGAAGCGTGGAGATTGCTCGCCCAGTGTTCGATAAAATTCCTGAAAGAAATATTGTGTCATGGACTGCTATGATTGCAGGGTATGGAATGAATGGACATTAGAAAGAGGCCCTTAAGATTTTTGATGAGATGCAAAAGGCAAGCTTGAAGCCAAATCATATTACCTTGGTTTTCCTTATGTCTTCCTACAGCCATGCTGGCCTGGTCGCAGAAGGGTGGAAATACTTGAATTCCATGAGCATGGATTATCACATTACACCCATAGTGGAACACTTTGCATGCATGGTTGACCTTCTAGGATTTGTTGGCTACCTGGATGAGGCGGAGAGCTTTGCAAAGATGATGTCAGTGCAGGCTAATGCTGGTGTGTGGGGAGCCTTACTTGGAGCTTGCAAAATACATTGCAATGTAATGTTAGGGGAATGTGTAGAAAGGTGCCTTTTTGAATTGGAGTCGGAAAATGATGGAAACTATATATTGTTGGGAAATATGTATGCTACTACTAGACAATGGGGTAAAGTAGAGGAGGTGATAAAGATGATGAAAGATAGGGTATTAAAAACAAAGAAAGGGTGCAGCTGGATCGAGATAAACAACAAGGTTCATTCATTCTATGTACGAGACAGATCACACCCACAATCAGAGGAAACATATACAATGTTGGAGAGATTAACGAGGAAAATGAAGCTTGCAAGGTATACACCTACCCCAAGTTCAGTGTTGGGTGATGTGGAATAGGAGGCAGATGCACACATTTTCTTGTGGCCATACAAGATGATGATTTCTTTTTGGTCAGGTTTTATCCACATAACCACTATGATGCCTACGAGTTATTAGATTTTGAGTTTGGCATAGTTCAGGGTTCAAACCTAACTTGGTACTTACTCGGCATTCACTTTGACTCCATAGATCACATTCATATTTAAAGGAGGGCTCTTCGTTGTTGGAGAACCTGGCAGGGGAGATGAAAAAATGTTGGATTGCCCAGGTCCTTATCCTTGGGAACCATTGGTGAATATAAAAGGAAAAAAGAAGGTTCCATCTTTAACTTACTGGATTTCAGAGTATTTTATCACTCGTATTTGATATTCTTGAGTTGTCTGTTGTTATTTGTATTGATTTTTCACATTTATAGCATACTAGTGATGTTCATAATCTTTTGATGTTGTTTAGAGTGTTTGGAGTATTTTTTAGTCTCCATCTCTTCATTTTTCCATGGTCTCTTCTAGAATGGTACGC
The DNA here is from genome assembly GCA_001517045.1 of Pseudotsuga menziesii. Classification (NCBI taxonomy): domain Eukaryota; kingdom Viridiplantae; phylum Streptophyta; class Pinopsida; order Pinales; family Pinaceae; genus Pseudotsuga; species Pseudotsuga menziesii. Next base: position 92,745 of record LPNX010450351.1, on the reverse strand, counting down.
AACCTTAGATCAGGATCCCTAGAAAGAACCTGAGAGGTTGTTCGATAAAATAGATGTCAACCAGTGGACTATGACCTTGATAGTAGGTATGATGACAAAAATCACTTCACCCACACTATTACTTAGTCCTCTCTAGCCTTCAAGAAAACCACTTGATTCATTGTTGATATAGTCATGTGGATGTGGCTCACAAAAATGTTATTATGACTTGCTTCATGTTCATGCTGAAATGATATTTAAAATTATCAACTATAAATGATGATTTGAACTTATCAAATTATTAGGTGCATGCATGCCTATTAGTAATATGTATGAGAACTCTCTCTTTGTAACCTATAGGCCTACTCTTGTGATTCCTAAATTATTTTGATTCTCAAAGATGTTTTTTATTTATTTATTATAAAAGTATTGCTATAGCTTTTTGCATTGTTGTTTCCCTACCGTATGTGGATCTTGGCTTTACAAAAATATGGTGGCCATATCCATATATGTATTTGTATCCAAATCCTAGTAACTTAGGCTACTTCTAAGTGTATTGGAAATTTGTGTGAGGTTGTAATGCAAGAAAATTTGTGCTATTTACAAAATGATATCTCCAATGTGACCTGTGTATTGGAGCTATAAATTTTGGCCACTTTATAAGGTATATTATATGTATTATTGTGAATCCTTTCTTTGGTATATAGATGGTGAATTCATTCCCACATTTATGTTATTTATTTATATAAAAAAACATAGGCTATTGAACATATGTGTCTACCCACATAGCCTATTGAACATATTTTATACCCTCTCACTTATGCTCACTTTGATACATAGTTTTCTTGCATTTTTACACAATATTTATTCAACCACATTGACATGGCGATCTGAACAAGCATACATGCTTTGTATTTTCATCTTTACTTATATATAACAAGGTTTATATGGCTTAAACTGCATATATAAACAGGCTTTTCACCCCTCCATCTCCAATTCCTACATACTGGGTCGTCACGATGGATATCTATTCCATATGGAAAACTTTCTGGAATCATGTGCCTAAGACCCTCTAAAGTAGCCTTGTCCTTTAGAAGAAATGTTAATGAACAACACTATTAATTACATGTTGGTCATATTGTTAGAAACACTAGATGAAAAAATTTGTATTTCCTTTATCTGGAAGAATGACTTGTAGAATATAGAATAATGTGCCTTTTGTTATCAGAGGCAGTGTTTTTTTTCATGCTATCATTCCTCAATACACCACTCAAAAACACTTCTCTTAAAGTAAAATTTTCACATGTTTCTAAGGTTTCCTACATGTGTTTTAAGAGAAATAGTTATGTTTTCTAGGACCAAGCAATTGGGTTTCTTGACGTCGAAAAATAAGCACCTGAATGCCAATGGAAACAATTGTGCATGAACATATAATATGTTTTCATTGTTTGGAAGTTGTTTTTATATATATTTCATATGTGGCATACTTTCGTTTCATTGCCTAGAACTTATACTCTTGTTGTTTGTGCAAGTTCTAGAGACTGTTGATACACTAGGAGAAGTTACAAAAAGTGTTGATTAATATGTTGATGGGTGTACAATCTAAACATGCAACTTATTTTGCAAGTAAGAACAGTCTGTGATGAATTTTTAGGGTTTTCTATCTCTCAAGGTTGATTCAAAGAATGGTTGTTATAACTCGCGACTAAGGATTTAAGGTTTCTCTTGCTCTTTTCTTAGTGGATGTTGGTAAGATATTTTAATTTTCCTGTTTGATGTTGTTATTGTGCACCTTAAGCAAATAAAGTTAGGGATTTACTTGCATCTTGTCAATCTTATTTGAGAAGACTTTCCTCTTGAAGGAGATCTACATAGTAGGGCCTAGAAGTTCATTGTTTTCCTTAATTAGGCTAAGGCTACTTTGACCTATATAGGGTTATTAGTCTTTGCTCTAATTGGTAAATCTTGAAAGCCAAATTGAAAAGGGACATTAATCTTGATCTCTCATTTCCCTGCGATTAAGGACTAAACCCCTTTTCTTCTTAAATTTGATCAAAACTCTATTGTACATATTTCAAAATTACGAAAAAAATATTTGGAAAAACTGTAAAAATGTAGAAATCATATTTAAAAAAATATCGCGAATTTTGGAATTGTGCTCCATTGGAAAAGTGTGCCCTAGTAGGTGTCTTGGTGAATTCCCAAGGGCACGTTTTTCCTGTTGTTTTATTGAAAAATATTCCATGTTTTGTGTTATCTAGGGTAGTTTTCAGATCTGGTATAACAGATACAAAATGTACATCAGTCAAATTAGCAAGCCTTGAAAACCTAAAAAGGTAATGAAAAGGCCTAGGATTGACCCTTGGGGGGTTGGAAATTTGTTGGAAAGTTTTAGGTGGGTCCACCATCTATTTTGAGGGCTGATAAGGGTTTAAACCATATCTAGTTAGTTATTTCCATATCTAATTTACTAATTTAGTGGCTTCTCTTACCCTCTTGAGGTATGACCCTTACCCTAATCTTTGTGGTACATCTTATATGGTAAGTTGGCATTGTTTTGCCTATTTTTCATCTATTTCTGAAGTGTTATTGACTGTTGTAATTTCATAACAGAAGTAATATATTGTGGTTACCTATTCTAGATTTGATTATAAATTACTTACTCCTACCTCTTGCTAGATGGATGGTTAAACAAAGTTGGTGAATCGATTCCTTAAATTGTATTTATGCATATATGATGGGTATAAGCAATCCAAGTGGTTAAAGTGGATACATATATGTAATGTCTCGAGAACAATGTTAATTGTTCCCTTGGTTGACTTTGGGTATGGTTTTTCTCACAACATTCTCCTATAATTCCTTACAATCCTACTAATTGAATGATGTAGGTTTTCCTTCTCCAATATTGGGCTTCCAGACCTTGCATGGGAGAGATTTGGCTCACAACTTTTCATAAGAACTTTACTAGCCAATTGTTGTAGCTTATGGTGGAAGCAAACTGCCTTGAATCTTTGTCAAACACTTTAAATGGAAACTGTTGTAGGTTTCGTATGACTGTTTGAACCATATGGGATTATCATTATGGATTTTGACTGCATTTTTTGTGAGGTAGAGCATGATAATTGGTGGTATCTCTTACAACTAGACAAGTAGTATTTAACATAGTGTAGTTACACAAGAAGAATAGTAGACTTGAACATGTAGTACTAAAGAAAATCAGCTTGGTTTTTATTACCACCCTCCCACAAATTTGGAATGCAAATGGATGGAACTTGCAACATGCATCTAGTTCCTTTGACCACTTTGTAGTTAGGCAAAGTACTCATGTCCCAAATGGAATGTTGAACAAGTAATTAACTCTATGAATTACTCATGTAGCAAATGCTAACAAAGTAATTAAATCTAGAAAGATGTTGAAATATGAATTGCATGTATGTTTATACTAAAATCCTAATGATTTGTGTTAAAGATCCTAAATTTACAATTCATTTTTGGCAAGAGTTGTTTTCAAGCTGGAATTTGCAAGGAACATCCTTCAATATGAGTACAACTTTCCATCTGTAGACAGATGTCCAAACTGAGGTGGTGAATCGATTCCTAAAATTGTATTTATGCACATATTTTGGGTTTAAGCAATCTAAGTGGTTAAAGTGGATACAACTCTGTAATGTCCCAAGAAAAATGTTAATTGTTCCCTTGGTTGACTTTGGGCATGGTTTTTCTCACAACCTTCTCCTATAATTCTTTACAATCCTACTAATTGAGTGTTGTAGGTTTCCCATGATTTTAACATTTGGATCCTCACGGCATATATCCAAAGGATCACTCTTTTCTTCAATGCATGCCCAATCTGGTTTATTAGAAATATTGCACAACCATTGTGATTGCATAAAATCGGAATGGCTACATTACTCTTCCCCCTTCACGGTTCTAGCAGTGCAGCTATTCAATCTATTTAGCATGGCATTCATGTCTACAAGCTGGTCGTTCTCATTCAGTATCAGATCTCTTCCTCTACCTCTGCTTTCCAGAATCAACCCTCCAATGTATGCCTTTTCCAGAAATCGTGTTAAGGTGAAAATCTATCAAGGTTACAAAATTAGCCGTGAGAAATGATGTTTCTATTACAAAAAGCCCTAAATGCTAGGGTTCTGTCTCTTCATATTAGACCTGTAAGGTGTGCCACTATGTCTTGTTCATGCTCAATTGGATGCCAAAAATGGTGGTTTGACTGGTAGACAAATTCCCCTTTCAACTTTAGATCTAGGAATGAAGTAAAGTTTGGGGCCACAATCAGAAAGAAAACTGGTTTTCATTTGGTAAAGTTGACTCAGAATGACATTGAGTTAAGTGTTTTTCATATCCCATATTGTAAGAAAGAAATCCATGCCAAAGATATCTCCGAGAGATCCAGGATGCTTGATATTGCATCTGGATTTACCTCTACTGTGTCCATTCCCTAACTTATCAATTTTCTAATTCACATTTTCATTCTCATATGCTTTGGTTGAAAGAAGTATATTATATAATATGCAACAGGAAAGGATTGGGGTACCATCTCCATATTTTGTTTCTTGATCTTTTTTTGTAGAAGTTTCCATGTGTTCCACAGTTTTTCAAGAGCACACCCCACAACATTCTGTGTGTAGGACAGCTTGAATTTGAAGAGTCTTTGTTCATCAGTTAGTTTCCCCGACAAAGGCACAATCAACCAGGGTAGGATTGGATAGGAATTATCCCCATTGATGTACTCCCTCATGTCATAACCCATAAAGGGTACCACAAGACCATTAATTCTTGCACCTTCCTCACACAGTCTATAAAAGGAAGAATTCCTTAATAGACCAACATCTTTAAGAGACCCAGGCCAACCCGTGGAAATGCCAAGGAAGCGCAAATTACTATCTACAATGGGCTGAACAAGTATACTGTAATTATGTTCACGATTATACAAATCAGTGGATGACTCCTTGTATGAAAGCTCAAGTTTAACATGGGTTGCATCTATTGCCCCACAACAATTTGGGAAGCCCTGTTTAAGGATGAATCCCTCCTTAATATGATCAAGTGAAGCTGCATATGTTGGCCACTGTAGACTTTCCACAATCAAACAGCTCACTGACAGTTAACATTGTCATGCCACTTGATAGGCATAAGATGGCCATGGCTACTTGCTTCTTCTCAACTGACAATACCATAAAGGTTGTAATGATTCCACCAATTCACTTCTTGAGGCTTGACAGAGCACTCCATTGGAACCTTTCCATCCCAGTCTGACATGTTCAGTTCAAATGATGTAAGAATGCATTGTTTTGAAACAGATTTTACAGCAGTGATATCCATTGTTGTATCCTCTTCTATATCTTCATTAGTGTATTGATTGACCTCTTTGAGTATTTTGGAGTATGGAGGAGCATTCTCAAGCAACCCTATCATTTATTCACTCGTATTTGAATCCTGAAGTAACGACAATGCTTGTAATGATACCTGCACCCACCACAAGCCCTTTAAATTCCTGTCTCAATTGTTGATCCATGGTAATGGTAACTACAACACACATCCCTTAGAGATTCAGAGGCATGGAGTATGCTGGAAATGTGCATCATCAGGTTTTCCTGCAACCTAAACCAATGCTCTGTTCCACACCTAGAAGCCCTTGGGAAAATTTTGGCTTAACCATAACTTGATTTTGTAGCTCTAATTAATTCATTAATTTTAGGAAATAGACATCTCTGTCTCATAAAGCAATTTTTATTTTCAAGTCTACAGGTTACAAGTGATGGCAAGTGCAAGAGAAAGCTTCCAGACCCAAATAAAACAAAATTGCTTTAAGGAAACATGCACCATAACAATGAACCATAAGAGAGTGTATCAAGATCAATCAAATTTCCTAGCCCACATATTCCATGAACATCCATAAGCTAGAAGAATCACTCCTGTGGCATCAACAAAATTTGAATTGTGAACCAGTGTCAAGAACCTATCTCATCCATCCACGTGTAACCCTCAATATGTTGTTGGTTTCCTGTTGTCATGAGAGTTTCAGATCTGCTCCCAAGAAAACACTGAAATATCCCCATGAATGCTCAAACCTTCAAGTGTACTCCATATCTAAACTGGGATTGAATATTATTCTATGCTCACAAGACCTTTTCATGGCCAATCCATGCTTGTCCAAAATTCAATTAGATGCTGCCCGGGATTTGAATATTAGCAAATGATATCAGCTAGGTGCCCAGAAATTCTTGCAAGGTCTGAAAAGGTTTCAAAATTTACCCCATACAAACAGGGGATAACAGAGGGTAACCTTACTCCATTGTCCTAAGAAAATTTTACCCCACCATCTAATTGGACTCTGCAGCAAGGTCCGATGGCATTAAAGTTATTTTCAATTCAAGCTGCAACTTATTTTCAAATTTCATCTTGTTATAGGCCTTGTTTATTCCATAGTTAATCAATGAGGGTACCAAGTACTTTGATTAACCATATTAGATTTGTATTTCCACCTAGTATCACGAGCAATTTTATTATCTAGTATCATCATACATTTGTGTTTATTTGTTTTGTATTACTTTAAATATTTAATCCAAATATGTCTTACACAATTTAATGATGTGATACACTTACCCATTGATCTCTTTCGTTCATCTATGAACATCAATATAAGTTATGTTTTGTTTTCTATAAAACTGGTTTCCCTAGTTTCTATTCTATTTTGTTGAATTTAAACTTCTCCAATATTGGGCTTCCAGACCTTGCGTGGGAGAGATTTGGCTCACAACTTTTCACAAGAACTTTACTAGCCAACTATTGTAGCTTATGGTGGAAGCAATCTGCATTGAATCTTTGTCAAACACTTTAAATGGAAACTGTTGTAGGTTTTGTGTGACTATTTGAACCATATGGGATTATCATTATGGATTTGACTGCATTTTTGGTGAGGTAAAGCATGATAATTGGTGGTATCTCTTACAAATAGACAAGTAGTATTTAACATAGTGTAGTTACACAATAAGAATAGTAGACTTGAACATGTAGTACTAAAGAAAATCAACTTGGTTTTTATTACCACCCTCCCACAACTTTGGAATGCAAATGGATGGAACTTGCAACATGCATCTAGTTCCTTTGACCACTTTGTAGTTAGGCAAAGTACTCATATCCCAAATGGAATGTTGAACAAGTAATTAACTCTACGAATTACTCATGTAGAAAATGCTAACAAAGTAATTAAATCTACAAAGATGTTGAAATCTGAATTCCATGTGTGTTTATACTAAAATCCTAATGATCTGCGTTAAAGATCCTAAATTTACAGTTCATTTTTGGCCAGAGTTGTTTTCAAGCTGGAATTTGCAAGGAACATCCTTCAAGATGAGTACAACTTTCCATCTATAGATAGATGGCCAAACTGGGGTGGTGAATCGATTCCTTAAATTTTATTTATGCACATATGATGGGTATAAGCAATCTAAGTGGTTAAAGTTGATACAGCTCTATAATGTCCCAAGCAAAATGTTAATTGTTCCCTTGGTTGACTTTGGGCATGGTTTTTCTCACAACCTTCTCCTATAATTCCTTACAATCCTACTAATTGATTGTTGTAGGTTTTCCTTCTCCAATAGTAGGCTTCCAAACCTTGCGTGGGAGAGGTTTGGTTTTCACCACAAGCACTTTACTAGCCAACTGATGTAGCTTATGGTGTAAGCAATCTGCCTTGAATCATTGGAAAACACTTTAAATGGAAACTGTTGTAGGTTTTGTGTGACTGTTTGAACCATATGGGATTATCATTATGGATTTTGACTACATTTTTGATGAGGTAGAGCATGATAATTGTTGGTATCTCTTACAGCTAGACAAGTAGTATTTAACATAGTGTAGTTACACAAGAAGAATAGTAGACTTAACCATGTAGTACTAAAGAAATCAGCTTGCAGGTTTTTATTACCACCCTCCCACAAATTTGGAATGCAAATGGATGGAACTTGCAACATGCATCTAGTTCCTTTGACCACTTTCTAGTTAGGCAAAGTACTCATGTCCCAAATGGAATATAGAACAAGTAATTAACTCTACGAATTACTCATGTAGCAAATGCTAACAAAGTAATTAAATCTACAAAGATGTTGAAATCTGAATTCCATGTGTGTTTATACTAAAATCCCAATGATTTGCGTTAAATACCCTCGAATTAGAGTTGATTTTGGAAATAGTTGTTTTCAAGATGGAATTTGCAAGGAACATCCTTCAAGATGAGTACAACTTTCCATCTATAGATAGATGGCCAAAATGAGGTGGTGAATTGATTCCTTAAATTGTATTAATGCACATCTGATGGGTATAAGCAATCCAAGTGGTTAAAGTGGATACAGCTCTGTAATGTCCCAAACAAAATGTTAATTGTTCCCTTGGTTGACTTTGGGCATGGTTTTTCTCACAACCTTCTCCTATAATTCCTTACAATCCTACTAATTGAATGATGTAGGTTTTCCTTCTCCAATATTAGGCTTCCATACCTTGCGTGGGAGAGATTTGTCTCACAACTTTTCACAAGAACTTTACTAGCCAACTACTATAGCTTATGGTGGAAGCAATCTGCCTTGAATCTTTGTCAAACACTTTAAATGGAAACTGTTGTAGGTTTCGTGTGACTATTTGAACCATATGGGATTGTCATTATGGATTTTGACTACATTTTTTGTGAGGTAGAGCATGATAATTGGTGGTATCTCTTACAACTAGACAAGTAGTATTTAACATAGTATAGTTACACAAGAAGAATAGTACACTTGAACATGTAGTACTAAAGAAAATCAGCTTGGTTTTTATTACCACTCTCACACAAATTTGGAATGCAAATGGATGGAACTTGCAACATGCATCTAGTTCCTTTGACCACTTTGTAGTTAGGCAAAGTACTCATGTCGCAAATGGATTGTTGAGCAAGTAATTAACTCTACGAATTACTCATGTAGAAAATCCTAACAAAGATGTTGAAATCTGAATTCCATGTGTGGTTATACTAAAATCCTAATGAGGAATAAACATATTTGTAAGGGAATTTGAATGAATGGTAAAGTATTGCTTGGTTTTGTAGTTTTGTATTATACATGTTAGTCTATAATCTCACACCTTTTGTCTCAATTGGTATGGTTTTGAGTCCACTATGTTAAATTCCTTAATGTTTTGAAGCATTATTAAATAAAGTGGATCAAACTTTTAGCATATCCTTATTAAAAACCAAGCATCTTCACTACCGTTGATTAAGTTTAGATAAGATAACCTTAGTTTTTTTTAAATAAAATCATATTAGTTGAACTTTCACAAAAGATAGACTAGACAACTTTCATAGTTTTGTTTTGATTTAGAAAGAATCGTGTTAATTTCAACTTTCACTTGAGATGGTAAAGTTCAAGTTCAATGTTTCTTCAATAACTCTAAAAGTAGTTAGCATATATTTGAAGAAGAATTTGGCCTAAACATTGTATTGTATTGTAAAGCATAATTATTTTATTCATTCTAGATGTTGTCACGGGCCATTGTAAGTTGATACTCATACAGGTAGGCTTGTTCTCTTCTCAAGTTACATGGGTCAGCTAATGTCATTTCATGGTTTGGTTCCTTGCCTCTATGTCTTCCTCTATTGTGATATGAAAATGTATGGTGTACATGTGTGTGTATGCATGGTTGCGGATACAATATGTGTGGTTACTATATGTTGACGAGATGATGTTTATATTCATGGTTGGAAAACTCGTGAGAATGCATAAATGATCACACTAATATTTGCAATATAACACAGAATATGCATTATGTAATGAAATTGTTACTAATGTTTTAAATTGATTATTTCTTGGTATTTGCAGAAAAATGGTGAAGGTGACGAAGCTAATGATACTGATTATGGTTCCACTGATGTACCTGAGAAAGATATCACTAATAATGATACAGTTGGATCAAATGAAAATAATGATGGATATGATGTTGGGATAGATGATGAAGATGGGGATGATGATGATGGTAGCCATTGATGCTTCTATTGAGATTGTGGATGTTTTTTGCTTTCTCCATGCTACTAGACACATATTGTTATTTTTTTTATTATCCAATTTCATATTACATTTTGGGTCATTTTGATTTGTATGAAAATTCATGTTGACATATAAACTTGGATTACTGTTGATAAATTTTGATTTTTAATATTTATTGTGATATTGATATTTTCACTATATAGTGTTCACTTTTTCTTTTAACCTTAATATGATTATCTATATGATAGATTATTGATGTGATGATGTTTTATAATTTCACTTATTTTGACTGAAAAATAATGTCGATGTTATCATTATTATATTTTAAATTTATATATATCAGAAGTTGTTGATGACCTTTTAATAGAAAATTAATATTATTATTTTGGATAAATGTTGCATGTTTCTCTTAAATTTATTCATAAATGCTATGCAATTAATCTCAATAATTGTATCTACAATTAAATTGAATGTTTCATTATGTTATTTAAGAACTATGAAGTAAATGATAAATGAGAACCATTGAAATTAATGAATAATTATAATAATTTGATATAATAAAAATAATAGCACACAATTGGATATGGTTGTAGGTGTTAAATAACAAGTCTATTGTGGTGCTAATAAGGAAGCTAAAACATGAGCTAAAATAGAAGCCCACTATGTTCTACATCTAGAAGCAAAATTGGTTGCAAAACTTGGCGCTAAAACACGGTGCAAAATGGGATGTTAAAGTGGTAGCAAAAATAGATGCAAATATGGTGCTAACGAGGATGCCATTTAGGAAGCAAAATCGGACGCTCTCTAGGGAAGCAATAACGGATGCTCTATAGGAAGAAAAATAAGACGTTATTTAGGAAGCAAAGTTTTATTTTGGAAATAAAACGTGGTGCAAAATGAAATGTTATTTAGGAAGCAAAGTTGGATGTTATTTTGGAAGCAAAATTGGACATTATTTAGGAATCAAAGTTGGACGTTATTTTGGAAGTAAAACGTGGAAGCAAAATAGAACATTATTTAGGAAGCAAAGTTCGACATTATTTTGGAAGTAAAAAGTGGTGCAAAATGCGATGCTAAAGTGGTAGCAAAAATGGATGCAATATTAGATGCAAATATGGTGCTAACAGGGATGCCATTTAGGAAGAAAAAGTGGACGCTCTCTAGGAAGCAATAACGAGCGCTCTATAGGAAGAAAAATAGGACGTTATTTAGGAAGAAAAGTTGGACGTTATTTTGGAAGCAAAAAAATAGACACTATTTTGGATGCCATAAAGGATGCTATCTATGACGCAAAAAAGGACGCTTTTTGAGACGCTTTAAGTTTTGTCCATGACACGTCCCATTTAGCATCTAGTTTAACCACTCAATGTAAAAAAAATTACACTAAAAAGGGACACTAAATGGGACGCTAATTCCAGGATTTGTTGTAGTGCAAATAGATTTTATGTGGTCAAAGGAGACAAAGGGAGGATTAATAATAATCTCAACACCCCCCTTTAATCCTAACTTTGGAGTACCTGGCCCTGGTAACTAAGACCAAAGGGCACCCATTACAATATAAATGAAAACATTTTTTGTTGATGAAAAATTGAGGGTAAAGGAAAAACCTCATGGGGAAAATCCTTCCTAAAAAATGGACTAAGATACACCAAAAGTAAACTACTCCAAATACAAGTAGGTGTGATCTTGATAGGTATTTTATTCTTGGGGAGAAGAATAATATGCTCAACTTGAAAGACAAAATGCATAACAAATTTCGAGACCATGTAGAGCAACTGAGACAATTTGATAAAAGAGAAAAAATGAGTGCTCATTTAACTTTATTTTGAAATCGGGTTCAAATGAGTCTTGATGTGCTTGATACTTCGAACCATGTGAAGTAAATTCAACTCCAGATGAGATGAGCATGCATCCAAGCGAATGCAGGAGGTCTCCATAATTTCTAGTGTTGTGAGGAGATGAGTATGTGATTGAGCAGGAAGAGACGAAAGACCTAGGACCATGGAGAGTGAATTCTTGAGCTCCAAAACATGATGTAGCTTATAAAAATATCCATGAAATCACAAAATGTAATGTCAACAATTCATAAGAATAACTGACATTGAATCCCCAACAACAATTTTGAAAGATCCTTGAGGTGCTTGATTTTTCTCACAAAAATTGATGAGATCAGTTACAAGCATAACTGAGAGGTATTGAATCTCTGAATTTGAACAAATTAAGGTGAGAAACTTGATCGATATTTATTTAATAGTGGATATTGGAATATCCTCTTCTGGAGTAGCTGCATGAAAACATGAGACATCAAATTTCTCAAAAGTTTCAAGAGCAGCAGCAGAATGAGTATGATTTTGAATTGAATCAGTTGAATACTCAGTGGGATGGAAGGACATTTCTTCAATAGTGGGTGTTCGAATCTCCTCTTTTGGAGTAGCTGCATGAAAACACGAGACATTAAATTTCTTTAAAATTTTGAGAGACGCAACATAATGAGTCTGGTTTTGAATTGAATTGTTGAAGACTTTGTCATTTCTTCATCTGGTAGAAATTCATATTCTTGAGAAATAATGGAGGTTGGAATAACTTGAAAGGATATTCCAGATGCGCTCTCCCAATGCTTTGCACTAATCTCTTCAGTCTGTTGGCCAAATGCTTTGTCCAATATGGACCAAATTTCACTTGGGAATTCAACAAAATCAATGAGATAGCACATCCTAGGAGGGATGGCTAGACACATGGCTCCATATGCTTTGTCACAGTTATTGAACCAAATAGATTTCTCATCATCTGATTTTGGCATTGCCACAACTCCAACAGACACATCAAAGAGCTCGTGGCTCTTCATATATGCAATAATCTTCAATTTCCATTCAGGATAGTTGAATGATGATAGAGGAGGAACTGACATCAAATCCATAACCTGTTGTACCTATACAAAAATAGAAAGAAAATTTTTGTAAGATGAAACAACCTCTATTTCAACAATGAGCACATTTTCAGATTCTGTCACACCTCGAGAGACTTCTCTGGATAGAATCCAGAGTTATAAAGGCAAGGATTGCAATATTTATGTGGAAACTCAAATTCTTTTGGTGCATCAATGGAAATGTGTGAGGGAGATTCAAATATCTTGACCGGGCTCTGATACCATATTAGATTTTGGCAGGCATATCTTGGGACAAAAATGGTCTTCACATAGATTGCACAAGAGAAATAGGAGAAGAATAATTTAAGAACAATATGAGAAATCTTCTATTAATGATTATTCACATTATGGGTGAATATATAATACAACATCAATGAATAAATCGAATACCTACACTGGTAGGTGAATCTACCAACCTAGAATGACTCTAGAGCTAACTAGGAGTGGAAAAATCACCATTATAGATAACTAGTGCAACTGCAGATCACTAAAATAGTTAATAACCGGTTATTATAAGTTATAATCAGTTAACTGAGAGGGTAGGTGAACAAAGGTGCCACTTTCCCTGCATGCATGTAAAACTGGTTCTAGAGACACTAGAAGTGATCTAATTGATGGGGATCCAAGTTTAACTAAGGATAACATATGACCTACTGGAGTCAATTGTTGGACATTGTTGGTGGCACTCCGAGTGGGTTCCTATAAAATATGGATTGATCCATGGAGTTCCAAAATGCATGCAGGCGGGTGCAGTAAGTGGAATATATCCACTAGTTATGTCCCCCATGCACTAGTGAAGTGATGAGACCTCCTAAGCTAGGGAAATTAATCAAATAGATTTTATGTGGTCAAAGGAGACAAATAGAGGATTAATAATAATCCCAACAAGTCAGCCATGGTTAACCAAAGTGAAATATGACTTGCTAAAGTAAACCACGGTTGACTATGGTCAAAATAAATTTAAAGATACTTTTCCAAGGTCAGCCATGGTTCCCTACAATGTCTCGTATATGCTGATAAAGGAAATATAAAGCACATTGATAATGTGACATTCGACATTCATTAATGGTTATATCACATTGTGATTGTTATCAAGGGTTATTTTGCATTTGTCATTGATCAATGGTTATATCACATTGCAACATTGGTCACGCATTATGTGTCATTGCGATAATGCTAAAGATGTGACACATTAAAATGTGACATTCGACGTTCAAAAAATTTCATGTTGCATTGTGAACTATGGCCACGTGGTTCACTAAAGTCAACCATGGTTAACTATGGTCAAATTAAGGTCAAACATAGTTAACCAAAGTCAACCATGGTTAAGTAAAGTCAAACATGACTCACTAAAGTTAACCATGGTTGGTTATGGTCTAAATAAATTCAAACATGGTTTACAAACGTCAACCATGGTTTGCTACAATGTCCAGTATATGCTGACACAACCCAATATCTAACACATTATTAATGTGAAATTTGATGTTCATCAAGGGTCATATTGCATTATGATTCTTATCAAGGGTTACGTTACATTCGACATTTAAGAAGAGTTGTGTCACATTGCAACATTGGTGAAGGGTTAAAAGTTAAGAATTCTTAACCAATGTCCAACATGACTTGCTAAACTCAACCATCATTAACTATGGTCAAATAAAGTCAAACATGGTTAAGAAAAGTTAGTCATGTTTTTCCACAGTGTCTGGTAATGTCGACACAACCAAAGATGCAACACATTAATAATGTGACATTTAACATTCCTCAAGGGATATGTTGCATTGTAATGTTTATCAAGGGTTATGTTGCATTCATCATTTATCAAGGGCTACGTTTCATTTGGAATTCAAACTTAAGTCAAGCATGGTTAAAGAAAGTAAAAAATGGTTAATTAAAGTCAAACATGACTCACCAAAGTCAACGATGTTTGACTATGGTCAAACTAAATCCAAACATGGTTTACCAATGTCAATCATGGTTCACTACATTGTCTAGTATATGTTGACACAAACCAAGATGTGACACTTTAATAATGTGGCATTTGAAGTTCATCAAGGGTTATGTTGTATTGTGATGTTTATCAAGGGTTAAGTTGCATTTAAATTTAAATCTTTGTCAATCTATATTTTACATTTTAATTTTAATTTTTAAAATTTAATCCATTTTCTAAATATTCATGTTAATTTAAAATGAAACATAATCCCCTATAAATTACCAAAATTAATAGATGATGATTTAATGTTTATTATTAATACAAAATAAATTTTGAAATTTAATAATTTAAAATGAAATGTTACCAGCGTAGATCCAAATCCTAGGCTCTATCAAGCGTCGAGTGGGATCAAATCTCCCAAGGTGCAAACAACCTATCCTCACCGAGGTAAATCCTATCCTAGGATTTGTTAAAAGTTCTCTTAAATACATCTTATTAAGACTTAAATAAGCTTCGATTTACAGCCATGGCTGTGGTAATATTAATATCACACAACTATCTATAAAAACTACTTTATATTTGATTAATCAAAATTATAATCTAACATTTTTTAATTTGAAAAACAAAATGAAAATTCATCTTCATGACTAAGCACAATTTCCTTTTAACTTTACTAACATCATATTTTTTTAAAACCTTCTCACTTACCAAAAATATATGATTTTCATATTTCTATTATTACAATATTCAAAATATAAAAATGAATGAATGAATTAATATAGTTTTTCATTATTTTTGAGTAACTCGTACTACTATCATTAAATATGAACTTACAAACAATCGAAGTTCAACTCCGAAACTTATAAATACATAATAACTAACATCTTCAATGAAGATCATAAGGCCATCAGGCCATCGCAATTTGGTTTATGTTTAAAATTATTTTATCCTTTCCAATATGTCAATAAAATTTCGGATTTTAACCTTTACCTATATCGTATTAGAATTTCGAAACATTCCATTTGAAACTAATAAAAGAAGCATAATTGTGACTCTATGAAGTATCCATGAAATTTATCGTTCCTTAGAAATTATATATAGCCAATTTGCATAAGATTGAATCATGCTCTCGTTCATGTAGACATCAAAGTTATACTTCAATATAGATAAACATGGACATAAAATAATGAAATAAAAAAGCATGATTTGCGAAAACATATTAAAATGTTATAATTTCGTTTTATTTTCAGATTTATTTATTTAATTTTTCATAGGAATACACTTTACTTTCACAAATACAATATTCAGGTCACAATATACTCTAAATATTAAAATATTCGCTTAGTGAAAGCATTCGGCAGCCCAATTTGTTAAAAAAACAGTGGCTGATCTGAAGTACTATTGATATGAAGTTTGGCAAAGTCTGCAAGGGGGTGTTTTCCCTCGAGTTGTCCGGAGAAGTAATAACGAATGTATTCCTCGTAAGGGGTGGTGTTCATCCACTAATTTTGAAGCTAAAGCCACCTCTGCAGCCATAGAACAGGGCGATAGATAGTCTGGCTCGCTCTTCGTTTGTTACCTCTCGATGCTCTACGCTCTTGTATCTCCCGTTTGTTATTACCTGCATAAAGGAATGACTAACGACATGGATGGAATGCTAAAGAAATTATATCATTATGGTCATATGCACAAATACATTAAATAAATAAATAAATATAATTATATATATATATACTTTTCCAACTAGAAGAATATGTATCAATATAAAGGGGAGCTAGAGTAAGAGTAGATTATTAGGCCAGTTTGTAGCAATAAATATGGGCTGGGACCAGTCTTAATGTTGCATGTGAAAATGGTCTGCCCTGCAAATAGAGTAGCTTTGACTGCATCCTTCTTTACAGGGATACGATCCCCTCAGGGTTTTTAACGTTGGCTTCCATATAGTCATCCATAAGGCCCCACTGCTAATTTGAAATATTTATCCTCCGAAGATTTGATAAACTAATTTATATATTGTTGTTACGGGTTTATTTTGGCCAATAATTAATTTTTTTATTTATTACTTTGTACTTAATGGCTGACAAAACCAATAAATTGATTACTTTTTAAATTTAAATTTATTACTTTTTACTTTTTAGAAGTAAAAAGTAATGTTACAACATCTCCCTCATAATCGACAATTTTATTTATAGCCGACATAATGCTACATACCGTTACAAGATCTCCCCCATCGCCCTCATACTCGGCAATATTATTTATAGCTGACATAATGTTACATAATGTTACGTAACGTTACAAGATCTCCCCCACACTGGGTTGTAGAGCACCTCCCAGCGCAATCAAGGGTTATGTTGCATTGTGATATTCATCAAGGGTTATGTCACATTATGACATCGGTCAAGGCTTATGTCGCATTGTGACAATTCTCAAGATGTGACACATTAATAATGTGACATGTGTCAGTAAAGTCAACCATGGTTTACTATGGTCAAACTAAAGTAAAACATGGTTTACCAAAGTCAAGCATTGTTCACTACAGTGTTAGGTATATGCCGACAAAACCAAAGATGTGACACATTAATAATATGATATTCAGTGTTTGTCAAGGGTTATGTCACATTATGATGTTTATCGAGGGTTATGTTGCATTGTGATGTTCATCAAGGATTATGTCATATTGCAACATTGGTCAAGGGTTATGTGGCATTGCGACAATGCCCAAGATGTGTCACATTAATAATGTGAGATTTGTTGTTCATAAAATTTCATGTTGCATTGTAAACTATGGACACATGGTTCATTAAAGTCATCCATGGTTAACTAAAGTGAAACATGATTTGTTAAATTCAACCATGGTTAACTATGGTCAAACTAAAGTTAAACATAGTTTACCAAAGTTAGACATGGTTCTCTACTGTGTCTAGTATATACTAACAAAAGAAAATATACAACACATTCATGATGTGACATTTGACATTCATCAGTAGTTATATCACATTGTGATGCTTATCAAGGGCTACGTTGCATTTGGCATTCATCACCAGTTATGTCACGTTGCGACATTGCTCAAGCGTTATGTATCACTATGACAATGCCCAAGATGAACACATTAATAATGTGGCATTCGATGCTTATAATATTTCATGTTGCATTGTGAACTATGGCAACGTGGTTCAATGAAGTCAACCATGGTTAACTACGGTCAATCTAAGGTCAAGTATGGTTAACCAAAGTGAAACATGACTCACTAAAGTCAACCATGGTTTACTATGGTCTAAATAAAGTCAATCATGGTTAACCAATGTCAGCCATGGTTTGCTACAGTGTCAAGTAAATACTAATACAACCCAATATGCAACACATTATTAATGTGACATTTGATGTTCATAAAGGGTTATGTCTCATTATAATGTTTATCAAAGGTTACATTGCATTCGGCGTTCAACAAGGTTTATGTCAATATTAAAGTCAAGGAATGTTAGAACCAAAGTTACCCATGGATAACTAAAGTCAAACATGGCTTTCTAAAATCAACCATGTTGACTATGGTCAATTGAAAGTCACACATGGTTGACCAAAGTCAATCATGGTTCAGTACAGTGTCTAGTATATGCCGATACAACTCAATATGCGACACATTAACAATGTCACATTCAACATTCATCAAGGGTTATGTCGCATTGTGATTTTATCAAGGGTTACATTGCATTCAACAGTCATCAAGGGTTATGTCACATTGTGATGTTTGTCAAACATGGCTAACCAAAGCCAACATGGTTAACTAAAGTCAAGCATGGTTTGCTAAAGTCAACCATGGTTGACTATGGTCTAACTAAATTAAATATGCTTTACCAAAGTCATCCATAGTTGGCTACAGTATTTGGTTTATGCTAACACAATTCAAGATGCGACACATTAATTATTTAAATAATATAGTTTTATTAATACTATTTTATTTAATGATACTATATTTTAATAATTATTATATTATAAATATTTAAATAATAATAATTTTTTTATCTATTATTAGATTGATTATAATATTTTAATTAAATAGCATATTCGTATAATAGTATAATAATTAATTAATTAAAATATAAAATTATAATTGAATGACATTATTTTTAATTAATTATTATAAAATTAATTAATTAAATAATATCATTTTATTTAATGGTGCTATTTTTAAATAATTATTTAATTATAATTATATTATAAAAATTATATTTATATTATAATTTATTAATAATATTATTTCATTTATACTTTCTAGATATTTGTGCATAAAAATCACTTTTCATGTTCCATCTCCAAAGTATTAATAAAATAATATTATTTCAATTAAAATAAAATTGTAATATATTTACGTGGTATATATCTTAGAATTTTGGGGTGGACTAACATATATGTTTTTTTTTTAATTTATGGACGAGAATGAGACAAATGTATTGATTCTATGGGCATCATCCAAAATTAAACTAGAGTGTACTCTCCAGATTGATTCTATGGGTGTCATCCAAAATTAATAATTAATAATTTCAAAAAAATAAAAAATAACTTAATTAACATGTGATAAGTACACTTAGTGTACTATTCGATTATTAGATACAACTACGAGCTTAACTCCATTGATGATTAGATACAACTATTAGCTTAACTCCAATTATTGTAGAACTATTAGCTTAACTTCAACTCTAATCACAGTTATATTGGATAATTATTAGCTTAACTAATAAATACAACTATTAGCTTAACTCCAATGATTTTACACCAACTATTAGATATAACTATTAGCTTAACTATTAGATACAAGTGTTAACTTAACTTCATCTCTAATCACTTAAGGCTTAGTCCAACTGCATTTGGCATCTAGGGGTTAGGTTAATGTGCAGTCATGTAAGAGTAGAAATCCTAATAAAATAGTTCAAACTCCTAATAAACTCCTCCAAACTCTTAATAAACTCCTACATCTTGTAGTTGGGCATCTAGTTAATATACACTTGGCATTACATGTTTAGGTTTTTTATTCTTTTTGAAAGAGGTTAGGAGATAGATTGATATGTGTTTTGCATTCAGCCTTATAGCTCAAGTGTAACAGAATACTGGTGGGGTTGCGCAATACATGGCGGAATAATGATTATTGTAAAGACAATCATCAAGATGGTACCAAAGAAAATTTTAGCCTTAGTGAAAATAAAAGAGAACCTCACACGCACACCTAGTTCACAGTATGGATTCGTCGATGGAATACACAATGATCCTACCTCTCCCTTTTGTTTGTTAAATTAAATTTCAGAACCTCAAGATAGTCTGTAAGACTCTTCACCGTTAATTTCAGAATACTACACAATCCGATTGAAATCTAATTTAGCATCTGATTAGAATATATGTGGATCAAAGTTCAGAGTGTTGTAATTTGTACAGTACATCTTCAACGTCAGCGAGTGAGGAAAGGAGCCGAAACTGAAGCCGACATCACATTGTGGCATGGTGAAACCATCAGCTACAAGAATTATTTAGAGAAGTTGGGGACGAGAATAAAAATAAAAATGACATGCACATCCTCTACTTGTCCCAACTCTTACAACTCAACTCTAATTCTTGTGATTTTATCTCTTGAAGGGTTGAATCATCATTCCAGAACTCTACTCTATGTATTTTCAGATCCACACTCTTCTAGCCATTTTGGATTCCATATAGGCTTTGATTCGGACACGTTCTGTTCCTTTCCTCCTTATCTGATGGTGTATGTGTTGACGGTTGGGAGCAATTATTTCCAAGTTGGTTCTCCGACATTCATGCTCCTGATTTGTCTCTACCGCTAGCTGTACAGATAGACTAGAATCACTAGAATCCTGATAAATATTTGATTGTATCTCAATAGTTATAGTTTTCCTATATACTAGTCAATTACGGTCCTAAACTATAGGATCTAAAACTATATACAGCGGCTATTTATGCCAAATGAGTATCAGAGAAATGTATCGAATCCTTTCCTCACAAACTTCTTATTTTTGACTTGGTATCAGAGCACTCTTATCATCCATTCTATATCACCATAACCTCATAGCCTGAATTCTCATATACCCCTCGCATCATGACTAAAGATCAACCCGAAACATCTTCTGTACCAGTTATCCATGTTCAATTAGAAAACCCCAGTTTCACAACCAGTATCATTCTTACCAAAGTTAATTATGATGTCTAGTTCTAAATCATGGAAATGCAGATCGTAGGGCATGAGAAGCTTGAATACCTCACCGGTAAAACACCTCCTCCATAGGTTACTGATGCTTCCTATGCGAAGTGGTATGCTGAAAATCAAAAAGTCAAAGGATGGTTGTTGACTTCTATGTCACCGAAGATTATGAAGCGTTATCTTAGACTGTCTACTGCACGTGAAATCTGGACTGCTCTTGCCAAAGCTTTCTATGATGGGTCAGATGAGTCGTAACTCTTTGCACTGAATCAATGGGCATTCTCCACCAAACAGGTTGGTCGTCCTCTTTCCACCTATTATGGTGATCTGGTAGAAATATTCCAAGAACTAGATCATCGTGATAGGATTGTCATGAAGGATCCTGAATGATGTTGTCGCCTATAAAAAATCAATTGAGAGACGACGGGTGCATATCTTCTTGAATGGACTAGATGCAGACTTTGAACAAATTCGAGGTGAGATTCTCAAGAAGGATCCTGCACTCGATCTTAAAGAAACTTATGCATATGTTCGCCATGATGTTGTTCGTCGAGCTGCACTTAATGGTGAACCTGAACACTCCGAGTCAACTGCTATGGTGGCTCGTCGAGGCAAGCCTCACCAATCGCAAACACATCTGAAACCAGATCGAACGTCTGGTCCACTGAATCATACAACTGACCAAAATCGGTCATCTGGATCACAAAATCGTAGCTATGAAATAGGAGCTGCAAAATCAGAATGTGTGTGTACCCACTATGGAGAAACCGGGCATACAAAGTCACATTGCTATGAATTAATTGGGTGTCCAGAATAGTGGGATCCTGCCAAGGCACCTCGCAAACGAAATTCGAAGTCAAATCATCATGCTTCTGTTGTTGTGGTTGAGCCCTCCACCAACACCACAACTCCTGAGGAAGCCTCTTTTTTCATTGCTACTTCTGGGAACGTTGGTAAGGCTCTTCATCCTTTTGCTCATGTTAGTCATAGTGAATGGATAATTGATTCGGGTGCCACAGACCACATGACCTTTGACAGTAACCATATTCAATCCATGAAATCCTCAGACCAACATATAGTGTCCACATCCAATGGTACTCCCTCTCCCGTGGTTGGAGAAGTCTCAGTTTCTCTTACCCAAATTTTGAATTTGGAGTCTGTTTTGGTTGTTCCTTCTCTTAATCATAACTTATTGTCCGTCACTCAAATAACCCTCACTTTGAACTGTATTGTGATATTTTGGCCTAACTTTTGTGTTTTTAAGGACATCCAGACTAGGAAGACAATTGGTTATGGTACTAGGAGAGGGAAGCTCTGCTATCTTGATCTACTGCCGGCAAGCTCAAATCAGTTGGCTCAAGTTTTTTCAGCTGATATGTCTGACAAACATCAGAATTCAGAAATCTGGTTGTGGCACAGGCGTTTAGGTCATGTATCTTTTGGATATTTACAGAAATTGTTTCCAAAGCTCTTTTCTCAATTAAATGTTTCAGACTTTAAGTGTGACATTTGTGAACTAGCTAAAAGTCACCGTGTCCCATTTCCCATTAGTATGAATAAGAGTCCTGCACCTTTTATGGTTATTCACTCTGATGTATGGGGACCTGCAAATACTTCTTCTTTGAGTGGAGCACGTTGGTTTGTTTCATTTATTGATGATCATACTCGCATGACTTGGGTTTATTTAATGAAATCAAAGAATGAAGTTAGTTCCCTGTTTCAGCAATTTCACAAAATAATAGCCACTCAATATCAATCTAATATTCAGGTTCTTCGTACTGATAATGGTGGAGAGTTTGTTAATCATGACTTGAAATAGTACTTGAATTTACATGGCATTGTTCATCAGACGACTTGCCCTTACTCTCCTCAACAAAACGAGGTAGCAGAGCAAAAAAATCGTCATCTTCTTGAAGTTGTTCATGCTTCCTTGTTTGGGGCCCATATGCGTATCAGTTATTGGGGATAAGCCATTACTGCTGCAGCCTATCTCATCAACCATGTACCCTCTAGTTCCCTACAATTCCAAACTCCCTTTGATGTCCTCCATAATACCATAAGTGCCCCTACCATACCGAATCTGTCCCCCAAAGTTTTTGGGTGTGTAGCCTTTGTGCACCTTCACAAACCCTTGAGAAATAAGCTAGAACCCCGTGCCCTTCAGTGTGTATTTGTTGGCTATGCCTTGCATCAAAAAGGTTATCGGTGTTATCACCCCCCTTCTCGTAAAATTTATCTTACCCTTGATGTGGTCTTTCATGAAAACGATATGTATTATTCTACCTCCGAGTCTCCACTTCAGGGGGATAATAGAGATGAAGTGCAGACTTTGCATCATCCTTTGAGCTTATAAGTGGTGATAATTTGGACACTAGTGGTGAATGTGACCATTTGGAAACTAGTGATGAATGTCCGAGTAATGGTGACACCGTAACTAATAGGGGTGGTTGTCCAGATGGGCAACATTTTTTGGAGAATGAGGTTCAGGATCAAATGGAAGTGTTGTCAGTGTCTTCCTCCTCTCATGATGTACCAGCTAACCAATTGTCTTCTCCAGCCGATTCCATGCCCGAGCCTCAGGTAAATTCTGAATCTGATCCTCACTTAAAAATGTTACCCGATCGAGTCACAAGAGGGAAACCCAAAGTTAGCTATGAACCTGTTCTCAATGCCAAATCTAAGTATCCCATAAGCAATTATGTATCCTACCATAGACTGTCAAATCAAAGTAAGGCATTTGTGAATCAATTATCTGTTGTAGTTATTCCTAACAATGTGCAGGAAGCTTTGAAAGATCCTAGATGGAGGGAGGCGATGAATGAAGAAATGAAGTCTCTTCAAAAGAATTCAACGTGGGAAGTTGTTGACTTTCCTGAAGGGAAGATACCTGTTGGATGTAGGTGGGTCTTCACCATTAAATACAAAGCTGATGGAACCATCGAACGATTTAAAGCAAGACTTGTCGCCAAGGGATATACTCAAACATACGGAATCGATTATATGGAGACATTCGCACCAGTGGCCAAAATTAATACAATCCGTATTCTACTATCTCTAGTAGTGAATTTTGATTGGCCTTTGCACCTGTTCGATGTAAAGAATGCATTTATGCATGAAGATCTCCAAGAAGAAGTATATATGGAGTTCCCCCTTGGCTGTAATCTGCAGACTAAAGGCAATAAACAGGTCTGTAGATTGAAAAAATCTCTATATGGCTTGAAGTAGTCTCCTAGAGCGTGGTTTGGAAGGTTCACGAGCTTTATGAGGTCTATAGGTTACCAAAAAAGTAACTCAAATCACACTCTCTTCTTGAAACATAATGGAAAACGAATCACAGCTCTTATTGTGTACGTTGATGATATGATAGTGACCGGAGATGATCCTGAAGAAAGAAAAGCACTGCAGGAGCAGCTTGCCTGTGAGTTTGAAATGAAGGATCTTGGTGAATTGAAGTATTTCCTTGGAATTGAAGTGTCAAGATCAGAGAAAGGTATTTTTCTATCACAACAGAAATATGCCTTAGACTTATTGAAGGAAACTGGTATGACAGAATGTAGTCCGGCTAGCACCCCTATGGAAGTAAATCTGAAGCTAGGTGTGTGCCCAAACCAAGTTCCTGCTAACAAGGAACGCTATCAGAGACTGGTTGGAAGATTAATGTATCTTGCACATGCTCGGCCGAATTTAGCTTATGCACTAGGTGTTGTCAGTCAATTCATGCACTCCCCAAGCAAAGAACATATGAATGCTGTCATCCGGATCTTATGCTACTTGAAGTCATCTCCAGGAAAGGGAATTTTATTCACAAAAGGTGATAGCTTGGATGTTAAAGGCTATACAGATGTTGATTGGGCTGGGTCAATTGAGGATAGACATTCTACATCGGGCTACTTCACATTTGTAGGAGGAAATCTGGTTACTTGGTGAAGTAAAAAACAAGAGGTAGTTGCTAGATCCAGTGCTGAGGCCGAATATTACATAGGAATGGCTAAGGCAATATGTGAATTGTTGTGGATCAGAAATCTGTTGCAAGATTTACATATGAAGTAAGTCAGTCCCATGAAGTTATACTGTGATAACAAGGCAGCGTGTGATATTGCCCATAATCCAGTTCAACATGATCGAACTAAGCATGTTGAGGTTGACAGGCATTTTATCAAGGAAAAACTAGAAGCAAAGTTGATTGAAGTTCCTCGTGTTCGATCTCAAGACCAGCTTGCTGATGTGCTGACCAAAGCAGTGTCAAACCAAGCATTTAATGGTTGTCTCGACAAACTTGGCATGAGTGATATCTACGCACCAACTTGAGGGAGAGTGTTGACGATTGGGAGAAATTATTTCCAAGTTGGTTCTCCAACATTCATGCTCCTGATTTGTCTCTACCGCTAGCTGTATAGATAGACTAGAATCACTAGAGTCCCGGTAAATATTTGATTGTATCTCAGTAGTTATAGTTTTCCTATATACTAGTCAATTACGATCCTAAACTATAGGATCTAACACTGTATATAGCGGCTATTTATACCAAATGATATACTAGTCAATTACGGTCCTAAACTATAAGATCTAAAACTGTATACAGCGGCTATTTATACCAAATGAGTACTATATGTATGTGCTCCTTTCATAATTTATACTACAAAACCACCTCATGTGACTATATTCCTCCGAGCATGCTTTCCAGCATGCCAACTCCATGCATGCATCCTTCCTAAGGTGTATTGATGTACGAAATACTAGATGTATACAAGTTGTATCGTTAATGTCAGTCGGATATTCTATCGTTAATCTGAGAGTTGCTATGTGAATACAACAAGTTCACGAGATTTTAATAGTTTTGTGGTTTATTATATATCGTAATAATTGTGATATTAATAGTTTTTTTAAGAGGAAAACAAAGTTAGGTCCTTACAAATCCATGTAGAATCATTCCATTATTTAAGAAAATCTACCATCTAAAATAATAACAGGATCAATTAAAGCATTATAAATATTTATTCAGATTATATAGACTAAAGAAAATAGGCATTAAAGTAAATGTAGAAAGTAGGCATTAAAATAAAGGTAGAAAGAGAAAACTATAATACTAAAATTAATAATTAGGTAAATTTGTAAAAGAAAATAGTTTAGGTTAAATTAAAAATTATTAAGATATTAATAAAGGTAAATAAGAGATAAATTAATTTGATACTAGAATAGTCACTTAATTTGTGGTTGATGACAACAATAAACGATTAGTTAAGTGTCACAAGTAATAAGTTATTTGTTACTTGTTTTTGGCATAAAGCTTCTTATCCATGCATTAGCTACCAATTAAGCTCTTTATCTATCGATCACCTAAGAGTTATCCTACCACTTATCTATGATAAATAGCTCTCAAAACATGGGCTATTAACATTTTTTATTATAAAAACTTGATTTAAAAATTATAAGAAATATAATAATTTTTATTATTAAAATATTGTAAAAATTATATTTTGAAAATATTTACTCCAAAAACCAAAATCATGTTTATCATTTTATTTAACTAGCATAACCACTTAACTTGTGGTCGGTGGAAAAAATCAGTGTGCATTTCCTTTCAACCAATTAATCATATAATCCAAATAATATTTAGCATGTCTCAACATATCCATATATTATGTCAATGCAAGAAATTTAACCTCCCTTTAATAACATTATTTACCCTAACCCACCAAAACATGGCTAATCCAACCATCACCTACCACCACACTCATGGCATCACCTACCACCACATTCACGCCATCAATGACCACACTGACACCCACCTCTTTAGACACATTACAATGCAGTACTCCAAGCCCTTAAGAAGGGTTCACTCACATTCAATACTATAGGTAAATACTATGGGCTACCCAAAATCAAGGGCTCCTAATCCACTAAAGGTATACCCACTTTTACTCTTTCTCTACTTTAACTTAATAAAAGTTTCAAACAATATAAATTCTATATAATTAATTATGTGTTTTAATAGTTGGAAACATCTTGGTAATTGTTGCAAATGAAACCTTGTATCATCTTTCAAGGTTTTGAAGCTTATTTGTTTTTACTTATAGACAAATAAAAACATTATCAAGTTGTTGGACTACCTATTTGGATTGAAAAAATATACATTTAAATATATAGAAAGAATATTCAATAAAATATATAATATACTATTAAAAATTTCACGAATTTAGTAATTTAATCATTCTTATGTAAAAATAGATGAATTTTTAAGCTAAGTAGCAATTCTGTTGTGATGAATATGTTGAGTTAAAAAAATTCCATATGTAAAGCTCTGTCGAGAGTTGGAGAAGAAAAATATGAACGTGACATTGGAAAGATATACTTGGAATACATAATCTTATTATATTAACAATTTTGTTGGTTGTGATTATGGAAGTACAAAAAAGGGAGAAAGAAACTTTTGTAATGTTGCAAGTGAAGAGAGGGGGATGGTGCAACCACTACAAAAGTAATTAATATTGTTGTTTATAATAAAATTGTAATTATGATGAGATGGATCTCCATGCAAAGAAAAGAAGAAATTATTTTAAGAAGCAAGATTTTAAGTTCATTCTAGAGTGGAAAACAACTGAAAAGGATTATGAAGACATGAAGTCTCTATTTGAAGGCATGGTGGGACTACGAGGGACTCCCATACCTATGGAGGAATCTCAACATGCTCACCATATGGAAAAACAAGATTTAACTAGGGAACCCATGGTCGGAGGATCTCTGCCGCTTACGTAATGAAATTTCTATAAGCAACAAGAAGGTTTTGTGTCATCAAGATGCGGGTTTGTACCTATGGTTTAAGTGATGTGGTCATAGCACAATGCAATAATGCAAGCATAGTGAAATCCTATCCTACATGCCAGTAATGAGATATACCTGTCGAAGGCACGAGCATACTAGGAAAAATCCCTTAGCACTTGAAGAAATTGTTCCACACAAAATCCTCACACTGTAACATTAGTCCATAAAGCTCAAAAAACTATATAGAGACAGATAAATGACTAGAATGTGGCTACAAAATTTTGGTATATACAACCAAAATATATACACTAATGTACAAAGTTCCAGCCAAGGCTTTAGGCTCAAAGAGAGATCATTGAGCGTGAGGGAGGAAATTGAAGTATTGCCTCAACCTTTAAATGGTTAACCAATATTCCTACCATTGAAACAAGAAATCGCAATAGGTGCTTTCCTCTTTCAAACACAAGTTTAAAGTGAGATGGATAATTTATTCTCTTACAAGAGTGCATAATGGGGCCATCGAGATAAGTGTCAACTTCAATGACATGAGGCTCTCGAGTATTCATCGGGATGGTAGGAAAAATATCGTCCATGTTCCCTTCAACATATAGACTATACTCGTCCAAAGGGACTATAGGGTGACTAACTTCCTCACCTAAGGCCAATGAGAACTCATCAAGCTCGGTCCTTTCAAGCTCTGGTAGGGAAGAAGGTCTATAATGTAGGTCCCCCCAAGGCCTTTCAGGAAAACTCATGGTCTCGACAACCTCTTCATCCAGGGGCAAAGTATTATCAAGACAATCATGTGAGCAAGTTGAGTGGATTGCCAAAGCAGACAGTAGCACAGGATATTCCTCCTCTTTCCCCAAAGAGGAAAGATCAAGGTCTATAGTAGTTTCACAAGAAGCTTTAAAAATGAACTTTTCCGCTGACAACGACATACACTGGTTTAAAGGTATCATCTGCTATAAACTTACATTAAGTAGTTGTGGCAACTTTTGTGTTTTAGATACCATAGAGAGATACTTATTAGTATATCACCGAAAAATATGTTGAATATTACATATGTACATAAGCAGAGTGATTGCAAGGTTGTTGAATGCAAATTTTTATGCAATGATACAAGTTGTGGGAGAAAGAGGCCTTCCAAAATGGGGTAAAGTGAAAGCGGCCATTGCATCCTTTGCTTTTTAGAGTATTGTTTCCGCTCCGGGGAAGTACTCACGAGATTGTTTGACACATTCTTTAGGAAAACAAACATTATCAACCCGTCAAATTTATACCTTTTTGGCGTATTCCAAACATATTAATCTTATTAATATAGTTGTTGCTAGTATTATAATTAAATGATAATGTATTCTTTAATTAATTATTATATTATAATTAATTAAACAATATTATTTCCAGTGACGAACTAATAAGTTGATAGGCCTAAATTAGGCACATACTTTTCATATTAATGTTATTATCTATAATATGTGTCAAATTTATGCCTATAAACATATTTCAACACATTGTTAAAATTAATATAGTTATTACTAATATAAATCCTAGAATATTAAATAATATATTTTAAATCAATTAAATTGCAATTAAAAATACTTTTTAATATTAAAAAATAATAAACATTTAGTATATCAACCATACATACATATATATATATATAACCATATTTTATTTTTTATATAATTCTTATAGTAATATTTATTGTACTTGCCAAGCCAAATGAGCCACCTCTTTTGCAATGTGATAGGAATATGACACCCAAATGATGGTATATTTGTTAGTGTAAATTATATCTCTTGAATAATATTCAATAAGCATAACCCACATAGATAAACAAGGGAAGCTGCTAAAGGCAGCTGCTAAAGTCTACAAAGGTGTACATACACTACACCCCTCTGGATTTGAAGCCGTGACCTCCTAAGAGGAAACACATGCTCTTAACCATTAGGCCCACTCTTGCGCCGATTTCACTTGAATTGGTTCAGATAGTGAAGATGACCCGTTATACAAGATCACCTTCTTCCTTTGGAGAATAGAATTGAAGTACCTTTTAGCGCATCACCCAAAGAGAGAAGTACAACATATCAGGTTCAACCACCAACATAGACATCAGCAAAGACATTTTACAGTGTGAGAGCGTTTGAGCCAATTTCAATTTGAGCTCAACCAACATTCTCGCTATTAAAGGCAGTAACTTCCCGAGTTGATGATTCTAATGATTATGTTTTTAACCAGCACTATAAAATGCAAAGATAGTTGTTTCAAAAACCATCTATTAACATTCTTTTTATTTATTCCGATTAAGGGGGCTAGGCTTCAGCATCATGTTCAACTCTACATTGGGTCTTAGTATGGATACAGGGAACTCTCCTTTCACTACCTCTCAACTCACCACCGCATAGCAAATAAATAAAATCTTATAGCGGTGGGTTTCTATCTAGTGAATAGGAACAATTTAGTAGTCCCCACAGCCTTCTCAACGTTGGTTTCTCTTGCTATCTTTAGGGGAGTATCTATCGTTCCCTTACCTTTTTTTCTCTGGCGTTGGGTGATCAACTTAGAGTATGTATGCCCTTATGGATGATGCCTTTGCCTCTGTAGGCTTGACTCTAGCAATCTCTGCCTTGTACCCCTACTATATACATATAGGCAACGGAGTGAGTAGTTTACTCCTTTCGATCACGAAAGACAGAATCTTCATATCGATGCACGAAAATAAGGCTCTCAATTTCACTCCCTAGAACCAGAATATCGATCAAGAACAGCATAATCTCGGTAACGAGCATCAGACTACAACACTTATATATCGCTTAAGGCTGCTCATCTCGCTCTCGAAAAGAAAACTCTGGATCTGGCTCTCGAAGATATCAGTTTTATGGAATAAGTTTCAATTTAATGCATTACATGCGTTGAATTCTTATGACGTCTTGTGATGCGTTCAATTTTATTGACATGCCTCGACGAAATAGATATTGTTTTCGTAATAGAAAAGCTAGATAACCTAGATAGATTGAGAAAGAGCTAGATAGATTGCAATATTTGTTTTCTTTTTTTGAAATAGTGATTTCAAGTTCATAAAAGCAAAATATAGTATATTTAAACTTATTGGTCTAAATCCACTGCATTCAACACAACGAGTACATACAATTAATGATAACAGTATAGAATTATAATTAAGTTCCTTTCACTTTCTAGATATGAATGTTCATTTCCAAAATTTCCTATTTTTTATTTATTTACAAAACTATAATAAGTTCCAATAAATCTTAAAATTGAACTGAAAGGGCAGATAAATTATGCAAATATGTTGATTTCCTTTTTTCCATGTCTTTTATAATGTTTTCCCATTATTATGAATAAGAATACAATAAGCAGAGTGCTTGCTTTGCTTTGAGTTGATAACACATTTATTCTTCCTCCTATCATTTGTACTTGTAGCTTATTGTCATTTAGAAAGGGGCATTGCAGCTAAACAACTCTGGCTTAACAATACAATTAAAATAATCGTTTGTATCTTAGCGTTTAACGTTTATAATTATACATTTACTTCATTCCAAGGTTTCAAATTTCATATGTTCATACAGAGTTGTATTGTGTGCTTCATCTTAATAGCAATTGAAGCACCCACTTGCTTTAACATTATCTGAACTGGGCCTAAGATATATATTCAACCGAGTAATGATGGTTGTGTGCACATTAGTTTTTCTAGTAGAGACGCTTTGAATACATTTTTGGTAAACCTACTTTTTGAAAACAAAATCGACAGAAGCTAAAAATGGATTAGTAATAGAATGATATCCTAATAACTATAACACTATTTTTAACGTAAGCGTGCTATTTGGTGGAGAGTGTACTTAAAAAAAAACTGGTTTGTATAACACAGAAAAACCCTAAACTGTAGTAGGCCAATGGAAAATAATAGAGAAAAATGAAGAGAAGCTATTATGTATACAAAGCCACGCACATATTAAGTGAGTATTGTGAGTTGAACCAAAAAATTTATAGCTCTTTCTCATACGATATTAAAACAAGGTCTAATGCTGCAAAAGATTTAAAATAATCTATTGGCCCAGTTGGGTTGTACTTATTCGCTTGGCTTTAGTAATGAAATACTCGGCAAAGGGCCCAATATATCAATAGCGCTCTTGTCTAAATCTATATGTATATGATATAACTCTTGTCTAAATCTATTTGTATATTATATAATAATTAGTAAATCGATCTACCTGAAAACAAATTTTTAAAGCAAACAATAAATCTATTTGTATATTATATAATAATTAGTAAATCGATCTACATGAAAACAAATTTTTAAAGCAAACAATGATACGAGGGAAAGAATAAACTAGGAGCTGAGGTATTTAACGAAACAAAGTGATATACATGTGTTAGAATAAACTCCGATTCTGCATAAATGCGGAATAAAACTATATACAGAATCGAATAAGAATGCCCATCAAGATCATACCTCTAGCCATTGAAATCACTGAAACTTGCTGTAGAAGATCTCCCTGTTCAACAAGGACTTCAGCTTCCTGCACGGTTCTTCCAAGCTCTGCTTCCTATCTCTGATGGTGTAAAACTGAAGGTGAATCAGGTAGTGAGCTTGGGGACCAACAGGGGTTTTAAATAGCCAAGCTCCCATCAAGCTTCTCAAGGCTATGTGTCGTATGTTCCACACATCAGGAAGATGGACCACTCCAAAAGCTCCCAAGAAAACGTTTTCTAAACCAAATGAACCGTTTGAGGAGCCGCTGCATGGAAGGTGAACCACCGGCCCTGCTGAACGGACGCGGGAGCCTGCTGAACGGACGCGGGAGCTTACAACATGATCATTAAGATATATCGTGGCACATAAAAATCCCCAAAGGACATATTTAATCCATGCACAAAAGTTGGAATCTGAATGGCCGTTTGTGGAGGACAATTATCATGTATTTCTATTTGCATAAAGGAGAAATGTTGGAGGTTGTTGGCCGGTCGGTGGAGGCCATTGCTCCATACGTCACAGAATTTGAAGCAACTGGTGTTTAGTTCCATGGCGCTTTGAATTTTTGGAGTATTTGAATCAAATGCGCTTTCTTCCATCACGTTACCTGAGAGCTGCACCGCGCAGCAGCTTATGTAACTTCCCTAGGAGGCTGTTCCAGCCAGCCAGTCAAGTTCTTATACTATAGAGTGCAGACGAACCAGGTAGGCGTAGTTTGGTGTAACAGTTTGCGCAGTCAAAATATCAAATTGAAATTAAAAAATATAGCAATTCAAATTAACAATAAATCCATTTTCAATTTATTTTTGTATTAAGATAGTTAAAGGCATTGTATAAATTACATCCATGGACCAAAAATTAACGACTAAACTTAAGAAGGATTAAATTTCCAATATATCGTTTTACAAGATTGCATTGATTCAAATCCTTCTAAGACTTTGTAATACCTTTTTTTATATAAATAAAGCTTTGAGCAGCCTGCTATTTTATCATATACATGTAATGAATGTGATGAGTATCAAATGTGGAATGATAATTGAATTTGTGTTAGCAAAATTCCTCATGAATATTTGTTCTATCAAATAGTTTAATGAAGTTTTTATTTGTTGTTTCATAATAAATGCTTCCGTTGTCATTGTCATAAGATTCACCAAGCTGCCATGGCTAAAAATAGTCAGATGGTGCTCATCTTTGGGTTTTTACCTATATTTTTAAGAAAGAGTTTGGGGTAATCTAGGTTTCAAGTTCAAAAGCAAGCACAAAAGAAACTGGTTCATAAAAAAAAGCTCTTTCTTATCTTGGAATTTCTTAATACAAATAAAGAAAATTATTAGTTAGAATCGTGTATGTAGTGATTTTCTCATACATTAAATCTTTGCGTCAAAGACCACATAAAGTTTTGAGAAAATAGCCCTATATTTTGCCGAAATCCTAGAAATAAGCCTTATCTCGCCAAAAATCAGACAAATTCACAAGCCTGTCTATAAATGAGAGACATTTACAGATTCAAATGGGATCTCTTCTAATAAATTTGAGTAAGTGAGTAGCTGTTAGCAAAAACTTGCGATTTTGAACAATGCGGAATAATAAACTCTGAAACAAAATTGAAATAGGAACACTGAATAGATAATACCTCCAACCATTGATGCTACTGACTTGCTGTAGAAGATTTCCCTGTTCCACAAGCTTCAGCTTCCTGTCCGGTACTTCCAAGCTCTGCTCACTCTTTCTTGATGGTGTAAAACTGAAGGGGATTGAGTTAGTGAGCTTGGGGACCAACAGGGGTTTTAAATAGCCAAGCTCCCATCAAGCTTATGATGGCTATGTGTCGTATGTTCCACAAATCTAGGTGATGGACCACTCCAACAGCTCCCAACAAGAAAACGGTTGCCAAGCTAAATGAACCGTCGGCAGTTTGCAGTTGAAGCGGTGGTAGTGTGAGGAGCCGCTGAATGCGGGAGCTTACATTCTCCCACTTGGTCCATACTTCCAAACTTAATGTCTCATATTAAAACCTATTGACAATCTGTATTTAGTAATAGATACAAGAATCATGGCGATAAGTCCTCTTATGACAAGTATTACCTTCCATGTATTACTATGTATTTATTGCTATTTTAATTTATGTGGCAACAATTTCTTAATGAATAAACCTTATGTTTATTATTGGTCCTCATAGATGAATTTTCTCAAATTAACTTAAGGTGCACATATGTATGAGAAAAAACAGCACAGTAATTAAGAATTTTATTAAAAATAACATTGTCCATACAATGAGAAACTACATAATGGAACTAAGTCCCATATTCATTACATGATCCTTGAATTTAAACGGTGGCATGCCCTCAGTCAAAGGATCAGCGATCATCAACTCAGTGTTGACGTGCTCAATGACCACTTTCTTTGCTTTAACACGTTCCATGATGGCTAACTACTTAATGTCAATGTGTTTATTTCGACTCCCACTTTTGTTGTTTTTAGCCATAAAAACAACAGCTGAATTGTCGCAATACATTCTCAATGGTTTAGAGATAGAATCCATAATTCTAAGCCGAGAAATGAAACTCTTAAGCCATACACCATGTAAAGTAGCCTCAAAATAGGAGACGAACTTAGCTTCCATAGTGAAAGTGGCAATCAAGATATGCTTGGCACTCCTCCATGATACAGCTCCACCGGCCATCATAAAAATGTATCCTGATGTTGATTTGTGTGAATTAACACATCCAGCAAAGTCAGAATCTGAGTAGCCAATTACTTCCAAATTGTCCGTCCGTCTATACATAAGCATGTAGTCTTTAGTTCCTTGAAGATACCTCATTACTTTCTTTGCAGCTCGCCAGTGGTATATACTTGGATTACTCTGAGATCATCCCAACATTCCCACAACAAATGCAATGTCAGGTCGTGTGCAGAACTGAGCATACATTAGGCTTCCGACAGCAGAAGCATATGGAATGTTCTTCATTTGTTCCCTTTCAAGGTCGTTCTTCGGGCATTGGTTCAAATTGAACCTATCACCCTTCACAATGGGAGCTATACATGGTGAACAATGCTTCATCCGAAATCTCTCTAAAATTTTATTAATATAGGTTTCCTGAGACAGACCTAAGAGGCCTCGAAATATATCTCTATGGATCTTAATGCCAATGACATAAGATGCCTCACCCATATCCTTCATATCGAAATTTTTAGAGAGGAATTGTTTCACTTCATGCAGCATACCCTTATCATTGGTTGCTAGCAAAATGTCATCCACATATAAAACAAGAAAACAAATTTTACTCCCACTAACTTTTAGGTATATACATTGATCCATAATGTTTTCTGCAAAACCAAAAGAAGAAATTACATTATGGAATTTCAAATACCATTGGCGGGATGCTTGTTTTAAACCGTATAAGGATTTCTTGACCTTGCAAACCAATTGCTCACCATCACTAGAGGGGAATCCTTTAGGTTGTTTCATGTAAACCTCCTCCTCTAGATCTCCATTTAGAAAAGCCATTTTCACATCCATTTGATGCAACTCCAAGTCGAAATGGGCTACTAATGCCATAATAACGCGCAAGGAATCTTTCTTAGATACAGGAGAGAAAGTCTCCGTGTAGTCGATTCCTTCTTTCTGAGTGAATCCTTTAGCAACAAGTCTAGCCTTGTATCTCTCAATGTTGCCCAATGAGTCTTTCTTTGTCTTAAAGACCCATTTACATCCAATGGCTTTTGCACTATTAGGCAACTCAACAAGATCCCAGACTTCGTTACTCTTTATAGAATTCATCTCTTCCTTCATGGCATCGTACCACAATTCTGATTCTTTGTAATTCATGGCTTGTGAAAAGGACTCGGGATCATTTTCGGCTCCAACGTTAAAGTCAGATTCTTGTAGATACACAACATAATCATCAGGAATTGTTGATCTCCTTGGTCTAGTAGATTTTCTCAATGTTGTATCACTATCTTCTTGAGAAGTATGTGGTTCAACTCGTTGTTCAAAAGTGCTTGGAAACTCTTGAACTACCTGATCCACTAGAATGCCGTTAGCAGCTTGTGGAACTTCAACAATTGGTTGTTCAACACCAGTTTGTACTTGAGGAGTCCTGTGAACAATAACCAATCTATCACTTGAGGTGGAAGGTTGAGATTCTAAATGATCCTTCTCGGAAACTATGTTCCTGGTTAGATTGCTCCCACTGATCAAGTCATTTTCAAGAAATTTTGCATTTCTTGATTCCACAATCCTAGTGCTATGAGATGGACAATAAAATCTATAACCTTTAGACCTTTCAGCATATCCAATGAAATACCCACTAATGGTCCTTGGGTCCAGCTTCTTTTCTTGTGGATTATATATTCTCACCTCAGACGGGCATCCCCAAATGCGCATATGTCGCAAACTCAATTTCCAACCTTTCAATAATTCAAATGGCATTTTAGGAACGGCCTTGGTTGGAACTCGGTTTAATATATACACTGCCATCTTAAGTGCTTCAGTCCATGAGGATTTAGGAAGATTGGAGCTGCTAAGCATACTCCGCACCATGTCCAATAAAGTTCGGTTTCTTCTTTCTGTTACACCATTCTGGTCAGGTGAATTAGGCATGGTGTATTGGGCAACAATCCCATGCTCTTGAAGAAATTTAGCGAATGGCCTAGGTGCTTGTCCATCTTCTCTGTATCTACCATAATATTCTCCACCTCTATCTGATCTCATGATCTTAATTTGCTCGCCGCATTGTTTCTCTACTTCAGCCTTAAATATCTTAAAGGAATCTAATGCTTCGTTCTTATTATGAAGCATGTAGAGATACATATATCGTGAGTAATCATCTATAAAAGAGATGAATTATCTCTGATCATGTGAGTCCATCTCTGGACTACATATATCAGTATGTATAATCTCTAATATGTCCGAACTCCTATTGGCACCTTTCTTTGACTTGTTGGTCTGCTTTCCTTTTATGCAATCCACACAAGTCTCAAAATCAATGAAATCCAGAGTATTAAGTACTCCTGCATTTACNTTTATGCAATCCACACAAGTCTCAAAATCAATGAAATCCAGAGTATTAAGTACTCCTTCATTTACCAATCTTTTAATTCTTTCTATGGAGATATGACCTAACCNCCATAATTTAGAGGAATCTTCATTAATAACACATCTTTTAGTGCCAGTGTGAACATGCATTGAATCATAAGTGACATTGTTTTGTAAATTAATGCAGTATAGATCATCAGACAAAATACCATTCCCAACATAATCAGATTTATAAAATAACTGACGGATGTTTCTGAAAAGTTAAAGGAATATCCAAAATGTACAAGTCTTGAAATTGAAATCAAGTTTCTAGAAAAACTTGGAACATAAAAGATCTTTTTTAATTTTAAAACAAAACCACTACTTAAAGTTAAATAGCATGTTCCTATAGCTTCCACATGCGAGCCCATCTTGTTTCCTGATAAGATGGTTTGCTCANTTAAAGTTAAATAGCATGTTCCTATAGCTTCCACATGCGAGCCCATCTTGTTTCCTGATAAGATGCTTTGTTCACTTCCCACTGGCTTCCTTAGGTTTTGCAAACCCTACAAGGAATTCGAAATGTGAATTGTTGATCCAGAATCAATCCACCAAGTTTTAATATTNAATATTGACATTGACCATATTAGATTCATAACAAACAAACGAGATTGCATTACCTTTGTCCGCAAGCCATTTCTGAAATTTTTCGCATTCCTTCTTCATATGTCCCTTCTTTTTACAAAAGAAACACTTGGAATTCTTCTTAATATTAGCTTGGGGAGGTACTTTACCTGTCCCTTTCTTATTGGCTTGAGATTTTCCCTTCCTATGCGTTGCCAGCATTGCTCTTCCTCCCAATTCCATCACCAGTCTTTCTTCCTCTTGAACACACATGGTCATGAGTTCATTTATTGACCATTTATCCTTATGTGTGTTGTATGAGATTTTGAAAGGTCCATATTGGTGCGGAAGGGTGTACAGGATGTAGTGCACGAGGAAAGACTTTGATATTTCAACCTCAAGTTTCTTCAATTGAGCCACAGTGTCCCTCATTTGCATAATGTGCTCGCGGACACCTTTCACACTGGTGAGCCTTAGGGATGAGAACTTCATGATTAGGGTGCTTGCTAGTGCCTTGTCTGAAGTGACGAATTGATCATCAATGGCTTTCAACAAATCTCGAACCCTTTCATACTGATCAATTGAACCACGAATACCAGCTGAAATTTTAGTCTTAATGAACATCATGCTTAAACGATTAGATCGCTCCCATCGCTCATAAAGCGTGATGTCCGCTGCAGTGCTGGTATTGGTGAGTGTTGGTGGTTCATCTTTCCTAATAGCATAATCTATGTCCATCCATCCCAAATGAAGGAGAATTCTCTCCTTTTAGACCTTATAGTTATCTCCCTTAAGTTCAGGGATATCACAACGAATTTCAGAGAAATTTGCAGGTTGTGCAACTGCATAAAAATAAAGATCACATGCTTACGTTAAAATTGAGACCAAATAAAATTTCATGTTTTACCAATGTAAATTCATGTTTTAAGATTGAATCTAATGACATAAAAATCGCTTGTGGGCTAAAATTTTAATTCAAGCAGATTCAAATATTCTTCATGATAAAACTATTAATTCATAATTCATGTGGGTAAGTTATGAATAATTCAATATTTTATCCTAATTAATTACATAAATACAATAAAAATTCCTGTGGGATAAAATTTATTATATTTAGTATAATTAATTACAATTAATGTCTAAACTTTCTTTATGTGATCCTAAACAAAAATATAATATTAATTAATTAGAGATGTTGTGGCTATTCTCTAATTAAATATCATATAGATCACTAGACATTATTGATGTTCACTGTAACAAAACAAGCTTCAAATGAACGGATCTAAATGAGGACAAGCTAAGAAATTTAAACTCCATTGTCAGTTCCAGAATTTAAAACGACTCAATATTTATATGTGTGTCTATAAGCCCATATACTTCAAGAAAACATTCACCAAATGCTACTTGATAAAATACAGAACTTAGAGACTGGCGGCTTTAACAATGTACAATGTAGCTTCAACAATAGATAGACAAAATAAGAAATTCTGGAATATCTATTACTTTCATATAAAAATAGATATTCAAAATACCATATTTCCTTTATGCAAACAACAGAAACCATAAGATGGAGAGGTTCTCAGGCAATGCCGCAATACACATGGTTCTGCGTGCTCGAAAACTTGATATTAGGACTGATCTTGTATATAAGCATAGTAGATCAATGGAAATTGAATAATATACAAAGACTTGTTGAAATTTACTTGAATCAACCAGCGACTCAATGAAGCCCTTTTCCCAATAAGTCTGCGATGCATAATTTACTGAAAAACACCAGGAACTTAGTACAAAATATGGGATATGGTTACATTTGAGCAGTTATTTGCAGCACTTGACCACAATCACAAAAATCCCAAATCAATTGCAAGCTTTTCAAAAAACACTGATGAGAAATATAGTAGGGTATTAAAGACCTGTTTGGTCTAAGTAAGCCTGGAAAAAAAAAATGTAAGTGAAACTGTCAAGTCAATCACCAAAATAGGCCACTCGGGTTTGCCTAAAATCAAGAAACTGGAATGTTTGGCATGGGATCGACTCCATTGATTGAAGCTGCCCAGCCTCCTTAGAATTCAACCAGCAGATACAATAAACAAAAAATCCAACTTCAAAAGCTAGTATGGGATGGATTTCATCGATTGAAATCGCCCACCCTCATTAGCTTCTCAAACAATAAGTTATCGTTTTTAGTAAAATAGAAATACACGCTTCAAAAACTGGCCTGAGATCGATTTCATCCCCTTGAAATCGCCCAGCCTCAACAGGCTCTCAATGGTCACGACACAAGCTTAACAGTGTTCAAGGCCTAGCATTAGCAGTCAAGGCCCGGTCCTAGCAGTCTCAAAAAGATCACAGTACCCTCTAATAGGTTCACGGCAGAGATAATGGCTCTGATACCAACTGTTAGCAAAAAATTCTAATTCTGAAAATGCGGAATAATAAACTCTGAAACAGAATCGAAATAGGAACACTGAATAGATAATACCTCCAGCCATTGATGCTACTAACTTGCTGTAGAAGATTTCCATGTTCCACAAGCTTCAGCGTCCTGTCCGGTACTTCCAAGCTCTGCTCACTCTTTCTTGATGTTGTAAAACTGAAGGGGATTGAGTTAGTGAGCTTGGGGACCAACAGGGGTTTTAAATAGCCAAGCTCCCATCAAGATTTTGATGGCTATGTGTCGTATGTTCCACAAATCTAGGTGATGGACCACTCCAATAGCTCCCAACAAGAAAACGGTTGCCAAGCTAAATGAACCGTCGGCAGTTTTGCAGTTGAAGCGGCGGTAGTGTGAGGAGCTACTGAATGCGGGAGCTTACATAGATATATCTTCTAATAAATTTGCAAAATTATACAAAACAATATTCTGGGAGAGTCCATCGTGCATGATAAATCCTTCATATTTCGGCAACATAACATTCACATAAATGTTTATACCATTGCTTTGCAGTTCCCTTTGAGGAGTTTTGGTTGTGGTGGGTCTTTATATAGTGCTTTGAAGAAAGACCAAGGACCCGCAGGAAAATATGGGTGAGAAAGCATTGCTTTCTGTTATAAGCTCCAACTACGTTAATGAATCAAAGCGGTCTACTCCAATGAAATCAGTAGCAAATTTGAATACAACACCATTAGCCTAATCTGTCCTAATAAAGGAAACTCATAATATAGTATTCATAATATAGTATATAGTATACTCAGCCATACATGGAGTTCTTCATGTACATAGGAAATGGTGATGCATGTTATGCCCAAAATGTTGGTAGACAAAGGTATGTTTTTCGTGTACTACAACAATTCCTAACGCATATCGTCTTCTCTTCATCTCAGGTTACGCAGTTCGTCTTCTCTTCGTCTTCGTTCTCTTCATCTCCTACAGCAAGCAATTCCTAATGCAGATCATCTTCTCTTCATCTCAGGTTACACAGGTCATCTTCTCTTCGTCTCCGTTCTCTTCATCTCCTGGAGCAATTCGGACTTGGACTATTCTCTGCCTCTACAACAACATTTGCTTGAAGTCTTAAACTTGTACCAACCCTGTTAGCAACTTTGCTATGCTACATGGATTGTACACATGTCCATCATGCAAGATCCCAACAGCCACAGCCATACACAACAACTTGCAAGCTGGTGCAGAGTAGGAAAGTGCAAAGTGTGAGTAAAAAAGTGTAATGTGTAACCATTAACCATGGCAAGAGTAAGAAAATTAGAACAATGGGAGTATGTAAACAAACATTTAATGCTTGTCAAGTAATGTTAAATAGAACCCAACATTAGTTCAAAATCATCAAAATTCTATCGAGACTCATGCAATTATATATATTTCACCATAGTTTTAGCATTGATGACCTCGATTTGAGGCCAAATAAGGCCTCAAATCACTTCATTGGTCAATATAATATAAAACAAGTTTTTTTATTTATTTTAGTCAAAACTTTGAATAAAAAATAAGATTGTTTTTTATTTTTCGGTAGAAAGTTTGGATAAAAGATATACAAGTGTATTGGTTTACGTGTAAGTTAATGAAAATGACGGCAAGGCGGATCATAGAGTCCCGGCTAGCCCAAGGGGTAGGGACTAATAACACGAGCAAAGTTAACATGTTGATAAAAACTATTTGGATAAAAAATGATTTGCTTGAATATAATACCATCCACCTTAGCTATGAGGTGTAGATTAGTTGGCCTTTGTGGAGTTTGGTTTTCATGAGGTCTTATGTTCAAACCTCATGGTGAGGGGTGGAGATTGTGAGGCAGCGGTGGGGCCTTTGGCTGGCCTGATGGAAGTCTAGGTTACTTTTCTTGTGGGGGGACCTTAGTATTCTCTTGCGGGAGGCCTAGGTTTACTGCTACAATTTGTCTCGATGATCTACTCTCGATCGTTGTGTGAAAGGGTGTAGGTTCCTGGTTAGGAAAAAAAATACCATCCACCTTAGTGATGACGAAAACCATCGGCTTTCGTTGCAAACAGTAAAAAATCGAAATCAACTTGCCTTTATGAAAGGTAGTAATTATTATCAATTAGAATTATGGTAGAATTTAAAGCATCGAATTGTCTTTATATAATGTAGGAATGATTATCACTAGAATTAGAACGAAGGTATGGTAGAATAAAAGGCACCACTTAAGTTGGAATAGATATCAGTACACTACCTTTATTAGTTTGTGGTTGGATTAGGCAGATAGGGATCAAACGGTTGAGAGAGTTATGAAATGGAATACACTTCGGAATTTTTATTTATTTTTCNTTTTCAAATGAACTATTGGTTATCCATTAGTCACCTATGAGTTATCCATGTATAGCTACCAGTTATAATTTCATTAAAATCAATCTCGACAATACACTTGTTTCATCATCATCCATTCATTGGAATCAATCTGAACAATACACTTGTCTAATCCTCATCACTAAATAAATTAACATAACCCTTAATCCACTCCAAATCTCAAATAAAAACTTCTATGGACTTAGTTTAGGGATTTTGAAAAAAAAGTAGTTTGGGGATTTTGAAGAAAGAATTTAGATTTAGGAACAACCGATGTACACAAGTGATGTTGCATATCTTCTATCTTCCTTTTCTTGGATGATGAACCGACGGATTGCCGAACAGGACTGATTCCGTGTCTATACAGGAACCAGTGGATAACAGTTGCTATGACAAGAACGCCCACAACCGCCATTGACACAACGGAGAAAACAATGGCCATTATTTTGGCTTCTGAACTTGGCACTTCATCACTGTATCTCACTGAAGCAACTGCCACGGTAGTAATTGGGAAGGCGTATTGCCCCCATGCTACGCTAAATCTGTCAAATATATATGAAAAATGAAAATTCAAAAGAGAGACACAAAATTCTGACCGCGCTAAGGACAGAAGAGCCTATGCGGAAGTTGAACAATAATATAAGACTAAGTAATGTATGCAGAACTTACCTGGACCCCGCAAAGAATCTTATGCGGACGAGCTGTTTCAAGAAACAACAACATCAATGGGTACTCGATGGGCAAGAAATTGAAGATGGCAGCTGCAATAACTGGTAATTACAAACGTAACTACTCACCATAGATGCAAAGAGAAAGAGAGATA
Organism: Pseudotsuga menziesii; assembly: GCA_001517045.1. Lineage (NCBI taxonomy): Eukaryota > Viridiplantae > Streptophyta > Pinopsida > Pinales > Pinaceae > Pseudotsuga > Pseudotsuga menziesii. The sequence continues at coordinate 49,197 of LPNX010450351.1, read as the reverse complement.
GGAAGTACAGCATTTTTGAACCAAGGCCGAAAGTACCAGAGATGTCTTCTGCTGCTACAGAGGCGGTGCTAGGAGCCGCCAGAAACAGGAAGAATGTGGGATTGTGATCTTTGGGCACTGCTAGATTGGTGGGCAGTCTCTGATATAAAGTCACAAACAGCACTGTATAATGGGCAAATCCTACGGCAAACAGGACATTCGCGGGCTCCTTCCATCCCACTCTTGCTGCCAGCATCGCGCCCACAAAATTTCCAACAATAGATAGATGTGTGGAGGGATTGGAGACCTTGGAGAGCATCCTCTCCCCTCCAGAAAACCACTGGCCGTATATTTTGAGCTCCAGTACGATCACAGGTACAGCAAAGGCGCAGCACAGCAGGGGATTGAATATGGATTTAGCAGCTACAGTGGAATTAGCTGGGAAGCCCAGCAGCAAGAGCATGGATGATATCCATGGTGCAAAAAAGTAGTTGACTCTCACTCCATCGTAATATTCTTTCTTCACAACGTCCATGCAGAATAAGCATTTGAGTGCATAGGTGAGAGATACAAGTATCAACGTTAGAAGGCCAAAAAACCAGACTGCTATCTGTGATGAATGTCCAATTCGCCAGAAATGCTGCAAGGATGAGGATTCCTCCACTGTTTTCCAAAGAAGCGGCTGGCTGCAGAGCGCAAGGCATATACGGTAGTTCTCTATGTTGAACTCATGAAGGAAATTATACCATTTTTTGTCGACCTCAGAGTCCCTGACAAGAACCTGCTGAAGCATATAGTCCAAATTACCCATCAAACTAAAACCCTAAAAATAGCATAAATGCATAAAGTTTTAAGATTCCTAGGGAATTTAGATATGCAGGTTTGAACGTGAACCTGTTTATCATCATCAGGACTGCAAGATAAGACCTCACGCTTTCTCTTTCTTTTGGTGGAGTAATTAGAGGCGCAGGTAGTAGAAAAGGATTCTGTAGGAGGGATGCTGATGCTGATCTGCACCATCTCTGATAGACTGTGGGGCAAGGCAGCCTGTTGACATGAGCTTGAAGACATGAAAGCCATTACTCGCTCCATATTTGAGTAACTGATACTTAGAAATCTGAAATAATATATTTATGTGGTAGAATGATCTTATCTTGGGTGTGTTGAAAACTTATGAAGGGGGAGTCTGCACCGAAGATAGGCTGGCCGGCACCAACGACCTAGCGTGCAACAATGAAAGCAAACTGGAGTCCTCCTGAATGTGTTGGAGTATTGGTACAACCCTATCGGTATAATACCATAGTGATAGAGTTTTGTGTTGAGTTTTAAATGTTTATCAATATCCACAAACCATATTCTATATCAGAATAGAGGTATCAGATTCAACTATGTCAAGGAAAAAAATATGCGAGAATGAGCTTTTACTGAAATCAAATCTCATTCTGTTTCTCAAAAGTTTAAATAAGGTTGGTTATTCCATTTTCACAACAGTGAAGGTCATCATTTTATATTTCTAAGAAAACATTGTGGACTCCAAGGCTCTGACGTTCCGTCCCACGATGAGAGCTTTTGCATTCGAGGTCACACCAAATACCATTAAGTTTGAGCGAACAAATCGTATTCGTACTATGCTTCATATGGTGGAGTTTTACGATTTTGACTTTGATTTTTACAAAAAAAAAATTGGGACACCTATGGTTGGAATTGCATGATGGGTGGGTTTCGCAAAATTGTAATGTGAATATTAAAATTTAAAATTTAGAGAAAAATGATTTAAAACTTTTTATCTATTTTTATATTTAAAAAAAAATACATTTTATGTAAACATTTATTTATGTAAAAAAAATCTATTTTATTGTTCAATTAGTCCATTTACAATGTGTTTATTACTCTTTTTTTTTAATCAAGAAAAATTTTCCCCACAAAAATTTCATAGTCCAATGTAATGGCAAGGTTCTAAAGTATTTGATGTCCCTTGAATGAATATTGCTCAAATCACCAACCTAATGCATCTTAGCATCAATTTCATATTCTTCCTTTGCTGCAATCTAAGCCCAAATTTCTCGAGGGAGCTCCTACTAGTATGACTCTTCTGCCTCCTCATCCTTGGTTCGAGCGCGAGTTGGACCTTTGCTACTACTTCTCCTCTGGTTTTGCCTACCCCTACCTTGTTTCACCATTGATATCAATACCATTTCCCGCGATGAATAGGTTGAGTCGCCTTCGAGTTGCTTCCCACTATGCACATAGAATCTCACTCCTGAAACCCCGAAAGAGTCTGGGTCAAGTTTCTCACCATCATAGGGAAGATGAGGACCCTCCAATTCCTAGAGGCTAGGCCTACTCTTGCTAATGACTAGCCAATTACCCAGTTGGTGAAGGAAGGACTAGAAAAAATGTTGGTGTTCCCCCTTGTTTCTCTAAATGTGAATTGCTAATCAACTCAAAGAAAATTACACAAAACAACTTCGACTAGAGAGGCCAAAGGAGTTGCAAGGGTGCTAAAGTCTACCACTATACAAATCCACCAATTTATCCATCGAAGGGATTCGGCTCATACTACTAGTTCAAAGCTTCCATAATCCCACTTCTCGCTCCATGGCTTCATTCACTGCTGGAGTTTCTATGTACCCATGCCTAGGTAACATCCTTTCGTATTACTTTCTCATGTGTAAGTGTCGTTGATCAAGATTAAGCTTCACCAACACCCCTTTCCTCATGTCTAAACTAAATTGCATGCAAGGAGGTGGCTAGGTGGAGAGCACACTGTCGCGTGGGTGTGGGTGCCCCCCATCGCCTCTCGCCTCCCTATCACTCCACCGCGTCTAGGGCCATTTTTTATAATATTTATAATAACATTCATAAATTATAATTTTGTTGGCCCTAGCAAAATATAGGAAGAATTCTAAAGGGTCCGGTCGCAAGGAGAAGAAGTTGTGACAGAAGCATTTGTGGAAGGAAGAAAAAGGTAGAAGAAGTAACTACAGAGGAAGCTGCGACGGAGGAAGATAGAAGCGGATAAGAGAGAAATAGTTATGACAAGAGAAGAGTTTGTGAAAGAAGAGAAGTCACAACAGAAGAGAAGTCGTGACAGAAAGAAAGGATGTGACGAGATCAGTCATGACAGAAGGAACCACAATAGAAAATGCATTCAATGACGCAACATCTAGAAAGGACAACTCGAGCGATCATGGGTAGGAAGTCAACTAGAGTCACACGTGCTATAAGGAATAAAATCATATTTTTATTTTGCGCCAATAGTTCCTACTTACAAGTGTAACTAGAATAGGAATGAAAGCTTGTTGGCTAACATAATGAAGTCAGATGAATGCAACATGTAAAAAGTCTATAAAAGGAAGAACCCAAGTTGTATGCAGGTTACTGACTTGGACTTACTTGTTTAACACTTGATGTTACCTACTTTTCTTAGTCAGTCGATTGTGAAGAGTAGTCGATCCAGACTATGTGTGGATCGACAGTAGAGTCGAAGAGAAGAGTAGTCTATCCAGGTTGTGTGCTGATCAACAGTGGAGTAAAGTAGGAGAAGATTGAAAGACAGAAGAATAAAGAGCATGAGAGCAGAGAGGAGTCTATATATATAAGAGAAGAAGATCTAGAACAGAGTCTGCAGCTGAGTACGCAGACAAAAGGTGCCATATATTTCTCATGCCAAATGACTAACACCTTTGTGGTTTTTCCCGGATGGGTTTCCACGTTAAATATTGTGTCATTGAGTAGATGTTGAATGTGTTTATGTCGCATGAATGTATATGATGAATGTGCTTAAGTCGCAGGAATGTATATTGTGAATAAGTGTTTATGTGTTTTCTTATAAATGAGTTCTCTTATGCATGAGTTGCACCATTGATAGATAACATGTGCGTTAAAGCTCATATTGTTGTTATAATCTATGTCGACATATAAGTTAAGTCATCTCTTATCTCCACATAGTAAGAATAAGTGACACACCCACCAGCTTCGGTCGAGTTAATTGGTAAGCTACCAAGGGAGAAGAAATCCCCACCCAACTGTGGAAACACAGTTACCCATAAGAGATATCTCGTGTGAGACTTCATATTCCTTGTAGGTGCTACATACTGAGCCTTGCTTTGTCGGACCGATATCTTGGGATTTGTTGCATGCAACAGAAGGTCCGAACCTGGGTCAAAGGGACAAGCGCAAACAAATGGTTATGTTACTGGGACAGTGAATCATTTTGGTGAGGGATATGTTTTGGAATTCGACGAAGCTGGAAATCCAAGACTCAGTGGATTTTAAAGCATTAGAGTTTGCACAAGAAGAAATTAAAGAATCACAATTGAATCCGACAAGTTGGTTACAGTGATACCTTTATACAGATATTCATGAGATTTTCTTTTCTGATATCTATATTGTGTTGTATGAGTGGTTGTCAAAGTTAGCAACCCAGCAAAAAAATTTCCAAGGAGGAGAACCGACAGAGTGGAATCCTTAGTTGATTCAACGACTTAAGAGTACTAGAAACCCTATGTCAAGGGCTGTCAATTTTTGGGTAGATAGTATTCTGGAGGGATACATTACTGAGTTTGATGTCGACATAATAACCTCATATAGTGAGGAAGAAAGAATTTTTTTCCACGGACCATGAGGAATATACTTGACATCTTTGAAAACTTGGATAAAGATGCTTATATGCGAAAAAGGAATCATGAGAATGGAGTCTGACAGTTAGAAGGACTATGAACAGAAATTTGGGATATGAAGCAGAAGAAGTGTGCAAAAAATCAAGCAAACTAAGATGAGATTTTCTGTGCTGATAGTGAAATTGAACTAGAAGGTGGATGTTTAAGGAGCGGAAGAATATTTCGGTCAGAAAAGAGAAGAAAAAATGTCATAAGAAGAGGAAGTTGTAGTGCTCTGCATTCAACAACAACAGAGGACTGCTAGAGTCGTAGAGTTATAGGATGAAGTGGAAAGAGTCACATGCGTCATTCATCTTGTACATCAGAAGGTGCAAAGATTAGCAAAGGCCACAGGAATCGTAACGTCGAAACACATCAGTTTTGACCTTGTCGAACAATTGCAGAAGGAAGAAGAAGACGTGCGACGAGAGAGAAAGGATATAGTGAAAATATTTCAATATTTTCAAAGCAAAGTCGTCGCAAATGCAAAATTTTCAAAAAAACAGAGTGTGGCTCGGGACGAGCCACAGGTGAGTGTTGGGGGCCTGTTGGCCCTAGGAAAATATAGGTAGAATAAGAGTCCAGCCACACGGAGAAGAAGTTGTGACAAAAGAAAATGAAGGTGGAGGAGAAGCTGCAACATAAGCGACGACTATGGAAGGAAGAACAAGGTAGAAGAAGCAACTATAGAGGAAGTTGCGACGGAGGAATATAGAAGCATATAAGAGAGAAATAATTAAGATATGAGAAGAGTTCATGAAAGAAGAGAAGTTGTGACAGAAATAAAGGACGTGACGATATCAGTCACGACGGAAGGAACTGTGATAGAAAAGGCGTGCAGCGACGCAACGGATGGAAAGGATAACTTGATATATCGTGGGTAGGAAGTCGACTAGAGTCACAGATGCTGTAAGGAATAAAAGCGTATTTGTAATTTGGGTCAATAGTTCCTACCGACAAGTGTAACTAGAATATGAATGACAGCCTATTAGTTAAGAGAATGAAGTCGGTTGAATGCGAAATGTAAAGAGTCTTTAAAGGAAAGAACCCAAGTTGTACGCATGTTACTTACTTGGACTTACTTGTTTACTACTTGTTGTTACTTACTTTTCCTAGTCAGTCAGTTGTGAAGAGTAGTCGATCCAGGTTGTGTGCGGATCGAGAATAGAGTCGAAGAGAAGAGTAGTTGATCCAGGTTGTGTGTGGATCGACAATAGACTAAAGTAGGAGAAGATTGAAATACAAAAGAATAGAGAGCATGAGAGCAGAGAGGAGTCTGTATAGATAAGAAAAGAATATCTAGAAAAGAGTCTGTAGTTGAGTGCGCAGACAAAAGGTGCCATATATTTCTCATTTCAAATGAAGAGCGCCTTTGTGGTTTTTCCCGCCGTGGGTTTCCATGTTAAATACTATTTCATTGAGTACAGGACGAATGTATTTATGTCGCATGAATGTATATAATGAATGTGCTTAAGTTATAGGAATGTATATTGTGAATAAGTGTTTATGTATTTGCTTATGAATGAGTTCTCTTATGCATGAGTGGCATTATTGATAGATAACATGTGCGTTAAATCTTATATTTTTGTTATAATCTATGTCGATAGATAAGTTAAGTAGTGTCTTATCCTCACATAGTAAGAATAAGTAATACACCCACCAGCTTTGGTCGAGCTAGTTTCTAAGGTGCAAAGGGAGAAGAAATCCCCACCCAATTGTCGAAACCTGGTTCTGGCAGTTACCCATAAGAGATATCTTGGGTGAGACTACATCTGCGTCGCAGGTGATTTCAACTGAGCCTTGCTCTGTTGGGTTGATATCTTGGGATTTTTTGCACGCAACAAAATGTTTGAACCTGGGTCGAAGGGACAAAATCCAACAAATGGTCATGTTTCTAGGACTATGAATCATTTTGGTGAGAGATATGTTTCGACATCCGAGGAAGCTAGAAATATTAGACTGGGTGGATTTTAAAGCATTAGATTTTGCACAAGAAGAAAGTAAAGGATCGTGATAGAATCCGACTAGGTGGTTGGAGTGATACATTTATACAGATATTCACGTGATTTTATTTTCTAAGTTCCTTATTATATTGTATGAGTGGTTTTCAAAGTTAGAAACCCAGTGAAAAAATTTCCAAGGAGGAGAACGTACAAAGTGGAATCCTCAACTGATTCAGTGACTAAAGAGTACTAGTAACCCCGTGTCAAGGGCTGTCGATTTTTAGGTAGATAGTATTTTGGAGGGAGACATTACTAAGTTTTTTGTCAACAGAATAACCTCATTTAGTGAGGCGGAAATAAATTTCTTCCAAGGACTACAAGGAAGAGACTTGACATCTTTGAAAACATCGATAAATATGCTTGTATGCGAAAAATGAATATTGAGAATGGAGTCTGACAGTTAGAAGAACCGTGCGCAGAAATTTAGGATATGTCGCAAAAGAAGTGCATGGAAAAAGGCAAAAACTAACCTAACATGTTCCCTGCTAATAACGGAATAGAACTAGAAGGTGGACGTTTCAAGAGTGGAATAATATTTCGGCCAGGAAAGAGAAGAAAAATTGTCATAAGAAGATGAAGTTGTAGTGATCCGCACTCGACAAAAAAAAAAGGATTGGTAGAGTCGCAGAGTTGCAGGATGAAGCAGAAAAAGTCATAGGAATCATTTATCCTGTACATCAAAAGGTGTGACAAGCAGTGGAGGCCGTAGGGTTCATAACATCGAAACACATCAGTTCTGATTTTCTCAAACAATTGCGAAAGGTAGAAGAATACGTGTGACGAGAGACAAAGGAGATAGTGAAAATATTTCAACATTTTCAAAGCAAATTCATCACAAATGAAGAAGTTGCGGAATAACACAATGTGGCCCACGATGAGACACAGGTGTGTGTTTAGGGCCAGTTGGCCCTAGGAAAAGATAGGAAAAATTCAGTTAGAATTCTACTCGAAATATAAAGAGTTCGGTCACAGGGAGAAGAATCTGGGACAAAAGTAGATGAAGGTGGAGGAGAAGCTACGATAGAAGAAAATGAAGGTGGAGGAGAAGTTGTGGCAGAAGCAATTGTGGAAGGAAGAACAAGGTAGAAAAAGCAGCTATAGAGGCACCTGCAATGGAAGATGATAGAAGCAAATAAGTGAGAAAGAGTTAAGATATGAGAAGAGTTCGTGAAAGAAGAGAATTCACGACAGAAAAAAATGACGCGACGATATCACATGTGATGAAAGGAACCACGATAGAAAAGGTGTGCAACGACACAACGAGTGGAAATGACAAATCGGGATATCATGGGTAGGAATTCGGCCAGAGTCACATGTGTTGTAAGGAATAAAATCATCTTTTTATTTTGTGTCGATAGTGCCTACTTACAAGTGTAACTAGAATAGGAATGACAGCTTGTTGGCTAATAGAATGAAGTCAGTTGAATGGGACATGTAAAGAGTATATAAAAGGCAGAACCCAAGTTGTATGTGGGTTACTTAATTGAACTTACTTTTTTACTACTTACTATCACTTACTTGTCCTAGTCAGTCAGTTGTGAAGAGTAGTCTATCCAGGCTGTGTGCGGATTGACAATAGAGTCGAAGAGAAGAGTACTAGATCTAGGTTGTGTGCAGATTGCCAATAGAGTAAAGTAGGAGAAGATTGAAAGACAAAAGAATAGAGAGAATGAGATCAGAGAGGAGTTTTTATAGATAAGAGAATGATGCAAGAGCATCTAGTCAAAATTCTATGTTTGTTGAATAGGCAGTCCATGCTAATTTTATGCTTCCATGTAAATTTCTAGAAATATGATTAATTGTCGATTCTTGTAATCTGTTTTATAGATTTAGATGGTTTGAATGTAATAAGGACAGATTTCCATAGATTCCCTCAAATAATATAAGAGGGTGCTCGAGGATATCTTAGTTATAGATTTTATTTCTTAGGAATTCAGATCCCATTGTTATGGATATGACAGGTTTGATTTGGTTCTATTTAATTGTCATTGGTCTAAGTGCAAGAGTGTGCAAGAGTGAGCGAGCAAGAGATAATGTGTATGTAACAATGGTTAATGAAATGAATAACATAGTCTTCATACTCTGCACATATGTGACTATTTAATGTATTCTTTTCAATAACCAAATGTATGCTTATTTCTTTGTGTGGATGAATCTTCAGTAATGTTTAAATGATTCCCGGAGGTGGAGATGTGTACAATTGCACAGAAGATTGATCGCTCATGAGTCAATTCGACTGTTACAGTCTGAATTGAAGTTTGAGTATTTCAGTAGATCAATAGTTGTAGATGAATTCCACAAGAGAAAAGTGAAGATTCACAACGTTAAGGTGAGATCTGCATCTAATCTCAGATCGAAGGTCAGGAAGAAGCTCGTAAGAAATCGACGACTCAGAAGAGTTGTGGAAAAGAAATTTGCAGGAGGAAAATTGCGGAAGCCCATTTTGGAAAAATGGGGATGCGTATCCACAAAACGTAATCCGCAATTGCAGGAAGGGTCTTGCAGAAAGACAATTGCGAAGATTGAGTTGTGGGACCAAGCTTGTGGAAAGTTGATTACGGAAGCCTGCTTGCAAAAGGGGATTTTAAATCAGTAATTCAGTAAGAATAAGAGGACTATATGTCTACTAGCTTTTACCTGCCATCAATTTTTGTATCAAAGAAGGCTAAAGATTCTGCCAAGACAAGGACAAATATGTGTAGGATGTGATCGAGGGAGACAAGCTACGGAGACAGACACACAAAGGGAATTAATACAACTCTAAGATAGGATGAAATTTATGAAGAGAAAGAATTCAAAGAATACAGACATGAGTAACTAAGAATAATCCTCTAAAGATGAGCAAAAGGAGGTTGCTGAAGAATAAAAAGTATTGAAGATGTTGATGAAGGCTAGTAAAAAACCCAAAGTTGAAGTCCCCATGTATGAAGGTAATCTTAATGTTGAAGAACCCATGGATTGGATCAATGCCTTAAACAAGGATTTTGAATTTGAAGAAATTGAAGATAAAAAGAAGGTGAGATATGTAGCAACTAGACTGAAAGGGCATGCAACTATATGATGGGATGAACTTTAGATCCACAAAGAAAGAAGAGGTAATACCAAAATAAAATCTTCGTATAAAATTTTATATAAAATTAAAATTCAATTTATGCCTAAGGATTATCAATTGACTCTCATTAGACAAATACAGAATCTTAGACAAAAGGGTACTACTGTTAAAGAATATACAGAAGAATTTTTTAACCTGAGTATTAGAGTTGGACATACACAAGGGGACATAGAAAGAGTATCTAGATATATAAATGGACTGATATATGAGATACAAGATGACATCAACTTGTTGAATTTGAAAATTGTTGAAGATGCTTATCAGGAAGCCTCAAGGGTAGAAGAAAATTTACTAAGAAAACAGAACCAAAATAGAAAGGGAGAAATACAACAAGAGGGAAAGGATTTCCAAATAGAGGAAGTAGGACTCCTAAAGATGAGGCAGAAGGTTCTAGTATCCAGGTGACCGAAATAGGATGATTCAGAGGAGGTAGAAGAAGTGGCATAAATAGAGACTCTGAAATGCTATTCATGTGGAGAAATTGGACACATGTCATGGGAGTGCCCAAGGAATAAACCTGCAGCTCAGAGGAATGTAAACATTGTTGAGGCTCGTGAGGATTCCAGTAAAGAAGCAGAGGTACAATCATCCTGAGGAAGGAGAATCTCTTATGCTGAAGAGATTTTTAGTAAAGATAGAGAAGAAATTGCATGAACCATCCCCGAGAAAGAGTATGTGCAGGACTTAATGCAAGTCACTTATAGTGAAGTGTTGTACGGTGGTTAATGATAGCGGTAGTACAGATAATTTGATCTCCACTGAGATGGTAGAGAATCTGGGATTGAAGAGGATGAAACATCCCACTCCTTACAAAGTGTCATGGTTGCAGAAAGGACATCAGCTCTTAGTAAAACGGCAGTGCGACGTGGAGTTTCAAATTGGTACTTATAAAGATGTGGTATTATGTGATGTAATGCCTATGGATGTATTCCATATACTCTTAGAGATTCCATGGAAATATGACATAAAATATGTTCATGATGGAAGAAAGAACACTTATTCTCTGGAAAAGGATGGAAAAAGACATACATTGTCACCATTGGAGGATGAAGTAGTTCAAGAAAGTTTAGGATCGAATATTTTGTTGATGACTGGGAAAGAACTAATTTCATATTGATCCCTGGTGTTGTTTGTGAACTTCAACTAATCATTGGCTTTCTCCTTTTAAGAGTGTGACTTCAATCTCCATTCTTTCACATTTTTATTCCTTTTGTTTCAACTGTTCAATCATATTCAACTCTAATTTTCTTGTGTCCTGGACTTGTTCTTCACATCTTAATAGTTGTTCTTTCAAGAATTTATATCATTTTCTTGATTTCCTTAGTTCCTCCAAAGCACTGATCATTTCACCTTTGAAATCTATTTTAGTCATTTCTTCATATCCATAGTCTTCCCTTTTAAGGTCTTCCTCAACTTCCATAAGGAGCATTTCTTGTTTGTCCATATCTACGCAAAGATCTATCTCCCAGTGGTTAAAATGTTACTGAAGACACCCACACTGATACCAATTGTTGGATTCTTATTTATACTGAGAGGAGGGTGAATTTGTATAAAGTGCATATTATACAATTTTAAACTTAACAAATTATACTTCAAAAACGTTTCTACTAAAACAGTAAATAACACAATTGCACAAAAATATATAAAGTAACTTTATATATATATATATATATGAATAGGAGACACTAATATTTAAAACGTTAGCACCAACTCACTCAGGACACAACCCGATTTCAAGAACCAACTCGTAGATTGCAGGAACTAACCTGTAAGGACTTTTATCAACTACGCAAGAACCAACTTGTTGGACTCTGGCACCGATATGAAAGGATATTAGTCCTATTTGTGCAAGCTCCAATTTGCAATGTTCAGGAACCAACCTGATTGAAGATTGTAATTTCCTCTATTTGTTTTTCAACACTAACTAAATTCTCAAACATCGTCTGGTTGGAAGCGCCAACTCCTGTTTCTGCATTCTCCACCACCAATTGGACGGAAGCACAAATTTCCTTTTATGCGTTGTCCAACACCAACTGGATGAAAACACCAACTTCCTTTTCTACACTCTCTAACACCAACTAAATGGAAGCACCAACTCAATAATACATTTGGGCGGATTTTTCCACGAAATACTTCCACGTTTTGAACATTTGTGGATTAATACTTCATTTTTTTATCACGGTGGAAAAACCATGGCAATAACGATGTTTTTAATTTTCAACGAACTTTCGTCTCTATATCGATGATATATGGCTATCTTTACACACCCGCAAAACCAATTCCAGCTTTCAATGGCTCTTGGCTATTTATGCGTAGGTCAAGTTGTAATGGCATGTTGACGGGCGTATTTGACAAAGCCCGCAACGAGGGATACGACCCAGACCGGGATCCTTAGAGTAGGCTCCAAGCTGTTTGGGGTAGCCGTTCCCGACAGGTTTAAAGGCTCTGTTGGCCTGGAACACTAACAGTCTAATGGTTAAAACTAATGCTACTGATTGTCAGTGAAACCTATCTTTATTATTTACAAAAGCTAATTCAGGTTATATGCTACAAGATGTTGGATTAACAGATTTAATCAACTTAAATCAATGAATTATAAATACAAAAAACTGAAAAGATAAAACATAGTTAATATTGTACACAAATCTGCTATATACATCTTGTACAATCATTTACAAAAGAAATCAACTGAATGTAATTCATGAAGAAGGATCTAATTTAAATAGATTTTCTCAGAAAATAAACAAAGTATAATCCTAATCTACTTCCTATCCTGATCAGGAGCGAGAGAGAAATTAACCATGAAATCAATTAATGCTAATAGAACTACCGCATGAATACGCTTTGATAACATTCAAAGAAGTTCAAATATTAACGAAACCACACAGTAGTGATTACAAATCATGTAAACAACAATAACGATTGTCAATTACACAAA
>LPNX010450351.1:17040-36423 GCA_001517045.1 Pseudotsuga menziesii | reverse complement strand
TAAAATAGATTTATATCTGTAAAATCCTTTAGAGAACTTCAACAAATATAACTAAAGTAAAAAGAAAATCACAAGACTAATAGACATTACAAACATATGCCACATATACAAACTGCACACATATATTGATAACATCACCAGTTTAAAAATGTCAATGGCTGCAGACAGGTAGCTGTCTAAAGTCGTAAACACATCAACCCAGTCTTGTGGTGCCCTTTTCATCGACTATCCATCCCCTATCCCATAAACTTTTAACCCTTAAATACATGTCTACAAAAACAAACATCCTTAAAAGTTTGAGATAAACTAGATCGAATTATCCAACTGATTTCTAATTAAAAATGACAAGTGTAACGTGTCATTTTTCCATATAAGCAAATCATCAAGACGATCCATGGAAATCGAAGATTCCAGCAATAAACAACACCTGGAAAACTTGTTATGCGGTCTGTTCTGATTGATGCGAAATCGTGAAAAACTAAACAGTTGACAAAATCCGAGCGCAAACAGCAAATTTAACACCTGCAACAAATCAAGTAATAATAAAATTAAAACATAACACAAATCGAAATGATAAATAATAAATACCAAACAAGAAATAGACTAAATAAATACCTGATCATCAAAATTGAACATTAAAACCAACAACAAAGAAATCCAGTATAGTCACAAATTAACTGGTGCGTTAAAAACTTGAATATTGACCCCATTAGAATGATTCGGTGCAGGAGCCCTGAATTGCATGAGCGCGATCTGAGTGTTGAGCTCACGGACCTTTTCTTCACTCTTTTCGTTTTCATCTTGCAATTTGAGAACCCTCCTTATGAGCTTGTTCTTATGATTCTTCAATCGTAAAAGCTACTGACCACTTTCATCAACTTTTGCCCTTAACTCCACATTATCAGCTTTCATTAAATCCCGACTTGCTACTATTTCATTCATCCTGTCTTCCATTCTACGAACCTTGTCTAAAAGACAACTAATGAACAGAGGCTGAATGGTTTCCCGAGTTCCACGAAGAACAGTAGAGGTTATTTTAACCGGTTTTTCTTTTACTATAGAATCAGTCATATGATCAACTAAAACTTCCCGCACTTCTTTATCCTCTGCTGGAGAATCATTATGATTACGAGTGACATCAAATTGCGGCTCGACAACAGATAGAGAAGGACGTTCTTGCATATTGTTATCAATCACAGGGTGACCTTTACCAGCTAAATCAGCAACGGACTCAGGATGAACCAGATTGTCATTAACAGGCGAAGGAGCAATGATTTCTTCATCATCAATCACAACCGTTTCTACTGGAACCTTATTACTTACGGGGGGTTTAACCATTTTAGATTTCACCATACTCCTGGTTAGCCTTCTAACCAGCTTGGACTTGGGTCGGTTTCCTTGACGATTCCCAATTTTATCACTACTGTTTGGTGGAGTAACAGGTGACAGAATTGAAATCTTCTTCACACGCCTAGACTCTGGAGGGGTATGAGAACTGTTTACTGGATTACTCATGGGCTCTTTACAGGGTTCGGAACCATTACGGCTAGGGTTTGACAGATATTTGAGCGGAGAAAAGAACAGAGCTGAACCTGAATCTCTATGCTTGCTACAGTCATCAGGACTGTCAAACATGCAATGACAAAAGGATGAAAAACCATTCGACTCTACAAACTGCTCCCATGAGCGACCCGACTTCAACAGCTCGTGATCAATCAACATTCGAACTAGACCATGATGAAAAAGACTGTGGATGACATGTTTAGGCCCCTTCTTTATGGCATTTGACATCTTAAATAAACTGTGCAGAAGGTAGTAAGGCAAATTAATAGGAAACCCTATAAAGACAGCCATCAGACAAAGATGATATACGTATGCCGAAGATAGCCGGCCTTCACAGGTCAAATATCGATGAATTAAATCAAGAACCGGGCGCCATTCTTTAAGAAAATACTTACGTGCCACCCCTGTTCGAAAAGAAATTTCCTGAATCGGGTTCTTCAACAATTGTCTCCATTCGGTTATGTCCATCTTCTGGTATTTGAACCACCTCTGCCCAGACAGAGACAAACCTGTTGCGGCTGCTATGGATCTTTCATCAACCCGGAAGCAGAGATCACCAACCTCAGCTTGGTAATTAACCAGGGACAGAGCAAAGACTCTGGTAACTTCAGGGTTCGAGTTGGAAAACTTCTCGAAGAACGGCATCCACCCCACATTCCTGACCTTTTCCGAGAGTTCAGGGTTTGAGTTTAACAAGGTCATCTCGAAGGGTTCAACCTTGACGACAGGAGCCATCACTGGCTGATTACGAATGTGTAACCACACACAAAATACGTACCACCACTCAGCTAGAGATAGAAGACCAGGTCGTGAGCACTTAGGACGAAGGCTGAGCAACACCAGGTAATGAACAGGGTAAGCCATGCACGAGCGCAGGTTATACCTCTGCGGGTTTGACATGAACGAAAGCATCGGCGCTTGGAGTGGTAACACAAATGACGGTCGAAGGCCCTAGAACGCTGATAATATCATGATTCAACCCTGACTTAAATGATAGGAAACCTTCGCTACAAGTAGCACAGGTGGTCTATTGCCAAGCAGCCACGACAAAGGTTACGTACCGAGACTTAATGTGATGGACAGTTGAAGTACTAGTGTGATGATAGCGTGGTGGATTCGCGACAGGTGAACCGGGATATAAGCTGTGACATAAATCGATCTCGACGAAACCATAATACATGCATATCATATCATATATTCGGCATATCTTGTAAAGGTGGCGAAGGTTATAATATAATCACAAACCATGCACTTGAACCTTGAAATACGACCATATGAAATTCAATCAAGATCGACAATGGCTCACAAACTTAGGATAAGGACCATGAGACATAAGTCTAGGCTTCGCCAGAGTTACAAACATTAGACCTTTGACAACTATTGCTTAGACAACTCATGACAACCATAGTAATGAAACCTTGCAAATCATCATGGTAACGAAACCAATAAAATGAATCTCTAATATTTTCGGATAATATACATGACTAGGGTTACAAAGTAGGAATAGAAATCATTAAGAGCCACGTTTTAACTTCCCTAGTATAAATCATCCAAAACAATAACTTCAATATGATAGTCTCATTAATCCAATAGAATTTGCAAAGGTTATTAGAAAAATTAAATTTCAACAAATCAGTAGCTTAATGGAAACCACCATATCAGTAGCTGAAAACTCATTAAACTTGTCCTTTTAAAATTTAAACATTTCATCAAACAAAATGGAATTTTGTTTGATGAAATAATGATTTTAGAAGGCTGTTGATCAAGGGCACAACATGGCATTAATAATTATCCTTGCGGAGTTAGAGCAGGCTTCTTTTTTTGCTAAAGATTCACAACTCTACTCATATTTAAAATTTTATTTTTTGTTACAAATCTGTTGGGTCTGGGTGAAGGGATACCCTGTCTGAAAGAAGTGTTTTATTTATAAAAACGATCAACAAACTGCATCAGCTGCTTCCCAGTCCCTCTCTAACAAGCACACAAAGTGTCTATGGATTCTCCAGGATAAAAACTCAATCCTTCCATCCTTGAAAGTGTAATGTGAGAATGTGCATGGAATCGTCCGTCCGTTGTACCGCTTGACTCATGCATTTTCCACACATTTGCTATAGTTGCGATTAATTGAGCGTGGATTGAGACCGGATTTCTTTATCAACCATATCCAAAACTAGAGAGATTAGTCATACTCTGCAACAATCATCTGGATGTAAATTCATAAAAGGTAAGCATGTATCCTTTTTGGGGGATACAAACTAACATTGAGGCTCAAAATAACAGTTGTATTCTTTGGGTCATGTACCTTACAAACGAATTTAACAACCCTGCAACTCCCTCCTTTTATTTAAACCAGAGTAATTGCAACAAGAGGGTCCAGTCAACAATGACTCTAGCCAATTCCTTTTTTTATAGACCCGATGCTCCACTAAGCTATTGTTCGTTGACACAGTGTTAATCGCTTTCCACGGTAGAAGGACAACTTTCATTTGGACCATTTGGGCCACCTAGTGTTCCAATGCCCAAACTATCAAGGTCTCCTTGTGAGTAAATCAAAGGCCATTGCACAACACTTGTTGGCATCAATGAAAACTTCAATGTGTTAGACACAATGCTCACTGAGAGGGGGGGGGTGAATCAGTGAGCTAAGGCTTCAACTCAATTTCAAATTTTTCTACCAATCTTATATCATTATTTCACAATTGCTTCAACAACATATTTATCAAAGAACAATATCAACTAGGCACATGTCATTCATCAATTAAACACATCACTATCAATACATTGCACAAGGGACACAAGATATAGTTTTGTAATCTTTATATAAGTGGAGACTTCAATCTCCAATATGGGCTACAACCCACAAGGTGGCACCACCCACCAAAATGGTTCAGTCAGCTACAACTAACTGGGATGCTACAACATCCAAACAAGCTTCAACTTGTCAAAAGACCAATAAGTCTTTCCCCAGCTCCACCCAACCTCCCTATACAAATTTCAGATTACAAATTACAATTGATACATTAGACTCTTCCAAAGTTTGCCACAGGCACACACATCAAAAATACCAATCAACAAGTCTTCATTCTGTACTCAGCAAGTCATTCAACATACAACATACTGCAGCCCTGTCTCAACTCTATCCATACACCATTAGTATCTTATCTTCAGTACTGTCCACATTAGCATATAGGCTTCCAAAATGTTTAATTTAACAGTTAGACAAAATTGTTTTTAACTTGTCAAAACAATTTTTCTTCTACTTTGGTAGATTGATTTCTCCCTCATGTGATCACCATAAGGAAACCTACAAGCATGGATAGATAGCCATTTCAACAATGAACAAGACCATATCACAAGATAAATCTGTTGACACACACACAACCTCTGGCAAGCATTTCAAAATAGCTTCTTAACCTCTTTTGAACATCAAAACATATTTCTTCCCATTTTGGCAGACTCCTATTTCACACATGTGAACACTCTATGGAGACCTGAAGTCATGACCAAATGGACAACTTACCAAAGAATGGATCCATGACATTTGATAAATTTACTTGCACAAAGACAGCCCTTGGCGGGCATTTCCAACGGACCTCTTAAACTCCTGTTTTTAACAGTTGGTCAATTTTCTTTTGTTCTCACTATGCAAAATATTATTTTTCCTATTTTTGGCAGATTTATATTTTGCATATGAGACCATGATAAGACAACCTGAAGGTATGGCTGGATAGTCAGTTCACCAAGGAACATTCCTATGCTACCTAATGAATTTTATCATCAAAATAACCCCTCCTTGCGGGATTTTCAAAATTCCTTTTCAATTTCCTGAATCTAACACAACCAATTTTCTTGTGTTCTTAAAATGCAAAATAATATTTTTCTTACTTTTGGTAAATTCATATCTTTGTCATAAAACACTCCATAGGATAACTAAGACCGTGATTAGATGCACCCATCAACAATATATAGCCTAACACTTTCATATTATTTTTCTCATCGTCCTATGAGATAGGGTGTGAATTTCCCTGAGGCCACTGAGGAAGTTTTTCCAGTACTGGAATAGTGCAAAACAACCTGAAACTCTGTTTTGGAAGACAATTATCTCTGTCATCAAACATCTTCTTTGAGAACTGAGACCATGGTGAGATAGACTCTTCAACAAGCTATAGGATGATAGCTTCAGATAATTTTTATCATAAACCTATAAGGTACGACGAGCATTTTCCCAAGGCCACATGAGCTAGTTTTTCCAACACAGACAATTTTCTTAGTCTGGTCCAATCTGCCTAAAACACTGTTTTTACATGTTCATAACTTCTTCCTCAGCTACTTCCAAGGCAATCTGAATACATGACCAGGTAGGCCAAATATCAATCTACAATACCCCCATATGGTTTGGTCATTTTCTTCAACCCACAATTTGTGGCAGGAATTTTCTTAAGGCTACCTGAGCCAGTTTTCCAACACTTAGTCATTTTCCCGTTTTTCACCAAATTACCGTATTTTTCCAAAATGATTGTCATTAATGTTGTCATCAATGACAAGCATATTCATCACAGTCTTCATGTTTTTCTTTATAGAAATTGGTATATAATATATTGCATTTAGAAATATACTTATATCTAATGTATTTGACAAGTTATTGTTTGGTATGGTGTAGGTAAGACAATTACTTGTCACTACAAGGATTTTTCACTATGAATGAAAATGCAAGGAAGCTTGCTTAGTTTAGAGCGGAATTAGAGGCAAGGGGAGAGGGAAAATTTTATTTCCCTTGCTCTGATTGCAGGGGCTTGCAAAGAAGAAGAATTTTAATAATGGCAGTTGAAAGACATTGTAGGGAGAAGGGGCACGCCGAAGGGGGTTATGAATATCATCCCTTGGTAAGATGTTATTCAATTTTTAATGTATTTTCTGTAATATTCATCATGTCAATAAAATTTCTTATCATTTTATTATATTTTCTATACACACTAATTTTACTACGTTGTTTGTAAATATATAGACAATGCCCCCAAAATGTCCCCTTCCAGAGAGTTATTTGCCAAGTACTAGCAGAAATAATCATTTACAGAGTGACGAACATCTATATCATAATATTGAAGTTGATCAAGTTCTTAATGATGATATGGATGGAGATAACGTTAGTGATACAAATCAGGAAGATGAGATACATAGATTGATCCAAGACACATTTGCTCCAATGGATGAGGACAACCAGGACAATAGTCATGATGTTGATCCTCTACTTGAGAAGGCATGTCAACTTCTTTATGAAGGCTCAAAAACAAATCTTCTATATGCTATATTGTTGTTAGTGAACTTGAAGGTTTTGAATGGTTTATCAAACACCTGTCTCACACAGATACTAAGGTATGTAATTTGTTAATTATTTATGTCTGCATGTTCACATGTACATAAAGGGTTGACTTTGTTCCTATATTTCTATTTTTATCTAATTTGTAAAGTATGGATGCGATATTGATGATTAATATTGTTTACATTGACTTATTCTTTTGAATTTTGTAGATTATTAGGTGAATTTCTATTACCAACGTCAAATATTTTACCACGCACATATCGAGAGATATATGTGATTACGAAATAATTTGGAATGGAGTATCAAACTATTGATGCATGTCCTAATGATCATATCATATACTATGGACAATATGCATTAGAAAATGAATGCCCACAATGTCAAACAAGTAGGTATTGAACCGATAAATTGACAAAAAAGGTGCCTGACAAAGTTCTTCATTATATTCTGATAATTCCACATCTCCAGCGGTTGTTCAGGTGTCAAAGTATAGCACAGTTTATGGATTTCCATGCAAAGAACAGAAGTCAAGACGATGTTCTTCGAATTCCTGTAGATGGGTCTGCATTTAGGTGCATCGAAGAAAAGTGGCCAATTTTCAAAGAAGAACCTTGTAATGTTAAACTTTCGTTGGCAGTTGATGGTGTCAATCCATTTGGAGAGCTTCGTTCTACCTACTCAATGTGGCCTATTTTTGTTATAAACAATAACCTTCCTCCTTGGATGTCGGTCAAGAGAGAGCATACAATGTTGGAAATGATTGTTCCAAGTATTTAATTAATTTGTATTTTTTTACATGAAAGTCTGATCACTAAATATTTCATTTCTTTGTTTCGTTCATGATAATTATGTCTTTTATACACAACAAAATATAGCTAAATATAATTAATCATGTATGTTGGACCAATTAGGTAAGTACCAGGTTAAAGATATGAACGTATATATTGAGCCTCGTATCGATGAGTTGTTGAAGTTATGGGCCGGCGTCACTATGTATGACATCTCTAGACCAATAGGAAAAAGACGATTTCAATTCCATGGAATACTTGGATGGACAATTCATGATGCTCCCGGGTTAACACATTTTTGTGGTATATTGTTACTTTCTTTTGTTCTTTAATATTATATGTATATATTGAAAATATCATGCATTATTTTAAATGGTAATTCTAATTCGCTACACTAATTCATATATCGTGTAGGTCTTCAAACAAAGGGTAAATTTGCATGTCCAACTTGCAGTCCCAGGAAGTGTTTGATGAGTATAGGAACTTTTTGCCTAAGAACCATAGTTATCGAACTACATACAAAGCAAAATTCAATGGTAAAGAAGAGAATGGAAAAAAACCATGAAGAATGACACCTCACCTATGGAATTTGGAATATAATAGAAATCGTCAAGGTATGCCAAATTATTTATGTATTGTTGGAATATTGGTCAATACTTAGCCAAATTTCTGAATATGCAAAACAATATTTTTCCTACTTTGGCAGATTGATTTCTTGCACATGTGACCATCATAAGGAAAACTGAAAGCATGGGTGGATAACCACTTCAACAAGGAACGAATCTATGTCACCCTATAAATTTTATTAACACAAGGACATTGTTGAGTATGGTTGTCATTGATGTCAAAGGAGGTCGTTAATGACAATAGAAGTGTTGATATGGAATGTGTGATGAGTTTGAAAAACATGTGTTGGTGTCCTAATGTCTCATAATGGCATTGTTACGTTCTGGTAGTAGTTGGTAACGGTATGATAATTTGGGTATTTTGACTAAGTGTTGAAAAATTGCCCTAAAGCAACTGCCTTATGAAAATGAACACCATAATTCATAAGAATAAGAAAATTCCTTCCATGACCTTCCATCCCATAGTTTGTTGAAATATCTATCTGACCATGTCCCCGGTTCTCATAAAAACTCCTTGAAGAAGAAGATACAGGTCTCCCAAAAGAAGGATTTTTGGTCAAATTAGTCAGAATTGCTCTAGGGAAATGCCTGCCATAATTTGTGGGTTGAAGAAAATGACCGCACCAAATGGTCATCCTATAGGTGTATGTTTTTTCTACATGACCATGTTCTCACATTGGTTTAATAATGCTTGAGGAAGAAGATATGGATCTGCCAAAATAGGGTTTCAGGTCGTCTTACACCAAAGTTCAGTAAAATGCCCGCCTAGGGAAAATGAAGATGAGTCTGGGAGTGAAATCAGCATAGGTGTGCTCAGTAAGGTGTAATACATAATCTAGTAGCATTAGTTCAGGTTTTGGGTGAAACCTTAGGTTTTGGACAAATTGTCTAAGTATGGATTATTGGTAAAATCTGCCTAAGCGGCCTCAAGGAAATGTGCTCCACCTCTCATAGGATGATGAGAAAAATTATCTGAAAGTGATAGGATCTATTATGTTGGTTGGTGCATCCAACCATGGTTTCATATTTCCCAAAGAGTCTCTGAGGAGGAATATATCAATCTACCAAAAGTGCCTCTCACCTTCATTTGCATTATCCTAGTAAAATGCCCGCCAAGGTTAGATGATGAGGTTGCAGGAGAGAAGATTGGCATGGTTGAGTCAGTATGATATTCCTCACTTTTTGGATGTCTCACTCTCCAAGTTTGATGAAAAAAATAAAATCACCTTGGTGACTTAGGGTTTGAAGAGATTTGTCTAAGTGTCAATAAGCAGATTGGAAGACCACTTTCAAATGCCTACCAGATGTTGGTTGTATGTCAATAGGTTCATCAATTGGAATGGATTTGTTCTTTGTTGAAATGGATATCCAAACATACTTTCAGGTTGACTTACAATGGTCACATATGCAAAATATCAATCTTCCAAAAGTAGGAAAAATACTATTTTGCATATTGAGAAACACAAGAAAATTGCCTAAGTGTTGAGAACAGTGAGAGGTAGTTTGGGAATTCCCACCAAGGGCTTTCCTTTTGAAAATAAATTTATCAAATTTCATGGATAAAAGGCCACCTAGACCAGTTTTCCAACACTTAGCCATGTCCAAGAATTTCTCCAATGTTTATCCTGAAACCCTATTTTGGCAGACTTATAACTTTCTCCTCAGAAATTATTAAGGAAAACTGATACCATGGCTAGATAGCCAGTTCAACAAGCTATAGCCTGATATGGTGGTGCGAGCATTCTATTAAAACCATTAATTATGGCGTGCATTCACTTAGAGTAGTTTTGACTACTTTTTCATACTTAGTCAATTTCCAAAGTTTCACAAAGTTGCCATATTTTTCTGGAATGATGTCAGATTACAACACTAACTTCCTGATAGCACCAGAACACCATTATGTGTCTTTCCATCCTTACCATACATGCCACATCATCATACTTTCCATGTCATTACTTCCTTTTTCATTCCTTTGTCTTTCACTGAGTTTACCTTGCCATCATGTCTTTGGTTATCCTTTTGTCATTCACTGAACTCCTTTGACATTAATGACAATCAAATTCAACTTGTATCATATATTATGTAAATCTTTGGTTTTTTTTTGGTGAATTATGTTCAACGCGGTATGTACCTATATTGATTAATTAGTGTTAATTTGATTTTGTTGATGTTTCATGAATGTTGTTAAGGCAGGAATGGGCTTCCACTAGGAATGAAAATTTACCCGATGCAATTCAGTAGGTTTCCAAACTACAACCACCTACAAATAGTTCATATGTTTGATACAATGCATATCAGGAAGAACATAACAGAATTGTTATGGCGAATATTCGTGGAAGGACTGACAAAGAAAGAATTGGAAAGATTTGTAGTGACATCCAAGAAGCTAATCACGCATTGCAAAGTGTGATCATTAATTCTAATGGTGATGGCCGTCAACAAAATATTAGTCTTCCTTGGTGCTTGACGGAGCAACAGAGAAATATTGTAGAAGAGGTCATCGAAAAAATCAGGTTTTTGACGGGGTTTTCGTTTGACATAAAGAATATCTTAATGAAAAAAGGTGATTTTGGTGGGGTTAAAACACATGACTGGCATACATTCATTAAGGTAATTGTGAGTTTTTAATATATTTCCTTATTGATATGCACTATTTTATTAATTTTATTCTCTTATTTGGAAATAAATAATAATTATGTGTTTTTTGATACAATATGTTCTACCTTTATCTCTTCCAGACGACTTTTACAACAACATAAAACAAATTATTTATGTTCTTGGAAAATACATGAGGTAAGTAATGTTTTATATGGAAAATGTACTTGGTCCGTGATTTGTAGCGGAAATTATTAACATATTATGTTTTGCCCGCAAATTTTATATATGGCTTGATATTATTGTATTGCATCATTTGTAGGTCGCTTTCCTCAAAAGAAATCCATAAAGAAGATATAAGGTATTGGAACAGAGAAATTCCTTGACTAATGTGTGAAATGCAACAGTATCTACCTCCAGCATTTTTCAATGCACAAGAACACTACCTCATACACCAAGTTGGGGAGATTGAATTATGTGGACCGGTACACACAAGGTCGATGTGGATGGTGGAGAGGCAGTTGAAGTCGTTGAAGGATCTTGTTAGACAAAGATCACGTCCTGAGGGTTCTATGGTTGAGGGATATATGGCATATCAATGCATGGTGTATATTAGTGAATATCTACCTAAATTAGCAGAAAATATGACTGTACCTCACATTTGGCATCACAACTCCATCAACAAATTTGAAGGGGAGGTCCTATTAGGGAAAGGTATAATGAGGACCATGAAAGGTAGTTATTAGATTTTGTGGAATTAATATATCATGTATTTTTCCAATTTTATTTTATCATACTGATTTGTTATTTTTTTATTAATCTTGCATATTCGACTGTATTAAAATATGCATGTAATGATATCTAATTAATGGTAATGAATTGTTATTTTTTCATATAGTTGCTCAAGTATGGGATGCTTTACATTTATACATTGCAAACAACCTTGATTGGATGGAGCATTGGATAGAAGATTGTGAAGAATGCTTCTGTAGGTTATCATGGGAAGGGGTCAGTGAGATGATTAAAATAGCTCATCATCATCGACATCAATTTCCTGATCTTACGTTGCAAAGGGAAGTTGATTTAGCCTATGGTTTAAAAGATAAAAAGGCAAGTAAATTGTTTACCCGCATTTTCTAGTTACTTCCCATTTTTTCAATGTATTTGGTTTGTTTAAGTTTTCAAATATATTTTCTAAGTCCTATATGACGTTTATTAATTCACAATGTATTTTTTACTTGTTGTCAATGTTGCAGTTGAAACATCACAAGGCTATGTGGTGCAATGGTCGTAAATTTCGTATCAAAATGTTGGATGATAAGATGAAAACCTCAGATTGTGAGATAACTGCAGTGTTTAAGGTCACCAATGTTTCCTCTAGAAGTGACAGACATCTCGAAGACACTGAGAATAGGTACTATGGGCATTTGGAGGACATAATTGAGTGTGATTTTAATTCCTTTAAAATATTTTTGTTTGAGGTGAAGTGGTACAGGCTACGGAGGCATGAACGTGATCCTGAAAGAACGATTATTAAGCATGATAATGGATTTACCATGGTTAATACAAGGGAATTTGAACCAGGTACAAAGCCTTATGTTCTTCCAAGTCAATGTGAGCAAGTCTTTTACTCAGAGGTACCAGGTAAAGCAGGTTGGTCATACGTTGTTAGATACGATCCAAGAGGAAGACCAGTAAAATATAATCATGTAGATGATGAAGATAATCACAAAGAAGAATACAACGATGATGATTCAGATCAAAAGCAGGTGGCTGCAGTCGATGTGTTCGATGAAGAATTTGAATAATTTGATCATCCAAATGTAGTATACTATGATCTCATTGACGATGTCGATGACTATATTAGCGAAGATGCCATTGATGATGATGTCGATGTGAATGAGCCTTTCATGAATATGTATTTTGAACTAGATCCTGATACAGATGTTGAGTTGGATGAAGAAGAAGATGAATGATATTTAATTGTTGAAGAGTAGAGGCACGTGTTTATTTATTTTATGGCATGATGATCTTTATATGTTTTTATTTCCAAATGCCTTTTTTATATGTTTTTATTTCCAAAGCGAATACCCAAGCAAAGCGTTGATTTGTTACTGAAAACCTCTTTGCGGGAAGAATTTGTGAACCTGAAAATCAATCTGAGGGGAGAATTTGTGAGCCTGAAATACAGTATATATGCATCACCTCACCTCCACTTCAAACCTGGATAACCATGGCCGAACTTCAAACAAGGGCGTCCAACATGACGAGCATAGCTGAAATGCAGGAATCCTCCTCTGCAACCCCAATTGAAACACAGTTGTCCACAGATAATAGGGTAACATTAAAAAAATTCCAGGAGAATTCGGATGCATGGAGAGATGCAAAGATGTGGCCACCAGGTATGGAAACTATCCTGAGGAAAGCAGAAGTTTTCGACTTTTTGTGGGGAATGTTTAGTTATGTTGATGAGGAGATAGATGAGGAAATTTTGAAATATGATGTTGGGAATACGGAACTCATAATTTTTGGGAAGCGGGTATACCTTGACCTTAATTTGGTTTCCCAAGCTACAAACATTCCACGCAGAGGGGGAGCGATTTTAAGCTTAAGGAAAACCCCCGGACAGGATAAGAACCAGATGGCTAGTAAAATTTGTGGGTGAGAAGCTGAGGAATGGTTTAAAAATGCAAGATGACCCTCCCGGAATATACAAAACATTAATTCAAATTGTCCTTAGGACAATTCTAAATCATCACGGGGATGACATTTCGGGTGAATGTATGTGGGTAGTGATACATTGGGTGGAAGATATACCTGTAGATATTCCTTATCTATTGGATAAGAAACTCCACTCTGCCCTGCAAGAGAGCCAATTAAGGAAGGTTAAATTTAGTTTCCTGGGCACACTTCAAAAAATAATTGATTTATGTCGACCCCATGCTACTGAAACAGAGATCGGTGATATTAACCAGCATGGAAAAATATATTTGCCAAAACCACCTATTCATAAAACATACATGAGGAAACATCAAAGCAGGGAACATAATGAGGAGTTTCTAGTATAGTCTCCTCAGCGGAATAAGGAATTAGTACAATATCTTGAGCACCATGGGGAATTACCATTACACCCTGCTGAACAGAACGAGAAATCGCCAGTACAAAGTCCTGAGCACCATGGCGAATTATGAGTACAGTATCCTGATTTGGTCACAAATGATGAAATTCGTGCTGCCATAACTTTGAAAGAGTTTAAGGGGCGTGTAGATAGAGATCATTGGGAGGAGGTGACAGGTAACGAAATGGAACAAAATACTGCTCACTTTTCCATTCCTCAAGACATTCTTGATAGAATTCCTCCTAAACAATTGGAAATTGAGTATGATTGTTCTTCCAAATCAAAATCAAGGGATTCCTCTATGCATTTAGACATTGCATCATATAAGTTTGATAGTAGGTACGTGTTCAACCTATATGATAAAATGGAGCATTTCAAGGAACAAGCTTCCTATATATGCAATTGTGAGGAAAAGTGCTTGAGAAAAGATGATAATATTTTGCAATGCCTAAAACAGATAGTAGTGTTGCAGAAGACAGTTGTGGACAATCATTTCAGAGTAGACATAATTATAAAAGGGAAAGAAGAAATGGTTAAATTATTATCCGAAGAAGTAGAAAAACACACTGATGGTGTTGAAAAAGAAATTCAGTCCGTGATGGTTGTGTATGAAGAGGCTTTGGAAAAAGATAATGCTGAAGCGAGTGAACTCAAAGAAGAGTTGAAAAAAATACCACACGTTCTCAATGTACCACGAGTGAGGATAGAAATGGGTCCTTTATAGGTAATGGAGAAGAAAATTAAAGAATATGAACAGGTAGTACAAGAATATCAGTTGAAGTTGAAAGAGTGGGAGGGAAGCCATGGAAAAAAAGTTGGAGAATTAGAATCAATAATTTCCAATTTGAGAAAAACCATTTCTAGGAAAGTTGATAAGTCACCGAGGAACAAGGTTAGCAAGGATATTTGAAACTTTAAAATTTTAAAAACAAAGTAGAGGAAAAAACATTTCCAGTGAAGAAGGTGGTGAGGGTGAAGGTAAGGGTACCACAGGAGATGATGGTAAGGGTAAGGGTAAGGGTAGTATGAAAAATACACCTATAGGTACAATGTCCTTAGAAGAGCGAGAGAAGTGTTATCCACCTGAATGGCACCTCTCCATCCGAGTGCCGACATTCACTATGTTAGCACACAAAAGGACATTTATGGGTTGAGGGTTGCCTAAAACACTATAGATGGGCATATTATGAACTACATTTATCATCCATCCAGCTAGTTATTTTTAATTTTAAATATGTCAAGTTCTGTACGCGACTCTTTCTATATGCAACTCTCGTGTTGTACGCGAGTATCGGTTATTGCATCTCACGTACAGATTTGTACGCGGGTTACCCTTAGAGAAACTTGCATGTCATACGCGAGTTTCCAGTATTAATACCCGTGTACACCTTCCTTCGACATTAAAAATAATAAATCACGATTATCTGAGATTTGTTAAGCCCTTAACCATAATCACCTTAACTGTCTCAACCTCCTCAACCCTCGAAACTGCCTTATTTCACCAAGTATAAATAAAGGCCTTGGGGAGGGTATTAATGGCATATACTTAAGAGCAAAGTTATGCTGGTGGAGTCTATTCAGAAGTCTTTGGAGCAGTGGAACTTAGAATCCTTTGGTTGCAGAGGAGTCCTTGTCTCAGGCGTTCGGTTGTAATCTGAACTCATTCATTATTGTTAATAAAGAGAATCCTTCTTCCATATGTGTCTTGAATGTCTTTCATGTATCATGGTTTGACATTAGAGGAATTTTGGGGTCTAAAATGGGCCTCCTAAGGAAAATAATAAAATAATAGTTAAAATAATAAAATAATATTGATTAATTCTGGAGGAAGAAAGAAAAAAAATACTTTTTGTGTTCGTATTTTCGACATATCTCCCTGTGCTTTTACTCAAATTTCGATCGGGAGAGCTTGTTGGATGCGGAATTTGATTTCGCATCCAACGAGTACCCACACTGCATACTTTTGATGGACCCCACTACCCGAAAAACAAGAAATACCTGATGATGATGTCATCATCACATTTTTTTCAGGTATTTCTTGATTTTGGGGTAGCGGGGTCCGTCAAAAGTATGCAGTGTGGGTACTCGTTGGATGCGGAATCAAATTCCGCATCCAGCGATGTCTCTCGATTGAAATTTGAGTAAAAACACAATGAGATATGTCGAAAATACGAACAAAAAAAATAGTTTTTTTTTAATGACAAATATGTCAATTCAACCATTATGGTTGACTTATTTTATTGAAATTCTATTGGTTCTTGAATTCCAACTCACAAAAACTTATTTTGGCACGTTTTCTTATAAGGCCCATTTTAGATCCCAAATTTCCTCTAATGTGAATACTTATGATTAAGCACTCTGTATATGATTTACCTAACCTGTTTTATATACATGTATCATCTTGCATTTGGAGGATTTGCTCTTCACAGGTGAAGGAGAAGCATCCCAGAAGGCTTTGGAGGAGAAGCAGAGAGGAAGAGGGCAAAGCTAGGATCAACCGTCGTGTATCGAGTGAGTCTCTTCTATCCTCCTATTTCCTTTTCTGCACTCTAGAGTCAATTGCATGCAAGTTTTATGAGTATGTTGGTAAGCCCAGACCTTTGGTTATAAGGTGTTTATTCTTGTACAACAGAACTGGTGACTCTGCTGGGGATCCCAGACTGTTGTAGGTTGTTTCTGTCACCCCTAACCAGTCTTTGCCTTGAAGTCTGTGTGTGGTATTTTATCCTGGTTCGTCCTTATCACAGTGTTTGAAAGCCTTATGGATTTTTCTTATTTTTCGAGAAAAATTTTGTACCTGTACGCGGGTTGCTCTGCTACACAGTCGCGTACAAAGGCCTGCATACGCGGGTTGCTCTCTTGGATAATCGCGTATAGTACGCGAGTTTCCCTTAATACACAATCGCGTACAAGCCTGGAAATAGGAATTTTTAGGATAGGGTTTGCTTGTCCCTCTCTTTGTGTAATTCATGTTTGTTAATTGGCTTTCTTTATGGATACTGTGTTGTTAGTCTGAAGACCTTGGTGACCACACTTTGTGCTTTTTTGTAAATCCCCTTGGGTTTCTTTTGCTTGGATTGTCTTCTGTTTGCATGTTGAAGTAGCTTGGCCTATTTGGGTTATAGGGTGAAGTGTCTCTGTCCGGATCAGTGATCAGGGTTTTGGGCATTGTTTTTCCAGTCTATCTTTTTTATAGTGGTTGGTTTCTCACTTACCTTTATGAGTTTACAATGATCTTTTGTCATTGTGTACACCCAAGCTAGGGTTCCCGGTCTCCCTTTGTTGGTTGATTCTTGGTTCTTTTGACCTGTTTACTTCAATTTGTTTATTTTATACAGTTGATTAGGTCCAAGTATATGGCAAGATTAGTGCATTTTAGGTGCAATGTTAGAGTTTGAGCATTTTAAAAAGTGAAAAGAAAAACATTGTCAAGCTTTTGCATTTGCTTTTGCATAAGTAGTTTTCATTTCAGTTTTAAAATATAATCTCAAAAACTACAAAAAACATAGTCTTAGTTTCTCTTTATCGTTTGCATTTATTCATCAATATATATTTACAAAAAGAAAAAGAAGTTTGCTTTAGTAGTGGCAATTTGCTTTGAAAAAATACACCTTTACTTTTTTATTTCTTATCGAGTCAAAAAAAAACACCATAGTCCATCACTCCATTTCCTTCTGAGTAAGAAACAGCCCTTTAAAATGAACGCAATAATTAAAATTTACTAGTAATTTTTGTTTTTAGGGGCCTTTCACCTACTAGCTTAGGCTAGACTTGTGGGATAGGAAGTGTAAACTTCCCATAATTTTTAAAATTCAGACTTAGTGGACCTTTCTTTAGGTAAATCCTTGACTTTATCAATTGTATCTGGGAAGCTCCTCTCAAACGAGAGTCAAGCACGAGGCTGCATGGAGGCATTGGACTGAGGAGATAACCCTCTGATTCCTTGTCGAAACGTAAATCAGGACTTTTACACATCTCGGGATTCTGTCCTAGACAGAGTTTCGGGCTCAGTTACCCTACCCATGCGTACGAATCAGGCTTGCGACTGTCCCCCTAGACTGTTGGTATAGCTAAGGTAGCCTTTAGTCTCTTGACATTTAGGGTCCATACCTAGGTAAACCGGAAGGCTATTTATGGTTCACCTTGGATGGGCTTGGAAGGTAACCCTTGTTGTAAGTGTAGGAGGGCGGTTGGGCGATTCCTCCGCTTGTGCCTAAGAACCACTTCAAGGACGCCAAGTAATCGTTCTTTAGCTTTCTTCGGGAAAGTACATCTTTCACCCTTGATTGATTGTTTGAGGCTTTAGGATTTTTATAGTCTGTGCTCTGTGGTTTTTCCTGTGTTTAGTTGGCCTTAGGGTGTGATTTGTCAAATTTTTAATCGTGGAGGACCAACCTATAAGAAGTTCAAGAAGGTTGAGAAACCTTCCTCCTCTCGTTACATTGGAGCCTCCACCTCCACCCCAAAGGCGGAGATTGGACACGGATGGTTCATTTGAACCGTAGGGATAAGTGAAGTCCTAGGTGAACCGGAACTTATAGCTAACCATTTTGATCTTGATACAGTTGAGATAGAAGACTTGCAGACTGACGAGTTTGCGAGAAATTTTAACACACCCTTGACTGATTTAAACGATCCTGTGATCGTTCAGGTTAGAACTTTTGATTCACCTGTTTTAGGTGTCCCTGTGGGTAGGATTATGTCTTCTGTGGGAGAAAGTTCTTTTGTGTTCACCTCATCCATTCCGGTTGAAGGGGTACTACCTCCCCCGGTGAGTGCCCCTAGATCTATTATACCTTCTACACCTTTGACTCCAGCGAACCGGGTGGTTCAACCACCGGTTCACTCAAACCTAGTAGGTACTTCTGGTGATATGGTTACTGGGATCCCTAGTATACCTATTGTTCCTTCTTCCTTTCCATATACTACCCAGAGTGGTCCGATAGGATCCTTGGCGTTTGTCCAAGGATTTCCTTGGAATGGGGGGCACATTCCCCCATCCACTCCATACGTAGGCCCATCACCTTCCTATGTAGGAGTGTAGTTTGGGAACAATACCTCTTATGGGAAAAGTTTCCAAACTCTAATTTCGGTTTCGTTTACGAGCTCTCCCTTTTCATTGTTCAGCGGAGGGATACCGGCTCCTGTCTTTCAGACCCCTGTTTCTATTGGGACGGCCCGAACTTCTTATACCGCACCTCCCACACACAATCCTATGGCTTACGGATGGAATCCGTTTCAAATTAATCTACCCATTTCACAACCAGTGGCAGGGGACAACCCCACTTTTACCTATGGGCATTCGGGGGTAGGTCCCTCTATTCCCCGGGCTGGCACATTTACTACCTCGGTTCAACCCAAACTTCCGTTCCT
>LPNX010450351.1:0-16942 GCA_001517045.1 Pseudotsuga menziesii | reverse complement strand
TGTCAAAATTGATGAATGACCCGGTGAGGCATGACCCCTTGTGGCCACCTCTCCCCACCAAATTGCCATCGGACATCCCTAAATTCGAGGGCAAAGTTGGTGAATACCCTGGGGCTCATGCCACCACATTCCATTTATGGCTCCTGTCTTTCAGACCCCTGTTTCTATTGGGACGGCCCGAACTTCTTATACCGCACCTCCCACACACAATCCTATGGCTTACAGATGGAATCCGTTTCAAATTAATCTACCCATTTCACAACCAGTGCCAGGGGACAACCCCACTTTTACCTATGGGCATTCGGGGGTAGGTCCCTCTAATCCCCAGGCTGGCACATTTACTACCTCGGTTCAACCCAAACTTCTGTTCCTGGAAACCTTAAATTTTCCAGATTTGTCAAAATTGATGAATGACCCGGTGAGGCATGACCCCTTGTGGCCACCTCTCCCCACCAAATTGCCATCGGACATCCCTAAATTCGAGGGCAAAGTTGGTGAAGACCCTGGGGCTCATGCCACCACATTCCATTTATGGTGTTCTTCGAATTCACTGAATGAAGATTCAGTTACGTTGAGGCTGTTCCAGAGAACCCCAACAAGTACCACAGCAAAATGGTATATTGAATTGCCTTCTGCTACTTTCAGTAGTTTCTGGGACTTGACTAGTGCATTTCTTAGCCACTTTCAGCCTCCGGTCCGATATGATTTCGGCACGGACTTGTTGTCTACCTTTAGGCAGAACAAGGCTACCCACAGCTCGGATCACATCCAAGAGTGGAGGAGGCGGAAAAGCCTTATAAATGCCACTATCCCTCCTGAGTTCCTTCTAGAGTGGTTCCTTAAATCCCTGTTGCCCTACATATCTAAGGACGTATCCACCTCAGGAGTGATGAATGAAGAAGAAGCCATTCTCAGGGCCCAACAACCAGATTTGATTTATTCACAATCTGGGATCTTGTATGAGATTATCCCTGAGGCACCGAGGCCTACGCACGATGCGGAGAAGCCTAAGCCTGGACCCCATGCCGATGGTGTGGTTGGGTCCGTTAACTCTCCCACCGTAGAGTCTTTGGCTAAGCAACTTCATCAGTTGTCTGTCAAGCAGTCTACGGCAGAGGCAGCAAAGGCTGCCCCTTCCCCCCATAGTGCAAATTTTTTTGCACAAACCTCTCAGAAGGGCAATCAACAGCCCGGCGGGAAGAAAAAGAAAGGAAAGAAGGGAGAGGGAAACCAAAACAAGCAAAATCCCGCGAACAATGTTGATGGGGGCAAGAAAGAAAAGAAGAAGTTCAAGTTCCCGTGTAAGTTGTCCCATGAGGACCACCTTACTCACCTTTGTCCCCTTATGGATCAATCCCAGAAGCTGCTTAAAGCTCAACAACCAGCTGTCCTGAAGGATCCTTTTCCCCAAGGACAGAACTCTGCTTCAGCTTCTAATGTAGCAGGGGGCACTCAAAGTGCCCTTGACCCAAACTATATCAACATGGTTCGATCTTCGACTTTGTTGCAGACAAGGAATAAAAATTATGAGAAAGAGACTTCTAAGAAGGGTAAATCTGTAGGTGAAACTTCTAACCCTCTCACAATAGAGAAACCTGCAGAAACTATGCCGAAGATACCGAAAGGTGTCTTCAAGAAGACCTTGCATAACCCTAACTCTAGGGCTGCTTCAAACTACTCCATGTTTGAAGATTTAGCTCAAACCCTGTGTGCAATGTCAGCTTTAGAGGTGTCACAGAGTTGTCCTACCCAGCGGGATGCCCTCTTAGCAGCTTTAGGCAGCATGGATTCATCGAGTCTCATGGCGAAATTTCATTTGTCTGATGTTAAAATTCACCTACCTTACCATGTAGCCTTATCAATAGATGTCATCCATGGTGGAAAGACCATTGGAAGGGCAGTTGTTGATGAGGGTGTGTCTACATGTGTTATGTCCTTGACCTGTTGGAAAGCTCTTGGATCCCCAGAGCTGGTCCCATCAAACACTCTGCTTACTGATTTTAATGGAAGGTCCTTCCGTCCGCATGGTATCTTGCCGGCTTTTGAAATTAAGTTGGCAGGAAAAGCAGTTTCTGTTGAGGTAGAAGTGATTGATGCTCCTTTGGACTACAATCTACTTCTGGGAAGGAACTGGACTTATGCGATGTCCGCTATTGCGTCGGGCGTTTTTCGTGTAGTGGTTTTTCCACATGAGGGCAAGTTGGTTACTATTGACCAACTTGATTTTACCCGAAAAGGTCGTTTAGAGTCTAATGAGTCCGCTGTGCCATTGGTTGATCAGGTCAAACCTACTGCACAGAGCTTGGGGGCTGGAATGTACACATCATTGATGGGCACATTTGATATTCTAGCCCCGGTTAATTATATTGGTTCTACTAGTGTGGGGAAGTCCATAGCTATGGTTGTCGATAGGATTGATCCTTGGGTTCTCCCGTCTCCCCATGAACCAGAAGTGCCCTTATCGGCAGTGGAGGTGGCTTATCAAGCTATCACTCAAGCCACTGTTGATCCCATTCCAGATCCTCTAACAGTCTCAGAAGATCTGGAAGAAGTTTATTTGCCCACATGGGCGGAAAACTCTTCGCACTCTATAGATTGTTTAGACATGGTTTTATCTTCTGATGAAGCCATTTTGGAAGCCATGAGTGGACGTGGTAAGATTTGTGAGGATATTCATCATCGTTCCTATTTTCTTCCGGAACTAAGCAGAATAGAAAATCAAGAGTTTCGGTTGAGAGTGTCAGAAGATGTTGATATACCTATCAATCCCTTGCCTAGGGAAGGAATATTTGTTGAGGGGAATATGGCAAATATTTCAGCCACTATACCTATTAACATCTTGTTGCAGCTGCAACATTTTTCCCCCAAATTTCTTAAATTTTGGGCCCCTCCTCATGTTCTTGCATTGTTTAATCGTTTGTCCTGTGAGTTTTGTTTGGGTTTTGATTTTAAAAGCCTGACTCTTGCCCAGGGTCTGATTTTTTATTGCGCTGGAATTTATGGTAAATCGCAAACTCTAAGTTTGTTTTCACTTGTTGATCGGGCTAGTTGTTCTTTGCTATGGGTCGCCATTGCAGAAGTGTAACAGGTTTCTGTCCATTTTTTAGTTTGAGAAGCTGTTCGAAATACTTAAGTCATTTTATTGATCGGGCGTCTTACTATGGGAAATCGATGGCTGATAGTATTTTCCCGTCCGTCGTTGCGGCTCCCAAAGCTGTCTAGCGTCCGAAGTCCAAATCGCTCCAACATTCGATTCGTATTGGTCTTCAATCACTCGCCCTTAGCTTTTACTCTTCCGCCGTTGCGGCTGGGAAAGCCAATTAGCTTCCGAAGTGGGAATCCGTCCGACTTCCGATCTAAATTTTTTTTTGCCCGCGTTTCACATCATTTTAGCGCTTGTCTGTCCGCCGTTACGGCTGGGAATTCCTTTGGCGTCCGATGTCAAAGTCACCCGATCTCCGATTGATATTTCCCACCCACAGCTTTGAATCACGCCTCTTAGTCTTTTTCTTTCCGCTATTGCGGCTGAGCCAAGCCTTTGACTTCCATTGTCAGTATCCTCCCGACTTCCGCCGTGGTGCACCAAGCCATTTTTGTGGAATAGTCGTTTCAGTTGTATAATCTTCTGCTATGTTTTATAACGCAGTCCCAAATGGATAATACACGTTGATTAATTGCAGGTGTGCATAAGAAGTTGATGCGTGAAGACGTAGAAGAACAGATTGGCAAAAAAAAAATCAAAACAACACCAACCAGATCACTGAAAGGGCCCTCGAAGCAGAAGACAAAGTCAATAACGCTAAAGGCACGAATCTGATTGATGGTCTATTACTAAAAGAATCATGAGTGCATACAGACAACTCAGAAGAATACGAAACACTGGAGAAACCGAAAGGGCATGCGTTGGGGGAAAACCCAAACGTTTTCCTATTGTGTTTTAAATACTGGAAAGTTAGAGGTTATCGGGGACTTTTTCCCTCGAAAATTTTGTAAACAATTTTGCTTGTAAGAAGAACTATTTCATTTTACAAACAGAAATTGCAATTTTTTGCCTGCTGGAGAAAGCGAGATGTGGAATGTATCAATGTAATTAAATGAACAATGTTGAAGGGGAACTATTTTGTTTTCAGTTGTGTTCCATTAACTATGAGAGTGTTTGACTTCCTAAACCTATGTTCTTGTTGAATGTTCTTCAGTATATTTTGTGATGTTTTTCCACTGTGAGTAATAAGTATTGTTCATAAAACGATCGGCTATCTGGTTGTTTAAATATATTTATTTGTTCATGCGTCTTGAAAGAAGTGTCAGCTATCTGTAACTCTTCGAAATGCTTGTACAAAATGTATTACTCACCAATGAATGATAATTCTGCTCCCTAGGGATAGTTTAGGTAGTTAGTTTCTTCTTCTTGTTGTCTGTGATTGAGATGCTAGTGAGCTTAAGACGAGAGGTAAGAACCTGCGCATCACATTGTGACTGCTCCTTGTATTTTCATCACCCTGCATTGTTAATTAGGCACTTGCATATCATGCATTAAGTCAAAAAATACAAAAACTCGGTGGGTCGAGCCGCAACCGGTAAAACCTATGTTTTGTTACTTTGACCTACGGTAGCCGAACCATAAACCGGATGGATTCCCTATACCAAACGATCAACGGGCTAGTTGGGAACGTTGACTGGGGAGAATCCCTCACTGTTGCTGTCTACGAATTTTGGGGCCTCAACATTTTTGGCGCTAGAAGGAGGGTCGCCAGTGCATGGCTGGCCGAGGAAACCCGTTTTCCCGAGAATATTCTACCGGTAACAATCCTGAAAGCAGTGGGTTCCGTAATCCAATTTCGGAAGAAAGAGAACATCTATATTCTGTTGGTAACGAAATTTTTAATGATCTGAGAAGGCATACCAGGGCATACGTAAAGAAGATTGGAGGATTGCCAATTATCCCTGAATTGCCTCGAAGAGAATACAAGAAGAAATATCGTCCTATACCAGAAGATTCAGTGTTGGTTGGAGACTGGGAAGAACTTGTAGAGATAGCTCTGCAGGAGGTTGAATTACCTTTAAACCAAGAAGGCCCAGATACCCCTTACAGTTCTCCTACTCACACTCCTGTTAGTTCACCCCCTCAATCTCCACCCTGACTCATGGCTGGCGTAAATGCAAACCAGCCACCCAACCCACCAAATCCACCACCTGTGTGGAGAGCCAGATCGCCTCTAAATCTAACACTTCCACTACATGACCTACCTCAATCCTTTGAAAAATTGTTGCCTAAATTTGAACCCAATGAGAAGATCCTAGTGAATGATCATCTGTAGAGTTTCTACTTGGAAATAGAAGGTTTGAGGGCTAGGGAGTGTGAAGATGTAGTATGTCGACTGTTCCCGCACACCCTTAAAGGAGACAAAGCTTCATGGTATTTTGGGTTGCCTGCTAACTCGATCCCAGACTGGAATACCTTCGAGAGGATTTTTAGAAGTAAGTATGTGACTCAAAAGACTGATGTTTCCCTAATGAAAGGACTATGTGCATTGAAGAAAGAGAAAAAGGAAAAAGCGCACAGTTTCATACAAAGGTTTGCAACATATCTTAAGAACTTCTCTGAAACAGATAAGCCTTCGGACAAAGTACTGATTGAGTACTATACTTCAACTTTAGGCCCTGATTTGGCCATGTTTGCAAAGGGTAGGGCCAAGCCTACTTTGACAGAGACCTATGAAGAGGCAGAAGTGGTGGAAGCGGAAAGAGAAAGTATTGAAGATTATCCAGAACAATCAGGAGAGAAAGGTGCGGGAAGAAAAGCCTTATTGTTCACTAAGCCTAAGGAAGAAGTCGCCAGATTTGGAAAATATGGCCAAGATGATGCAGAAGCTTTCCAACAAGATCATAGACATGGAGAAAGAAAAGGAGGCGCAAAAGTTTTATAAGCCATATTATAAGAAAAGAGAGGATAAGGATCATTCTAATCCTCCTCCTCACAATGCTGCATCCATGAATCTAACAGAGGTCGGCATGGATAATTTCTGCACTTTCCACCAACAGCCACACTCTGAAAAGAATTGTCCGCAATGGATAAACTCTATGACGCTGGTGATGAATCAACAGTTGGATTCTAGGTTAATAGAAGAGGGAGATGAAGAAAGGAAAGAGAATTCTGCCTCTATGTCTAATAAAGAGCAGGAAGAGGAAACCTTGGCTTTATGGAATTATGTCTCATTATTTGATGCTAAAGAAGGAAAGACTCGGGGATACAAGGGTGTTACGGAGACCAACGTGGCCACAAGAAGCAAAGGAACGGTTAAGGAAGACAGTCTTATTCTTCCAAAGATTAGGAGGCTGCAAAGAAATGTTAAGAAGAAGTTTCAAAATAAAGCCTTGGCTGATAAGATTCCAGAATTCACAATTACCAGTCAGAATCCTACATAGAATGATACAACAGCCAAGCCAAGTGAAGAAAATGTTGATAAACCCCATCCCATTGGACAGCCGATGAATTATGACATTGTGGAGGATTTAAAAAAGGTAAAAGCAAATGTCCCACTATTCGAAATGTGTAAAGTACCACATCAAAAGGAGAGACTGCTGAAAGCACTTGAAGCATCAGATGACAAGCTGCCCGCTGATAATCAACCTCAGGACGAAGAAGAAATTGGAGAAACCAGCGTTGGAGGTAAGTCTAAAGCTAAACATCCACCTTTCCTCCTGACATTTGATATTTTCAATCATAATGTACATAACTGTTTGGTAGACTCAGGGGCGTCAGTAAATGTTATGCCCATATTAGTCTGTAAAAAGATCAATGGGCAGCCTAAGCCATCCATGTGGAGGGTGGTTCAGTTGGATAGGATAGACATTAAGGTAATTGGTGAAATGGAAGACGTCCTAATCTGTCTGACATCCAATGACAAAGTATGCCAAGTTATTAACATAGTGGTGGCTGATATACCAGACGCTTATGGTCTTCTCCTGAGCAGAGATTGGTGAGCCAAATTAAATGGATATTTCGCTTCAGATTGGTCGCATCTGTGGTTTCCATACAAAGGGAGTCCAAACCAGATTAAGATTCTAAGAGAACCCCACATGAAGTACAATGTTACTCAACTGGATGAAAAGAATATACCTGTGGATTCTGTATTGGGAAACTATTTTCTTGAGTTGGAACCAGGGAATTATCAAGCGGAAGAAGCCAGCAACCCATCTGACACCCAGCCTGATCTCCTTCGATTCTCTCAGGTTGATGAGGTTGATTGTAATAGGAATAGATTTACTTTCAGTAGTTAGTGACTTTTGGACTTTATTTTTTGATGGCTCAAAGACATTAGAAGGGTCAGGGGCCGGCTGTGTCCTAATTGACCCACAGAAGAATAAACATTTCCTTTCATGTAGATTAGAGTTTGAGTGTACTAATAATACGGCTGAGTACGAAGCACTGGTGCAGGGACTCAAGAAAGCGATTGAACTGAAGGTAAGTAATTTAAAGGTTTTTGGGGATTCTGAAATTATTGTGAAACAAATCCGGAATCAAATCCACTGTGTTTCTCCTCACTTGAAAGCTTACCAGAATGAGGTATGGGACCTGCTTAAATGTTTTAAGGCATTCAACATTATTTCAATCCCAAGAATTAAAAATGCAGCATCCGACTTATTAGCCACTTCGGCTGCTAGGCTTGTACCCTCAAATAATCGATGTACTGTTGAATTGCTTTTCAGGCCTTCAGTACCTGATATGATTACCAACCTGCAAGTGTTCAATGATGACCAGAAAATTATACAATGTTTAACAAATGACGAGGTATTCAAAGGAGCGATTATTGATGATGAAGAACACCAGGCCGAGATGAAATTTGACAATTTCATCCCTAAAGGGGTCAGAACGTTAGAAAAGATGTTTGACTTGAATGAAAAGTTTAGGAGACCCGCCAACGTGAAGACTCACAGCTCAACTCTACAGTTCGAGCTGATAAATTTGGGGTCTGAAACGGCTCCTAAGTTTGTGAATCTCGGCAAATGTTGTTCGCAAACAGAAAGAGACAAATTCATCAGTCTATTTAAAAAATAAAAAGATGTTTTCGCATGGACGTACGAAGATTTGAAAACGTATGACACCAACATCATCAAGCATGTCGTTCCCATTAAAGCAGGCGTCAAGCCATATCAGCAACCTTTGAGAAAAATGCATCCGAAATTGGAACCGCTGATTCAAAGTGAAGTGAAGAAGTTATTGGACACAAGAATCATCTTCAAAGTCAGACACTCTGAGTGGGTATCAAATCTGGTACCAGTTAGGAAAAAGTCTGGAGAAATCAGACTCTGCGTGGATTTCAGGAACTTAAACCGTGCATCTGATAAAGATAACTACCCTATACCACCCATGGAGCAATTGCTGCAAATGGTCTCTGGTTCTGAACTGTTTTCATTATTAGACGGTTTCTCTGGCTACAATCAAGTATTAGTAGCCGAGGAAGACAGGTTGAAGACAATGTTCATAACCAAATGGGGAACCTTTGCCTACAGAAGAATTCCCTTTGGGCTGATAAATGCTGGAGCAACGTTTCAGAGGGCTATGGACATAGATTTTCATGGATTGATTGGCCGAAGTGCTGTAGTGTACCTTGACAACATTACAATATTCTCAAAGAAAAGAGGAGAGCACGCATTTCACTTAAGGAAAATTTTCGAACGCTGTCGTAAGTACGGCATTTCACTCAATCCTAAGAAGTGTGTATTCGCTGTCACGGAAGGAAAGTTGTTGGGCCACATAGTTTCAAAGCAAGGGATCTCCATTGATCCAGAAAAAATTAAGGCAATTGAACAAATCCCCTTGCCCCATAATAAAAAGGGGATGCAATCCTTCATGGGAACCATAAATTTTGTACGAAGGTTTGTGCCTGATTTCACTCAGACTATGAAGCCGCTGCAGCAGATGGTCAAGCAGATGGCACAGTTCAAGTGGACTGAACTTGAGAAGAATGCTTTCAGCAAAATTAAAACTGTTTTCGCACATGCACCCTCCTTGAAAAGTCCAGATTTCGATAAAGACTTTATTTTATATACTTTTGCATCCGATGATTCACTGGCAGCTGTGCTCACCCAAAAGGAAGAAGGGGGGGTGAATTCCCAATCTCCTTTATGAGTGCTAGTCTACAAGGGGCTGAACTAAACTACCCAGCACATTGATAAGCAAGCTTACACAGTATTTAAGGCAGTGAAGCAATTCAGGCCTTATATATTAAAAAATCGAACCAAGGTAATAGTCCCCTACCCAGCTGTAAGATCCCTTCTCATCCAGAAAGAGTTAGGAGAAAGAAGGGGCAACTGGGTAACAGCTCTTCAAGAATATGACCTTGAATTCAAGCCAACCTCTATAGTGAAAGGTCAAGGGTTGTGCAAATTGATTACTGAAATCGGGAACAACGAATAACAAGCACGGGAGGATGAGGCTGAATTACATGTAATGGATGTATGTCCTTTGTTTACAGCTCCCGAGTCTTGGTATAGAGACCTTGTGCATTACCTACAGTCAGGGCTGTTTCCAGAACATTGGAATTCCAAACAAAGGAGAGCTCTGCATCTTAAATCGGCCTCATATCAACTTGTTGAAGGAGTATTATTCAGAAGGAATTATGACGGGGTTCTCCTCAGATGCTTAGAAAAAGAAGATGCAAAGAAAGTAATGTTAGAATTACATGACGGTCCTGCTGGGGGACATTATTCAGGAGATACTATAGCACACAAAATCCTTAGAGCCAGTTACTATTGTCCTACACTCTTCAAGGATGCACATGCACATGTCAGGAAATGTGATATTTTCCAAAGGTGTGGTGGAAGACAACCTAAAGCAGCAGCGCCCCTAAATCCTGTGATGATCACGGAACCATTTGAGCAATGGGGGCTGGACATTATTGGAGAAATAAAACCAAATTCTTCCCTGCAGCACAAGTACATTCTTACTGCGACTGATTATTTCACTCGTTGGGTCGAAGCTATCCCACTGCGCAATATAAATGAAGACGAACTCATCAGCTTCTTACAAGACCACATCATGACCAGGTTTGGAGTTCCAGTTTCGTTAGTTTTTTATAATGCCAAGTACTTTTCATTAATTAAATTGACTGCTTTTGCTCATGATAAAGGGATAAAATTGCATTATTCTGCTAATTACTATCCACAAGGAAATGGCCTGGCTGAATCCTCTAACAAAAATTTGATTAGAATTTTAAATAAGACTGTGGTAGAAAACCAGAGGAGTTGGCACTCAACATTACCAAATGCCCTTTGGGCTGATAGAGTCACCCCCAAGTCTGCGATTGGAGTGTCTCCATATACCCTTGTCTATGGTAAAGAAGGCATCCTTCCCCCCAATATCATGCTACCATATTCCATACTAGCTCAGGAGTCTAGGGGGTCGGATGATGAAGTTTTACAAATAAGAATATATAATCTCCTGAAAGCAGAGAAAGCCAGATCTAAAGCCAAAGAGCACTTTAAGCAACAACAAGAGTCAATTAAGAGATGGTTTGACAAGCATAAATCTAGGATGAAAGACTTTGAAGTAGGAGACTTGGTCCTCAAATGGGACCACCCCTATGATGAGAAAAGAAAGCATACCAAGTTCCAGCAGTTGTGGGTAGGCCCTTTTCAGATTGCAGCCAAGCTTGGTCCTTCTACTTACAAGTTGCAAGATCTGCAGGGGTGGGAGGAGAACCTACCAGTAAATGGTTTGGTTCTCAAACCTTATTTTTCCTGAGTCTGTTTGAATTCTTCTGTCTTGTATATAAATAATTCGTCTGGCTGTATTTTGAGTCATGTTTTTTAGTTTGTTTTGTTGATTTATAAAGGGAGCAAACCTGCGGTTGCGTGGGGAACATCCGAAATTTCTAGAATTGATAAATGTTTTGGTGTCGGACTGTGTGTTGTTGTTTATATGAAAGAACTTCTTCCAGTGTAGCAGTTTTCTTGAAGAGCTCTATGTGCATTAAATTCCTGCTTAACCCCTATGAAATAAACCGGATTCAAATAGTCTGGAATACTATGTTGAGGCTCCATCCACGTCACACTTAAAATGTCCATGGGATGATGGCAGAGGACCCATGGAAAGAAGCAAGGTGAACAGTATATTAAATATAAATGATCCCATGCCAAGAAACGAATGCCAAAAGGCAGATAAGAATCAAAGAACTCCTATGAAAGCATCATACATCAAATCAGATGCTGAATTACAAATACTTAATTGCCGAAAGATCCTCTCCGTCCGTGAGCTTAAACTTGAAGTACACCACTCACACAAAAGGACACTA
Source organism: Pseudotsuga menziesii (assembly GCA_001517045.1). NCBI lineage: Eukaryota > Viridiplantae > Streptophyta > Pinopsida > Pinales > Pinaceae > Pseudotsuga > Pseudotsuga menziesii. The sequence goes on along the minus strand of LPNX010450351.1, from coordinate 5,645 downwards.
TGGGATAGAGGATCCTGAATCAAAATTCAGTAAGAAAGGCATGTAAGCAAACTCATATGAAATAGGACAAAAGTCCAAAAGCACAAGGAAAAGTGTTAAAATGGCATGGGAATGAGGAACAAATGAATATTGCTATTTACCATATGCTACAATCCTATGGTGTCAAAAGCTATTAGCCACCTAAAGACAAAGGTAATAATGAAATTCATTGTCTGGCCTCAGCGTAGTTATCTGGACTTGACGATTCTGGTTTCCACTCTCCCTAATTGGACTATCATCAATGATTAAGGGTACACACTTCTGTCATTTGAGAAATCCATATTGCTGGAAGAATTCAATATGATGCTTTTGTTGTTAAACAGTCTGTAACTAAGAGGTTAATCGCCCAGAGATCTAGGTTCACCAAGTAATCGCCAATGGTTGCAGCTGCAACATTTTTTCCCCAAATTTATTAAATTTTGGGCCCCTCCTCATGTTCTTGCATTGTTTAATCGTTTGTCCTATGAGTTTTGTTTGGGTTTTGATTTTAAAATACTGACTCCTGCCCAGTGTCCGATTTTTTATTGCACTGGAATTTATGGTAAATCGCAAACTCTAAGTTTGTTTTCACTTGTTGATCGGGCTAGTTGTTCTTTGATGTGGGTCGCCATTGTGGAAGTGTAACAGGTTTCTATCCATTTTTGAGTTTGAGAAGTTGTTCGAAATACTTAAGTCATTTTATTGATCGGGCGTCTTACTATGGGAAATCGGTGGCTGATAGTCTTTTCCCGTCCACTGTTGCGGATCCCAAAGTAGTCTAGGGTCCAAAGTCCAAATCGCTCCAACGCCCGATTCGTATTGGTCTTCAATCACTCGCCCTTAGCTTTTACTCTTCCACCGTTGCGGCTGGGAAAGCCATTTAGCTTCCGAAGTGGGAATCCGTCCGACTTCCGATCTAAAGTTTTTTTTGCCCGAGTTTCACATCATTTTAGCGCTTGTCTGTCCGTCGTTACGGCTGGGAATTCCTTTTGGCATCCGACGTCAAAGTCACCCGATCTCTGATTGAGCTTTCCCTCCCACAGCTTTGAATCGCGCCTCTTAGTATTTTTCTTTCCACCGTTACGGTTGAGCCAATCCTTTGAATTCCGTTGTCAGTATCCTCCCGACTTCCGCCGTGGTGCACCAGGCCATTTTTGTGGAATAGTCGTTTCAGTTGTATAATCTGCTGCTATGTTTTATAACGCAGTCCCAAATGGATAATACATGTTGATTAATTGCAGGTGTGCTTAAGAAGCTGATGCATGAAGACGTAGAAGAACAGATTGGAAAAAAAAAATTGAAACGACACCGACTAGATCACTGAAAGGGCCCTCGAAGCGGAAGACAAAGTCAATAACGCTAAAGGCACGAATCTGATTGATGGTCCGTTACTAAAAGAATCATGAGTGCATACAGACAACTCAGAAGAATACGAAACGCTGGAGAAACCGAAAGGGCATGCATTGGGGGGAAACCCAAACATTTTCCTATTGTGTTTTAAATACTGGAAAGTTAGAGGTTATCGGGGACTTTTTCCCTCAAAAATTTTGTAAACAATTTTGCTTGTAAGAGGAACTATTTCGTTTTATAAACAGAAATTGCAATTTTTGGCCTGCTAGAGAAAGCGAGATGTGGAATGTATCGATGTGATTAAATGAACAATGTTGAAGGGGAACTATTTTTTTTTCAGCTGTGTTTCATTAACTGTGAGAGTGTTTGACTTCCTGAACCTATGTTCTTGTTGAATGTTCTTCAGTATATTTTGTGATGTTTTTCCACTGTGAGTAATAAGTATTGTTCATAAAACGATCGGCTATCTGGTTGTTTAAATATATTTATTTGTTCATACGTCTTGAAATAAGTGTCAGCTATCTGTAACTCTTCGAAATGCTTGTACAAAATGTATTACTCACCAATGAATGATAATTATGCTCCCTAGGGATAGTTTAGGTAGTTAGTTTCTTCTTCTTGTTGTCTGTGATTGAGATGCTAGTGAGCTTAAGACGAGAGGTAAGAACCTGCACATCACATTGTGACTGCTCCTTGTATTTTCATCACCCTGCATTGTTAATTAGGCACTTGCATATCATGCATTAAGTCAAAAAATACAAAAACTTGGTGGGCTGGGCCGCAACCGGTAAAACCTATGTTTTGTTACTTTGACCTACGGTAGCCGGACCGTAAATCGGACGAATTCCCTATACCAAACGGTCAACGGGCTAGTTGGGAACGTTGACTGGGGAGAATCCCTCACTGTTGCTGCCTACGAATTTTGGGGCCTCAACACATCTCTGTGAACCCTGATGTCGTGGAAAACATATATATAGGTGCAAATTGCTCTCCTGAAGAGATTGCCATCTATACTACCCTATTTAAGGAATTCCACGATGTCTTTTCCTGGTCATATGAGCAGATGCCAGGAATAGATCCATCGATTGTTGAGCATGAAATCCGAACATATCCTAAAGCCAAACCAGTTCGACAAAAGTTAAGACCTGTTAACCCGCGCAAAGCGGCGGCTGTGAAGGCTGAATTTGAAAAGCTGTTGAAGGCTGGTTTTATCTATCCCATAGCTTTGATATAATGGGTATCCAACCCTGTTCCTGTTGATAAAAAAGCAAGGGACTATCTACGTCTGTACGGACTTTAGAGACCTCAATAAAGCATGTCCTAAGGACAACTATCCCACGCCATTTATAGACCAGATTATAGATGCTTGTGCGAGAAGTGAGGTGTTCTCGTTTATGGATGGTTTCTTCGGATACAATAAAATTCAAATAAAACCGGAAGACCAACATAAAACTGCTTTCATTTGTCCTTGGGGTACCTTCGCGTATAAGAAAATTCCCTTTGGATGGAAAAATGCTAGGGAAACCTTTCAACGGGCTATGAACTTTGCTTTCCATGATATTAAAGCCATTGTCGAACCATATCTTGATGATCTGCCTGCACATTCTCATAAGAGGATTCAACATCCAGATCATTTACGATTGATATTTGAGAGATGCAGACATTATAAAATCCGCTTGAATCCCCACAAGTGTGTATTCTGTGTCGAGTCAGGAAGATTGCTCGGGTTCATTGTCTCTAGTAGAGGCATCTAGGTGGATCCATTGAAAGTTGAGGCCATTGTAAATTTGCCTCCTCCTCGTTCTATCAGGCAACTTCAAAGTTTGCAAGGAAAGTATAATTTTCTTCGACGTTTTATCGTTAACTATGCCAAGATTACTAAGGATTTCATGTTCCTGCTCAAACAGGACACCCTGTTTCTATGGGATGAAACCGCACAACTTGCTTTCGAGGCATTGAAAAAAGCTTTGTTGTCAACACCCTTATTATGTCCGCCAGATTATTCTAGGGATTTTATATTATATCTGGCCGCGTCTGAGTCAACCATTGGGATAGTACTAGTACGGGAGGACGATAAGCTTGTCGAGCATGTCGTTTATTATCTTAGTTTGGCTTTGGCCGGACCTAAACTTAGATACTCCCAAGTTGAGAAATTAGCCTTAGCAGCCATTTATGTTGTTCAGAGGTTACGTCACTACATTTTACTAAGGACCACCACAGTAGTGGCGGATGTGAATCCGTTTCAATATGTTTTATCCCGATGGATTTTTGGGGAAAAATTTAACAAATGGATAGTCATTCTCCAAGAGTTTGACTTGGATTTCCAGTCCGCTAAGTCTAAGAAGTCCTTAGTTTTTGCTGAACTTATAGCAGAATTTCCTACTGAAGAAGATGTAGCTATTGAAGATGACTCATCCCCAGATGAGCACATCTTCTTGACATCCACCTCTGATCCTTGGTATGGAGATATTCTTATATATCTCCATACTTTGAAGTATCTTGCAGCTTCCTCAAGGGAGGAACGACGTAAATTACGCCTTCATGCGAAGAACTACCTCAACATAGGAGATACCTTATATCGACGAGGGGTAGATTTCATCTTGTGTCGTTGCCTTACCCATGAGGAAGCGGAGATTGTCCTAAATGATTCCCATAGTGGAGCGTGTGGGGGTCATTTATCTAGGTTAGCAACGGCCCAGAAGATATTACGTGCCGGTTATTTCTGGCCCATGATCTTTAAAGATTGTGTGGAAGCAGTGAAGCGTTGTCATCCATGTCAGCTTTACACCAGGAAAATGCGGTCACATCCTGCTCCATTATTTCCCGTTGTCTCGGTAGGCCCCTTCATGAAATGGGGGATTGATTATGTGACATGCAACCCAGCCTCGGTTGGGGGGCATAAATACATCATTGTCGTTGTTGACTATTTTACGAAATGGGCAGAGGCAATGCCTACTTTTAAAGCCGATAGGGAAACAACAGCTTTCTTTGTATTCAATCATATTATAGCACGATTTGGTATACCCAAAGTGATTGTCACTGACCATGGCAGTCATTTTCAAAATAACATGATGACGAAACTGACTACTCTGCTCGGATTCAGACAAGAACATTCATCTTCGTACTATCCGCAAGCAAATGGTCAGGTCGAGGCTGTCAACAAAACTTTAAAAACTATCCTTAAACATACAATTGATGTAGCCCATTCTAACTGGCACATCATGTTATATCTTGCTCTTTTGGCCTACCAAACTAACGTAAAAACTGCTACAGGCTTCTCCCCTTTCCAACTCATTCATGGAGTGGAAGCAGTTACTTCGATTGAGTGGGAATTCCATCTTTAAAGATAGCTATCCATGTGTTACTTGATACGACGGAGCTTGAGGAACGTCTGGTACATTTAGAATACCTAGATGAACAGTGTAGAGATGCGATGACCGCTAATCAAGCTCATAAAAATAGGGTCAAAACTCAGTATGATAAATCGGTCAAACCTCAGGTTTTCTCTGAAGGGGAACTTGTCTTGCTTTGGGACCAAGACAAATAACCCCTAGGGGTAGGAAAATTCAAGGCCATGTGGTTAGGACCTTATGTCGTGTCGAAATTTTTAAAGAAGGGCGCATATGAGTTAGTTGATTTTGATGGGAATAAGCTCCCTGAGCCTAGAAATGGGCTCTACCTAAAAAAGTACTATGCTTAGGCTTAGCACTTTTTCTTGTATTTTTATTGTATGTATTTTTACGTACATTAGGTTGTCAGTTTTGCTTTTTATATTATCTGCTAGTTGTTGCAGATGTCTTCTGAAAGGTATATAGGGTTCATTGATGGCGCCAGCCATCACACTTGTAACCTAGCTTTAGCAGCATGGGTTATTTACTCTCCCTCAGGACAGCTTGTTGCCGCAGGAGGCGCTTGTTTAGGTCCTGCTTCTAATAATGTTGTTGAATATAGGGCTATAATTGAGCTCTTATGGGATGCTTTGTCATGTGGGATCACCCAGCTTGAATTTCATCTAGACTCTCAGCTAGTGGTCTCCCAGCTCAATCGAGCTTATCAGGTACGAAATCCTATTCTATTATGTCAGTTCATGCAAATTCAGTTACTGGAAAGAAATTTTGAAGTTATTATATTCAATCACATTCCACGAAATCGGAATCAATTGACTGATGCATATGCTAATTACATTTTAGATTGGCATCTAACACACATTTTATAAAGATATATAGCACACATATAAAAAACATTTGTAAATAAACCTCCAACAACAATATATATAT
>LPNX010450339.1:132018-174346 GCA_001517045.1 Pseudotsuga menziesii | reverse complement strand
AGCCTTCTGAGACAATCCTAGCATTCTACGTGATCAATCCCGGAATATTTCAATTCCTATCACGTAAGATGCCTCACCCATATCTTTCATTTCAAAATTCATAAAGAGAAACTTTTTGGTTTCGCATAATAAACCAAGGTCACTGGTGGCAAGCAATATGTCATCAACATACAGGGCCAAAAATATAAATTTACTCCCACTAACCTTCAGATATATACATCGATCAACAGTGTTTTCCTTAAATCCAAAAGGGGTAATGGTATTATGAAACTTAAGATACCATTGCCGGGAAACCTATTTAAGCCCATATATTGATTTCTTAAGTTTGCAAGCTAGGTGTTCTTTTCCCTTAATGGAGAAACCTTCAGGTTGATCCATATAGACGTCTTCCTCCAAATTCCCATTCAGAAAAGCAGTTTTCACATCCATTTGGTGCAGTTCTAAATCATAATGAGCTACCAATGCCATAATGATTCTAAGTGAGTCTTTCTTGGACACGGGAGAGAAGGTCTCTCTATAATCAATGCCTCCTTTCTGAGTGAAACCCTTGGCCACAAGTCTAGCTTTATATCGTTCGATATTACCCTTAGAGTCGCGTTTGGTCTTAAAGACCCACTTACAACCAACTTTCTTGTATCCTTCGGGCAATTCAACGAGATCCCAGACTTCATTTTGGTCCATTGATTTCAATTCATCATTCATGGCATTAATCCATTTAGTAGAATCATTACTTTCTATAGCTTGTGAAAATGAAACCGGATCCTTACATGTTCCTATATCAAAATCAGATTCTTGTAGATAAACCACATAATCATCCGAAATAGCAGACCTCCTATCCCTTTGAGATCTCCTTAATACTACTTCTTGTGGTCCATCTATTATGGGTTCATTGGTGACAGCCTCATTATGGAGTGGTGGTTCATTAATTTGTTGTTCAATATCGTCAGGTTGTTCATCAATGATAGGAACAACAATTTCCTTTGAAGCCATAGGTACAGGAACTTGTACCCTAACTTCTTGGATAACCACATTTTGTAATTTATCACTCCCACCATTTTCAATGAATCTGGCATGACCGGTCTCTACAATTCTCATACTGTGATTAGAGCAATAAAACCTATACCCTTTGGATTTTTCAGGGTAACCAATAAAGTAACCACTGATCGTTCTAAAATCCAATTTTTTTTCATGTGGATTGTACAATCTAACCTCTGCTGGACAGCCCCAAACATGCAGGTGTCTTAAACTCGGTTTCCTTCCTGTCCACAGTTCAAAAGGGGTTTTTGGAACTGACTTACTAGGAACCCGATTTAATAAGTATACAGCGGTCTTAAGAGCATACATCCATAATGATTTGGGTAAGTTGGAATTACTTAACATACTCCTAACCATATCCATTAAAGTACGATTACGCCTTTCAGCTACACCATTCTGCTGTGGCGTTCCAGGCATAGTATACTGTGCACATATGTCGTGCTTTTCAAGGATTTTAGCAAATGGGCCAGGGCACTGCCCTGTTTCATCATACTTTCCATAGTATTCACCACCTCTATCAGATCTAATGATTTTCACCTTTCTATCTAATTGTCTTTCAACCTCAGTGATATATACCTCAAGGGCATCCACCGATTGAGATTTTTCATGCAGCAAATAGACATAACCATAACGTGAAAAATCATCAATAAAGGTGATAAAATACTTTTCTCCACCAAAAGATGGATTGTCAAAAGGCCCACAAATGTCTGTATGGATAATCTCAAGAAGCTCAGTACTTCTTGTGGCACTTTTTTCTGGTGTGTTTTATTTGTTTTCCCTTAATACAATCTACACACATTCCAAGATCAGAAAAATCTAGGTTCAAGAAAATCCCATCTTTTACTAATCTAAGTAACCTTTCTCTGGAAATATGTCCCAGCCTTTTATGCCACAAGTATGAGGAATTTTCATTCGTGAGACTACGTTTAATACCAACATTATGATGCAAGGTAAGAATAGTTTCAGCAAATTGATTATCAAGTTTTAATTTGTATAAACCATCAGAAAGAATGCCCGAACCAACAAAAGAGGTATTCTTAAACAAACTGAAACTTTTATTTCCAAAATTACAGGAGTAACCATCGATGTCAAGTCTAGACAAGGAAATTAAATTTCTGGAAATAGAAGGAACATAAAGAGTCTGAGACAAATCCAAATGATAACCAGAATCTAGAAATAAACGATAAGTCCCAATGGCTTCAACTTGAGCTTTAGCCGATTTCCCATGAATAGAAAATTCTGACTTGGATTTGTGGTTTGGGTTGTAAGGAATCCCTGCATGGTATTAGAAACATGAGTAGTAGCCCCAGATTCAATCCACCAAGTATTAGAAAGAACTTCAGTTAGGTTTGATTCGAAACAAACAGAAATGAAATTCATACCTTTCTTTTCAAACCATTCCTTACGTTTCGGACAGTCTTTCTGATAGTGTCCCGACTTTTTACAGAAGTGACACTTATCACTGTTCCTTTTCTTCTGATAAGCCTGAGAACCTTGATTAGGCTCATGTGCCTTGGATGGTGTTCGCTTCATGCCCTTTCTAGGCTTTTTCCCCTTCTTCTCGGCTCCTTGAGTGATGAAATGAACTGAATGTTGTCCATGTTGCTTAAGTCTTGCCTCTTCTTGATTGAGCATACTGGCCAACTCATTCACATTCCACTTATCCTTAATAGTGTTATAGTGAATCTGAAATGGCCCATACTGAGGAGGCAAGGAGTTTGAAATGAATTTCACAAGAAAGAATTCATCCACATTCATCTCAAGAGTCTTTAATTGAGCAGCCAAGTTTGTCATTTCAAGGACATGCTCATGCATTCCACGTGTACCATCAAACTTCATAGTGGTAAGCTTAGCCATTAGTGTCCCAGCAAGAGACTTGTCTGCAGTTTTGAAACGCTCTTCCACAGATTTCAGGAATTCTTTAGCATTCTCAGTAGTAGGAAGAGTTGACTTAATGTTGTTTGCTACAGTCATTCGCATGAACTTAAGGCTCAGTTTATTCGATTTTTCCCATGCTTTGAATGCAGATTTTTCTTCTGTACTGCTGTTACTAGTAATAGCAGCTGGTTTTGTAGATTCAAGTGCTATATCCAGATCCAGAACACCAAGGTGAAACTGAACCTGTTCTTTCCAATCTAAGAAATTCATTCCATTCAAGAGCGGGACAGAAGAGGCATGCGAATGCAACGAAATGGGAACTGATACTGCAATCATAAATATACGTTATGTGATATTAATGCTAAGAGTTATAAGCAATTTGAAAATCATGGTTAAACAATAGTAAATAGTATCACCGTGACCTACCTTTGGGCTAATCTTATGGTAATCTATTGACAATTATGGTGATTTCCTTTTACCACCTAATAGGACTGTTTGATAAAATATTCACAACTAAGTAAGTACGTTACCTTTGAGTATCCTTACTTGCCTCAATTGTGAATACCCATCAATCATCCTATTCCAATTAAATAGTCTTTCAAAATTGGTGCACCTTTGGGCCAACCTAATATTCTTGTGACTAAATAATTGCGATTTGCAGAGTCATTCTTAATACCAAGGGAAACAAGTATTAAATTTTGATAATTTGACTTAACATCTATGAGTCTTTCCAGTTGGACCACTTTGGTGGTTACCAAACCGTATCTTAATATAGACCTTAAATCAATGTAACCACTCTGCATATTGATTCAACAATAATGTGTTTAAATAGAGTTCTGTCATCATTCACTATGGCAAAAGAAAGCATTTTACTGTGACAGAGAAATTTAATAAAATATCAGATCTTAATTGTCCCAGTATGCTATATAACAGCTGATAAGGAATCATTATCAATTGCTTAAAGGGTAATTTGCGTTCAATAAAATTTTTGTAGTGAGCTAAGCTTTGTGGCTATGGTGAACTGTTTGACAAAAGTCTTAAACCAAGAATACTTTAAAACATATCAGTAGTCAATACAAGTTCATACCAACACTAAGAGGGGACATTCCAAGGGTATCATAACAGCTGTAGCTAAACTGTTTGTCAAAAAGTTTTAAACCGAAAGCACCAAAAAAAAAACAACAGTAAACTCAAACAAATAGCAGCAGACTAGTGAGGGGATAGAGACAAATTCAAACCCAATGTGACTTATCACAATGAAACAACCAACTCCCAGTTGTGAGCATAAGACTTCTGTAGACAACCACTATTATTTTAAAGCATTTTCATGGCAAAATCATATTGCATTGAATAATGAAATTTGATTCTTTGGCATTGCCAAACAGTTCGATCAGTAATTCCCACGTCCTTGCCTTGGAGAACGGAAGCTCATTATTTCTGGGTATGAGAAATTTGTCTGCCATATCGTTTAATGAAATCTGAGGAAGAAGAATACATGATTATATTAATCAAATCACAAAAACCCAGTAGACTCTCAAAAGCAAATCAACCTAGGATGGGAATGCATGCCTAGGTTTTCCTCAAATCGCCAGACCATAGGTGCACGCTCAGAGTTCTCTTTAAAATCACAAAAGTTAAAGAAACGATTTATCATACATCCCATACATTGTCTGCAACTATAATCTTTATATCGGACATCAGAAATTAAAAAAAAAAGAAAATCATCAATACTATCCACGCAACCAAGAAATGTAAGCCACAATAAGTGAAAGATCACTCCCACGATTTCCCCAAATTGCAAACAGAAATACAACATCGATTCAAAAGAAAAACGAACCCCGGTTCACACAAATCAAAGGAGCAGAACCCCAAAACCAGATCGCATTCGATCAAAGGAAAGTTTAAAAACTCTGCTCTGATACCAATGTTAGTCACTTTAAGGATCTTAAACTTTCCTTACTATAGCAATAAATAAACAGCGGAATATAAACAGCAAGATTCGTAATACCTTGCTCCATCTGTGCAGCTTCTGACTGATTCCAGACACCTCTATCACTGCTGCGTTTTTCCAAAAACGTATTGAAGAAACTTTTCCAAGCACAGAACAGGAAACGGTTTCTCTCTCTTACCCTACACCAATGCGTTCCTTCAGCTTGTCTGATGGGTATTCTGAAAGGATCATTTATAGGCAGAGAGAGGACCAGTTTCCCCATGACAATTATTCTCCACCTGTCCATCGAAGTAGGAGAAAAAGAAACAGCTGCCAAGAACCCGTCTCTTCATATGGACAACATAAAACTGAATTTCTAAATTTAGTCTTGCAGTAATATACTTCGCTTACATAGTGTCTCCTTTGTATTTAGCATCTACATCATTGACGTTAAGAAGCATCATACCTCCATTCCATTCATGGCTGGAATAAGCGTATGGACATTTGTTCTGTTAATTAATATTGTTCTTTGTGTTCTCATTAATATAATTTTTCTTTACTCTATACCACTGTCATTGCAATCTACATTGAGGACCTCAAGAAAATCCATGTTAAGTGTTTTGGGGTCTCTATCAAGCATAGAGATTGAAAAGCACGTTCCCAGTTCAGGTTACTCACAGTGAGCCAACTCTTACACAGACTATATGAAAGTCCAAATGAACCACAAAGAAAATAAAGTTTTTTTCTAAGAGATGTTTCTAAACGATTAGTAGATATGGATTTCTCTGCTTACTTGTTGAATGGACGTCTGCTAAGTAACAAGTTATTGGTATATCTAACTTGCAGACTGTTAGATATACTCTTAGGAAATTGCTGTTTCCATAAAAAAAATTCAAGATCAGCTCCCAAGTTCAATTCCCAAAATACCCCATTCTTTGAAATGCTTTATTCCTAATATGCAATATTTTGAGTTAATGGTTGCCTGGGATTCTTATCTCATTACAAGGCTTTTTCTAATCCCTACAATGTTACCAGCCACGCAATACTGATCTGCTTAGTTACATAATCCAAAGGAGACGCCACTAGAAAGCCTATTCGAATATTTATCTGATGTTTATTATACCCAATCTTAATAAATTTTCATGCGGGGATTGCTCAGTTGGGAGAGCGTCAGACTGAAGATCTGAATGTCGCGTGTTCGATCCACGCTCAGCGCATTTTGTATTTGGTTTTTCGTTATGCTTTTCAGAAATTTTATTTATTTAGTTTTTCGTTTATGCTTTTGTGAAATTTTATTTTTGTTTTACTCCATGAAAAATGAGCTGCTGAGTAAAGTTCTAGATGAATGATATGATTAAGATCAGTTTACACAAATAAGGTATTTTGAATTAGAGAAACGAGCCGCTGCATATGCTTTCCAGAAATTTTGTTTTGATTAAGATCCGTTTACACAAATAAAGTATTTTGAAGTAGAGAAATGAGCAGCTGAAAAAAGTTCTATATTAGTGATATGATTAAAATAAAAAAATTAATCTGATTAAAATCAGTTTATACTTTATAAAGTATTTTTGAAGTATGCATAAGAAATGAGAGTTTTAAGGGTAGACATATTTTTGTTAGCTTTTTTGGTTGCCAATGCCATAAAGAAGGCTTTAGTGAGTATCTCTCATTTAAATTTTGTTTTGTTATGCATGGGAAATGAGTAGCTAAATAAAGTTCTACATTAATGATATGATTAAGATTAGTTTTATTATACCTTTCATTTTATGATTAATGTCGATCTCAAATTTGTATGTCGTTGCGTGGATAGAGGAGAGGAGAATGGCAGGAACAAATGTGTATGTCATTGTTGAGATAGAGGAGAGGAGAGAGCTCAAAACACTCGAAAACAACCACCATCCACCATCGACCACCATGCCATATATGATTTTTTATTCCAATAATGAACATAATTATGAATGAAAATACACTTAGTTCTTACATAATTACGCAACAAACACATTTGACACTTGTTTATCCTAGAAAACCCCAAGTGGGGAAAACCAACAAAATCTGATTTTATTAAGATAAAATCCTCGGCTCCTGTCCTGGGAAAATGGTCCGTTGTGGAATTATAAAACAATAAATAGCCAAGCCTTACAAACCTCAAGATGTGTCCTTAGATCTTTCTAGTCGGTTGCTATCTCCCTTACTGCCCCTTTGCACCTTTCCTTTGACCTTGCCCCTGCACCTACACACTTGGTTGAAAGTCCTTCTCCAACCAATCAATTAGATCTCTCTCACTTTATGTGATTGTTGTGTGTCCTCCTCTCCTTAGGATTCCTTTTATAACATCTTAATGACCGAAACCCTATCCCTATATCTCCAAAGTGATCAATGGCTAAGATTAGATCTCAAGGCTCGCTTAAGATCAATGGTTGTGACTTAATCTTAAGATCGCTTTTAGTCATTAGCCAACATTAAGTTAATTAATGTGCTTTTCCTAAGTTAGACTTAAGAAGGAGTACAAAAGTCATTTCCTCAACAAAGCAAGTACCTAGAGAGAAAATTTGGACGACTCCTGCATACCTGATAGTTGGCCTATGCAAAAGTGTTTGTCTGAGCTACAATCATCAATACTCCCTCTTAGTGAGGAAGGTACTTCTCAAAGAGACTCATGGAATTGGTTCTCCCTCTTACCTTAGAACACTATCACACTCATCATCTTGCATACTGGCATCCCTCTAACCCTACTAGTCAGCTGCTCCTTGTTCACTGGAAGTCACAGATTCAATGACGCTACACATCAATGCCAAGAAGTTTGAACTTTGAAAACGTTGTTAAAGGCATGCTTTCTCTCAATGTTCTCCTAGGAAAGTTTCTCTCGCTCCAATAGTGTGAATATGTCCTCGTAGGACATGAGTTGTGAAGTTTTTGGGGCTTCCTTCGACAACATTGGATTTAGAATACCAATTGTGTAGCAACTGAGATGGGGAGATAGGAGATCCATCGTTGCAAATGAGCACTTGGATGGCTATAGATGAGCACTTTACTGGCTGCAAATGAGATAATTGGTGGCTACAAAAGCCTTTTTATTGGCTGCAAAATCCTTCTTTAACCTACAAAAGCTTGATCCCTAACAAAAAATCACTAGTACACTAACTAGTTTATAACCTCTACTACTCTGATACCATATGATATTTGAACATATAGATATAGGAACATAAACTAAAGAGATATATAGTAAAAATCAAACCAATAAACAACTAAACATGTAACAAATGTTTTATCATAGATTATTACACAAAAACTAGAAGCATATAGGAAGAAAATAATGATATATTTCATTTACTTGAATGAGTGATGGAGTATAATATTTAAAGGGAGACAATTGGAATTAGGGTTAGATTCAACTCAAATTCTCCATGCAGTTGTTTGAGATGAGTCAGGATTAACTATAGCCTAAGAACCCTTAGTTAGCCATGCAAACTCTCCTTAACTGAGTTACACTGACCCATGACTTCACAATCACTAGGTATCTTATTGAATGCCCAATTAACTGATTGAATGGCTACGCTAAACCCCCAATTAGGTCAGTGGAGGTGCTAATAATTAAAATATGACATGAAGGGTTAGTTAGAAGCTAAGTTAAAGTGCTCTCAGTTCCTAACTAAGGATAAACTCTAGCTTAGCTTAGCTTAGTTGAGAATGGTCATTAGGGTTTTGATTTAAGTGGCATATAAGGTGGTTAGGGACCCTTAGGAATCATGAGGTCAAGATTTAGGTGACTAGAAGGGAGAATGATGCTATGGAGCTCAATTGTTTCTCTAACACAAATGATATATAAGGTCGTTATGGTTTTGGTTTAAGTGGCATATAAGGTGGTTAGGGACCCTTAGGAGTCATGAAGTCGAGATTTAGGTGACTAGAAGGGAGAATGATGCTATGGAGCTCAGTTTTTTCTCTAACACAAATGACCAATAAAGTTAGCAATAATCTATTGAGTTAACCCCTTGAGCTATGTATGTTTATATGTTTTTATTTATGTTATGTTACCTTTTATGACTGCATATTTCTTCTCTAGTTTAATAAACTTTAAGTTATGTTAGGTTACCTTTTATGACTGCATATTTCTTCTCTAGTTTAATAAACATTACTTAAAGTGTATTGTACTTTTCTCTAAAATACAACATTAGTTTCATTGTCAACCATACAAGCATAGGATACATTTTGAATCAAGTTTATAAAAATAAAGAAATTAAAACACATAGATGGTGTTGGGAAGGATTATTTAGGGTGAAGTGAAAGAAATGTTGAGAAATTCTTAAGAAATGATGTTGCCAAAATAACCTTTCTACCTTTCTAGTACATAACCAAATAATTTTTTTTCCTATAAGATCATAACAAAGATCATAACAAATATTGGAATAGGTGTTAGATGAGATATAAAGGAGCTTAATGCATTGTTGGTGAAAAAAAAATAATGGGTAATCCTCACGTAATCCTAGATGAGATTCCTTTGATCAATAATCAAGAATTTAATTTGGTCAAACAAACTTAAGAGCTAATTCAATAATATACTTAAAGATGTATATGAAGAACAAGCAGTAGATATTATGTATTCTATTGAAAGTGTCAAAGTATTACAAATATTTATGGGTTTGCATGACAGGTTATTTTACACTATACAAACATTCATCTACTTATTTTTTTATGGAACACAACATTGACTTCATGTTCAATTAGTTAGAGTAAATTTAGATCGATAGCGAGTGACAATGACCATGATATATAGAGCACTTAACCTAAAACTAAGGAGCATGTGTAGAGAACCTGGTTAGCTTTGATCATTGACTTGGTTAGATTTGATTATCCATCCATATTTAGAAAATTAAAATGGTCTCTTTCATTTGAGGTTAATTGATATGAGTAAGAGATGGTGATGATGATGGTGGTGGTGGTGATGCTTAACATACATCGAGAGAACATTTTATCTATTGGGCCTTAAGAAAGATAAGGACTAATTACTCGGTCTTCTTTAGAATTTATTTTTGTGCTTGGAAATATATAAGAGAAGCATTCATTGGTCACCATATTTTTTATGAGTTAAAAGATTAGGAAAGTTGATATTGTAAAAAATATTTTGAAATTGTGATTTAATGTTGGTGTACACATGACAATCTAAAAAAATTTGATTTTTTTCTTCAACCTCTTAGTGTCACAAAGATGAAAAATTATTTCAATCCATGACATTTTAGTTGGAATCATCAAACATCCCATTTCACTATGGAGATCATGGGAGTTCCTTCTAATTTTAGCAATGTTGATTATCTTTTTTATACTAGTTCTAACAGAGAGATGTTTTGATCTTATAAATTAGAGTCGATCACCTCCTTCTAGTATCATAATTTTCTCTTATCCTCTAATTATTTATCACACCATAACTTCTCCTTAAATTTATATGTAATATTATTTTTAATATTATCATTATTCTATAAAGACATTTTCCTTTATTCCTCGATGATTTAGTGAAGACTTGGTGTCATTATGCTAACCTTGCTTAACCTACAAATGGTTTTGATCTTCTAAATTGTTTGTCTTGTTTCTAAAAATTCAATACCTAGTCATAATCATCCTCCCAATGGGGGGTAGACTCACATTTACAAGGATAATATGATTAGGTGTATTGTGCTTAATTTTGATATTAAGAGTTATAAAACACTTTTTCCTTTTCTCTATCTTTCTCCATGGCTCTCTAGAGATGTTGCTGCTACAAGCTTCATAACCATATAAAATAACAATAGTGATGAGAGTCTCAAAGAGGAGTTTGTGGAAATAACATCTCTAATAACAATCGATTTTGAGTCCATAATAAGTTTTCCACCCTCCATAGTATAATTTTCTAAATGTTATAGTTCTAGTTAAGCTTGTGATGCAGATCGATTTTGAGATATTTGTATGAAGTCACTTCCTCTAAATTGTTGTTGTCATACCTAAAATTAGCATAAATATCTTTTCAATAGAAGAATTTTAAGGTTTAAAATGAGCCTTCTAAGGAAAATAATAAAATGAGAGTTATCAATTTTTTAAGGAAAAGAAAAAACTTCTTTTTTCCATCGTATTTTCAATTTATCGTCTTGTAGATTTACTCAAATTTTGAGTGTGTGAACTCATTCAATGCATAGTTAAATTTTGCATCCATATAGTATCCATATAGTTTTGACAAACTCCCAAAAAGAAAAAACTAAAAATACATAAAAATGTATTTCCTTCAATGAAATACAAATGTATTTAGAGTTTTTTCCTATAGAGGGTCTGTCAAAAATATGTCATATGGATACTTGTTGGAAGTAGTATTTAATTTTGCATCCATCGAGTACTCACACTCAAAATTTGAATAAACCTACAAAGAGATAAGTTGAAAATATACAAGAAAATATGTAGTTTTTATTTTTCCCTACAAAACTCTTTAACCTTATGGTTGGCATCATCATCTTAAACCCTATCGGTTCTTATAAAGTTGATTGATAATACATTTTTTGTTTTGAGGCCCATTGTTAACCTTAAAATTCCTATAATGTGGATTTTATTATCATAACCATTGGTTTGTCAGTGTTATCAACCATACATATACTAGAGAAAAAATACATGTATGAAGTCACCTCCGCTAATTTACAATTGTTTTCAAGTTCATAATAAGTTTTTCACCCTCTATTTATCCTTTTCTCAATAATATAGTTCCAATTAAGCTTGTGATGAAGATCGATTTCAAGATATATATATGAAGTCGCTTCCCCCAAGTTGTTGTTGTCATACAAAAAGTTAGAGTAAGCAATCTTCATAGATTTAATTATCATAACATTTAGTTTAGTGTTAATGTTAACAATCATATAAAAAATCCTCGAGAATTTTTAGTTGTTTGTTGAGATCATAGGGGATCCTCGCCATAGTAATGCCTTCATCAATGTAAAGAAGAAGGGTGATTATGATACAAGTTAGAGTTGCACGCACACAACTTGCTTCTTCTAAACAACCCTCCAACTTGTTAATGTATATACTAAAAAGGGTACGAGACAAGGAACAACCTTGCTTGACTTCTGTATTACAATTAATTTCTTCCAACCATCCCTTAATGTTCTAAAACTTGACTATAACATTCTCATACAACCTTATCACAATAACTTTCAACTCGAACGGAACTTTTGCATCTTATAATTTATTCCAACTAGGCGTTCAATGTCAAATGATTTCCTAAAGTCAATGAAGAAACTTAAGAGATTGGTTTTGTTATTGAGACACTCCTTCACAATAATCATAAGTGTAACTACTAACAAGGTGGTTCAATATTGAATGATGCTTCTAAATCGACTTGGTTTTAGCTCTTTTTCTATGGCTTTCTTGACATACGCTAATATTGTTTTGCAAAATAATTCCATATAACTTTGCTAAAAGAGAGATTGCTTTTATCACCACTTTTAAAAATATGAAAAATGATGTAAAGTGAGTCCTTGTTATTATGATTTTGTCTACACACCAAAACAAAACAATTAATATTTGCAAATCCATTAAAAGTATGTTGCATTCTATGTAATTTAACAATTTAGTTCAATTTTTCATTTAACTAAATTAACATTTTTGCAATTACTACCATTATTATCTTCTTTCCTCTCTTTTTTTTATATACAAGGATCGGTCCTTGGCTAGGGCTTGTACTCGTGTGACATAGGGTTGATTCTGGTATGTTGTCAATATATATATATATATATATATATATATATATATATTGTAAGTCCATATGCGACACACAAAATTAGACGATGTTTGAACCCATGATGTCGCAAAGAATGCCTTAACAAAGAAGCCTATCCCCCATCAATATGCACCCGAAAGACTCTAACATTGCTATTTTATTTTATAGGATTAATCATTTATTATTATTGTTCATGAGTTTATTATGCTTGAAGTGTTAATTAGATAATTTCAAAGTATTAAACTAGGAAAGTTAATTAGATAATTTGTAAGTGTTAAAGGACTTTATAGAGTTTCTATTTAGTTTATTTTTCCACAGTAGAAAAGAGGAAGAGATAATAGAAGAGGTTGATAATCCTATAGGCTTGAGGACACGAGACATGAAAAAAAATAAGGTGAATTGAAATTTGTTTCTATGACTTTTTAAAATTAGCATTTTTGTTTTGTTTTATCCACTGAGCACACGACCCTAACCTGGTTTTCTTTGGTAGGAAAATGGATGGTTCATGCCACGTGGTAGAGGTGGCAGAACAATTCTGTCACGTAGCTAGACTAAATATGGAGTGGTACAAGTGACCGAATTTCGAAGTTCATACAAGTGTAATTATTGAGTCTTCTTGTTCTTGTAGTTAACATTTATTTTTATGGCACGCAGTTGAAATCACGAATATAGACTTATGTTTGAGTTCATTAAAACAACTGTTGAGATGACCTTGTTGGTCTAAGACGTCAGGTTAAGGATCTAGTACGAAAGGGACCTTGTTGTTGATTTTTTTGAGGGCTATTGTGGTTTGTAACGAAGATAGGTTTTTTGGAAATAAGGATCTTGGATGATTCAAAGATTATAATTTACTGACAATTGGTATTTCTTCTATGTAGTCTATTTCCCTCTATCATTGGATGGTTCAAATGAAGAATTTGTGGCAAAATTTTGATAAGATTTATTTTCGTCACATCTATCACATATTCAAAAAAGAAGCATATCTGCTTTCAAAAAGGGCGATCATAATATGAATGGGTTGTTGTTCTATGAAGAGTTTCTTGGTAAGAATCTTATAGATTTTGGTCACAACTATGTTTTCTAAGTTTGTGTCTTTTGTCAAACATATCAGAGAGTCTTTTGTTTTTTTGTTAGATATTTCCAAAATTGAAGATATAGTCTTCGTTGAGAAGTCTTTTGACATACTATGAAGGTTGGGTCTTATTTTTGCTAAAAAGTAGAGCTATTAGTAGGATTTTTCAGTTTGTTTTTGTTGTGAATCTACTTGAAGTAGAATATTGGTGTTACAGAGAGAAATTCCTATGGCTTGGGGTACCACAATAGACAGCTTAACTCCAGAAATCAATCATTTCCAATATGCGATAGAAATCAAATATCTAACACTAAAGGATCAGACCTCATACCTTATTCTGGACGGTTGAAGTAGATCCTCGTTGAGCTTTCCAACTTCAGCTTGAATTGATGAATTACTTCCTCAACAACAAGTAAACAAGACAAGCATACTATATATATTGGTGTTAGATCTATTCTAGCATATATAATCAACAATGTATAAGCATTTGAAATCATCCATGGATAAAATATTCATTCAAACATACATTATTGGACAGGAAAATATATTTCTATTAACATAAAATCAGAGATTACAATGGATACAACCTCTGTCGGCACGTCTGCGAATCGGAGAAACAGAATCTCCCACTTGGGCCTCCACCACCTCAATCCTCCATCTCTCGATAGCAAGCTCACAAGCAAAGGGAAAACTTGGGAAGAACACAAAATTGCTCCATGGGACAAAGGGATACAGACTCAAGCACAAGTTCCAGCAACAATGGACTATAGTTTCTTTGATCTCAATTCTCTTATGCCTTCAATGTATCCAAAGAGTTCCTTATATAGCTTTTCAAAGGGGTAATGAAAGGTCGAATCCGAGCGATCTCAAGGCATATGGAAGGCCAGGAGTCAAGTGAGTTGGATCCATGTCAAGGAAAACTCCAAAAGGATTTCGATTTTGTACACATCTCGATGTACGCAATTTTAGGGGTCAAACCCGTGTATATACGCGATTAGGGGTTTAAAAGTCGCGTGTATCATTTTTCACATGTTTATAGGGATGGTCTAGGAAACATCAAAGGACAAAAAATGGTCCAAGGGGTCTAAGGAGTCTACAGAGGGACAGGGGAAGGCCATACCAGAGTGATTCACCTAAAGTGGTAAAATTAGCTATAACAAATGCCCCCTAATGTGTGAGGTCAGAGGGGTCATACGATGGCTGAAATACATTATAAGTCCATCCTAGAAGTGGAGTGATGAAGGGTTCCAAATGGAAGACCAGAAACCCAATCAACATAGTACAATGATACAACTCTGCACATAACTGCAAATACATATAGCAGTCCTGGATACATAAGAGTACAATGGACATGAATAGGCATGATACAAAATATCACATAAGTGGTCATCGCCACGTACAATATACATAGATCAGAATCTCCATGATGAAGATATACAAAGGATCATGATCTCCAAAATGGCTAAAGATATATAATGGATCAAGATCTCCATAATAGCTGGAAATGTCTAACATATACTGGAATCAAGTCACGAGAGCTGAAATCTCATGAATACTGGCACGACCAAGGAGGTAGCATATAAAATATGCCACTAATCTGGAAGGTCTTCTACACAAACCGCTACGAGTACATATCCTACTATGTGAATAGAGTTGTCGAGGTTGAACATAGTAGTCTATCGTCTGATAATCGGTCATTGACGTATACCGTTAACAGACGCGAGATCACCCACCGATAATGAAAATGGGAATCAAGGTACTAGAGTGCAAACTAACAAGTGTGAATAAATGTGTTGAAGTCAAACACTTGAGAGGATCCATCGATCAGGGGACATTGATGTATTCCCAAAGACTGTCGATAGCGAGAGAGCCTGCCACTGATGACTGCAAGTCTCAAGGCACTCAAAAATGACTCTAGATTCCAATCCTAGAATAAATGATCTGAATTCGATGGGATGAATTCCGCTGGAAGGAGGGAATTAATGCATCCCCCATCATCCAACACGAGGTACTCAGCAAAGTTGTATAATGTGGATGGACTCGATCATAATGTGCACGAACCAGTAACTGTACCGGGAATGGCCGACATGCAAAGTCAAGATAACTGAGGAATGGCCGACTCAGGTTTAAACTTCCCTCAAACAAGAGCATAATGGCGAATGGTGACTGAATAAAGGCAGCATAGACTCGATATACAAAACTAGGACATCTCTGCGACACAGGAGGCATCGACAGAGGCTCCATGGGGACTGGAAGCGACTGGAAGCTTAACCAGTCAGTGGAGATAAACTCAGATAAACGAGTACATCTCCTAAAGTCAAACTATAAACCCAACCAATGGATGTGATATAAAGTGCTCTGTTCGAAGGTGACATGACTTGACAACTGCCAAAAGATAACATCTTTCCTTGTTCGGCTTTTTGGTTTTTTGATTTTTTTGGACTTTTTCAAATATTTAAAAAGCTTGAAAAAGAATAAAACTGCTTTATAGTTACAGACTAGGAGGAGACGAGTGTCATATGGGCAAACAAACTAGTTCCAAGTAGTGGAACATACCTATGCTCACTGCAAGGATACATGTGTAGGATAGCGACACTCGGGGGAAAATCCCCTCCTGGTAAAAATAGGGAATCAAGTTGTAAAGGATATATAAAATGGATCTGCATGGCTAGACATGAGACAAGCTCGGGCTATATGGCTGAAACTCAATGTCAGGGAAGCCGACGTAAGGCTCAATAAGGCAGGAAAAGCTCATGATAATGCAATTACAACTTGACATAAGGGAGTCCTGAGGGAAATAGGCCAGCAAAAGATCAAGAGGAGTATGAGGCTCTTGCGAAATGTCATGGCAATACTATACAACAGACTCCCACACCCTAAGGGACAAAATGTGAGCATGGGCACCGAATGCAAATAAGGCACTAACTAGGGTACCCATGTAAGGTCAAGCTCTACCACTCCTATCATGCCACTTCTAAAACAGCAAGAAGGTTCCGTGGCATAATCAAGTGGGTTCGTACCTAAGACTATAATGAAACGGTCATAAAGTCATGCAAAATGCAAATGGTGATAAAACCTAACCTATATGTCAGTTTAGACATGATACCTGAAATCAGCACGAACGGGTCAATCCAACGACTGAAATGGCACTCAAAAATGTCTCCTACATCATAAATTAGTCCAAAAATGGTCCAAAAGGATTAGAAACAGTCCAAACTGTAGGAAAGGGGGTAAAATTTTTCTATAAATAGTAAACAATTCAAAACATTTGAAATTTTTACCTATTTGAGCTCAAAACTTCAACAGCGAATTCCAGGAGATACAGCCGGCGGAATCCACTACCGTTTTTTCCAGGTACTTACCCATGCTCTACTCTTTCATTTTGATGCAAATTTTGTTAAATTCCATGGTGTATTTGATTGTCTAGGCCATTCTAAAATAGGCGCTACAACCCACGTGAAAATCGAGGGTTTTTTCACGTATAGGGCTGGATATACGCAGAAAATGCCCCCAAAGCTGCGTACATACGCGGTTGTCTGGAAAACAGTCGCGTATGCGACCACACTTAAGATTTTTTAAGTGTTCTAATGGACAAACTTCAAATTTTTTGTGCAGGATGGTCCTAGAATGGAGAGAACGTGAACATGGTGATGTAGAAGAGGCAGTAAGGGCAGATCTAATGGCTCAACAAGCGTTACGTGCATGTGGGCTTTACAAATTTTGGTGTCTTGGTGGCTTAAGGGCCAAACCAGGACTATTGCAGATGTTAGTTGACTACTGGGATCCAGACTCAGAGTCATTCCAGATAGACAGGATGTCCCTCACCATAGAAGGGGAGGACATATACTTTATTACTGGACTTTTCCGATGGGGGGAAGTGGTGAACCTACGTTCTCGCGGGCCCGGAGGTGGCCTGACTACAGATGAGTACATTGCGGTGTACTGCTATCTGGACACGGAGACGGTGGGGAATCAAATCCCAA
The DNA here is from genome assembly GCA_001517045.1 of Pseudotsuga menziesii. Classification (NCBI taxonomy): domain Eukaryota; kingdom Viridiplantae; phylum Streptophyta; class Pinopsida; order Pinales; family Pinaceae; genus Pseudotsuga; species Pseudotsuga menziesii. The sequence goes on along the minus strand of LPNX010450339.1, from coordinate 156,719 downwards.
CTAACTCCATACAGGTGTTGGGCCTAAAGGCCATCCTACTGACACTGGGCAGGATAGTAGGCTTGGCTTCACTCCACCAAGCCTCGTGGCCTCTGATGTTCTATGTAGTGGAGTGCATGAGACCCACGGTATACGATTGGAGCACTGCACTACTGGGAAACATGAAACACCAGCTTAGTGAGTGCAATATGGGCAGAGTGCGAAAATTTGGTTTCAGTAGCATACTGAGCACGTTTTTCTTCAAGCGTGTTCCAGGATTGAGCCCTAGAGTTGACGTTCCTCTACACGGGGTTCGATATCCAGCCCAATGACGTTGGGCGGATGCGATGTGTAGACTAGGTGGAGGTAGGGTGTCCAACCCCTATCCAGCTGATTTCTTCCCGTGGTGGCGACGACAGATATTTTCCATCGATGACTACCCCTATGTGGGGATAGATTTCCAGGGAGACCTGGACATGCCGCTGCCACCAGGATCGACATATGGTGACATAGGTAACGAATCTTGAACCTCTTTTTAAATTTTTTGAGTTATTTATATTTTTTGTGTTTTCTGATTATGTGAAATCAAAAGACATGTTTTTGGGTGACAACACATAGTGATATCTACCATATGCATGCAGATGTGGGACCACGGCGGCCTAAAGGCTTCCCTTGTCATAAACGGAGGGGAAGAGGAGACGATATCATGGGTGTGGATGCGGAGTGGACGCTCCAAAGCATTCATACCAACTTCGTGAGGCTAACACACAGAGTACCCATGGTGCAAGTCGAGGACTTGCCTGAGGCCATGCAGCGCCAGGTGGTGGGTGTACCACGAGCATGGGTGCGGCTATTTCGATGGCTAGCTAGAGTCGTAGTGACATTCCATGATCACAACCCCCCTCCTCCTCCACAGGCTTAGATACCTGGGAGTGATACATTTTGTATTACCGTGTATTATAGCTTGGTGGCTCGAAAGCCCCATTTTTGTATTATGACACTATGTATTACCACATTTTGGATGTTTATAAAAAAATTTATGATGATCGGTTTATTTATTTACATGTGTAAAAATTTATGTTTGTGATGAGCTTATTGTGTATGAAACAAATTCCAATCCATCACGTAGTTAGCATATGAGTCGGAAACTTGATTATTAATTCTTGCCACATGTATGTATGTTATATTGTCAAATTGTCATTCTAATAATCTCACACGTAAGAATATTCTTAATAATGTTAGATCTCTAACATGGTACAAACCATTAAGCTATGACACTACTAACATTGTTTGATGATGGCCATAAACATATGTCTCCCGAAGACAATACTTGACCCATAGGAGTATAAATCACCCAAGCAGCAGAGGCTGAGTGTTGAGTGTGACAGCTTGCACCATCCGTGAATCCTATGAAGGTGGAAGATTCCATTGACATCTGCCCAAAGAAACGGAAACTAATCACAAACCCGATCACCATAAGAAAAATACCTACCTATGCAAAGTTGTACAATAATATACAATAACCAGCCTTGGCTGAAAATCATGCATAGTACTTTTTGAGATAGAGCCCATTTCTAGGCTCCGCCAAGGCCGTTCCCTCATAATCCACTAACTCATAAGCGCCCTTCTCTAACACACGTTTGATGACTTAAGGACCACGCCACATGGGGTTAAACTTTCCTGCCCCCAAGGGTTCTTTTGGTTGATCCCACAAAAAGAACAAGTCTCCCTCACTAAACCTCATTGGACGGACAGAATTATCATACTGGACCTTTACGTGACGCTTATTTACTTCTAGAGCCACCAAGGCATCTCGGCGCTGCTCATCAAGTTGCTCAAGGTGGACCAAACGCTCCTCCAACTGGGAAGTGTTTGGTAAGAGCTCTATGGCTAGCTTCAAAGAAGGAATTTCGCACTCAACCGGCAATACCGACTCCACTCCATGTACAAGTTGATATGGAGAAAAACTCGTGGCAGTCTTAACAACGGTTCTATACGCCCACAAAGCAGGATATAACATAATGTGCCAATTATTCTTGCTTTGTGCGATGGTTTGTTGGAGAATGGATTTGAGTGATTTGTTCACTACTTCTACCTGTCCATTCGCTTGAAGGTAGTAAGAGGAGGAATTCTCTTGTTTGTACCCTAACTTTGATGACAACTCTTCCATCATACGATTCTGAAAGTGCGAGCCATGGTCAGTGACAAGCTCTTTTGGAATCTCGAACCAAGTAATAATCTGGTTGAATACGAAGTGCGTGGCTGTCTCACCGTCGAATTTAACTGTAGGCATAGCCTTAGCCCATTTCGTGAAGTAATCAATAGCCACTATGATATGATGATTCCCCCCAACTGAAGTTGGGTTGCAATCCATAAAATCTATTCCCCACTTAGTGAAGGGACCGGCGGTGATGATGGGATGTAACGGGGCAGGTTTCGAGGGCATATTACATGCAAACACCTAGCAAGGGTGGCACCTCTTTACCGCATCTACACAATCCTTAAAAAACCAAGGCCAAAAATAACCCGCTCTTAAGATTTTTGGGCTGTAGAAAGCCCAGATAAATGACCACCACATGCTCCTCCGTGGAAATCATTCAACACTACCTCAGCCTCTTCATGATTTAAACAACGTTGTAAAATGGAATCTACCCCATGGTGGTACAAAGTGTTATCCACTATGAGGTAATTCTTAAACACGTGATGTAATCGTCGTCGTTCATCCCGTGAAAGGTGAGTGGGGACCTTCAATGTTTGTAAATATATAATGATATCCCCATACCATGGGTCTAAAGTTGAGATTAAGAAGATGTACTCATCGATAAACGTATCTTCACAAACCAAATCCTCGGCCTCGCTTGGGAAATCCGATTTAAGCTCCACAAAAATTAATGATTTCTTCGATTTTGCCGAAACAAACTCGAGATCGAATTCTTGCAAGATGACAATCCATTTATTATATTTTCCCCCAATCATCCTTCGTGTGAGGATGAATTGAAACGGATTGACATGGGCTACAACCAAGGTCTGGCGAAGGAGAATATAATGTCTCAACCGTTGAACCGCATGTACACATGGGAATAACGGATATTCACATCAATAACGGATCTTCACATCAATAAGATTCTGGCTCAGATAGTATATGACCTGCTCTTGGAGCTCCTCATCCTCTTGAACCAAAACCATACCAATCGTCTCCATGGACGCGGCCACATAAAGTAGGAAATCACGGCTATAGTCTGGTGGACTAATCATTGGGGCCGATGCTAGGGCTCGCTTGAGCGCATCAAAGGACTCCTGGGATCGCTCATCCAAACAAAAGGTGGTGTCCTTCTTCAAAAGACACATGAAGCCTCTAGTCAAATTGGAAAAATTGACAACGAATCTCTGTAAGAAGTTTGCCATACCCTGCAAACATTGAGGATGATGAATATTTTTCGGGGGAGACAACTGAAGTATTTGCTCAACCTTCAAAGGGTCGACTCTTATACCCTCTTTAGAAACGATGCATCCTAATAAGTGACCTGACTTCACACAAAATATGCACTTGTGAGGATTTAACCTGACCAAATAATGGTGGCACCTTTCGAATACCAATCTCAAATGATAGGAATGACGCATTCTCATACAAGAATGAGCAGCAAGGTCATCCAAAAATACTTTGATAATCGATTTGAGATCGTGGAAGATCAAGGTCATGGCCCGCTAAAAAGTAGCTCCGACGTTTTTAAGTCCAAAATGCATTTTCTGATATGCAAAAGTTCCCCAAGGACAAATAAATGCAGTCTTATGTTGGTCCTCAGGTTTAATTTGTATCTGATTGTATCCAAAAAAACCGTCCATAAAGGAAAAAACCTCGCTACCTGCACACTCATCCAAAATCTGATCAATAAATGGTGTGGAAAAATTGTCCTTAGGACAAGCACGATTCAAATCACGGACATTAGTACATATGCGGATCGCTCCCTACTTCTTGTCAACCAGAACGGGGTTTGAAACCCACTCCGTCAAGGGAACGGGATAGATAAAACTGACTTTCAACAGTTTCTCTATCTCTGCCTTAATCGCGGGTGCTTTCCTAGGATTCACCGCACGCAAGCGTTGTCGAACAGGCTTAGCATTGGATAAGTCTTAGTCTCATGTTCAACAATGCAAGGGTCGATACCTAGCATTTCATCGTAAGACCAAGCAAATATATCACGAAATTCTTTAAACAGCTTGGTGTATTCTTGAATCTCAGCACGGGAACATTCTGTCCCAATATAGACATTCTCTATCCTGCCAGGATCGCGAGAGATATTGATAGGAATCATTGGAGATATATTTGCCATGTTTCCATCAACCATCGGACTAGGAGAGCTTAATGGAACCATGGGACTACCAATTCTCTCGCTAAGAACCTCCCTAAAGTCCTCACGCTCCAAGCGGTCAAGCTCGGGAAGAAATTAATATCTATGATGGAGCTCTTCCCATGGTGGCTCAACTCTCGACATGGCCTCAATAATTTCTTCGTCTGAAGGAAAAACACTATCAAGGAAATCGTGCACGTGAGAAGACTGTACTGCCCATATGGGCAGCACATATGGGTCCTCCTCCTCTGTCTGCGAAGAGGAAGGACTAGGCTCTACAACACAATCAAGATTAGCTTGATAGGCTACCATAGTTGCAAGCAATGGCATGTTCGTTACAATGGGCTCACTCAAAGTATTCAGTGTAGGAAGAATCCAAGGATCTTCCATATGACTCATGTGAAAAGACACTGATCTCACAGATGTCGAAGCCTCACCAAAACTAGATCCTATAATAAGGATAGGTGTAGGGAAACTAAAAATTTCCATAAGGGATGGATACATGCCCACACCCACACTCGCAGTTGTCGGCTGAGAGTGCTCGACAATCAGGATCAAAGCTCCCGAAGATGCGGTAACCGACTGATTCTTGAATGACATTTGATCAATCGTAACTATCTTCCTGTTAAATGGAAAGCATACAACGCAAAATAGGGAAGAAGCTACGGCTTGCATACTGTACATCCAATTCCTACCCAGCAAGAGATTATAGTCAAGGGGCACATCAACCACCTCGACTTCTATCGCAACGGTCTTCCCTCCCAAACGGACCTTAAGGGAAGGAAGGATCCCGTGCGGCCTAAACGATCTCCCATCAAACGCAGTTAACATGGTCGCAGATTTAGACAACTCAGGGGAACCTAAACCCTTCCAACACGATAAAGACATCATAGAAGCAGCAGCGCCTTCATCAATCACAGTGTGCTTGACAGTCATGTTAAGACATTCTACGTGAATCAAAAGAGACACATAGTAAGACAAGCGAGGCTGAAGTCCTGCGGTTTCAAATTTAATCACGGAGGAATAATTATCATCATTCACACCAAGGGCAGCAAGCAAAGCCTTCCTTTCCAAAGGAAAACTCTGAAGTACTTCTAGTGCAGACATCGCACAAGGAGTGTGGCAAAAATCCTTGACAACAGAATAGTTATGGGCAGCTCGGGCATTAGGATTGTGCCCCGAACGCTTAAGGACTCCCTTAGGAATGCGAGGTGCAGCTTCAGGTTTATCCACAGGTTTTTCAATATGCAAAGGAGTCCCTGGTGGATCAGGTTCCTTCCCCGGGTTGGGTTGTGACAAACCATAGTCTTTCGCATGGGTCACAACTTTCATATCACGTACCATGTTAATGCAACCATGACCACTACCCTCTGGCGGATCTTGATCACCACCAGACTGATCATGGGTCCTTGAGTTCATATTTTGATTGTGAGGTAAAGGGTTAGTCAGCACAGTTGGGCACTATGCGAAGAATATCGAGGCTTCATCGATATGAGGGCACACGTAAGTGAGGTGATCTTCCTTACACAACTTGCAAGGAAATTTAACCTTACGTTTATCTTGCTTCTCCCCCCTAGTATTACGGGTGTTCTTGTCATTATTATTAGCATTTTCATTCCTATTCCCACCCTTACGATTGTTCTTACCCTTCTTTTTATTCCGTCCAGGCTACTGGTTACCCTTCTGGTCCGACGATTGCACCGAAAGCACACTCGTCGTTTGGGTAGGTTGAGACGAAGCCATGGCTTGTCCCGAAGTAGATTAGTTGATTGACAATTGACTGACTTGTTTTGCAACCGAATCAACAGGTTTAGCACTCGCACAACCAATAATGTCATCAGCATGTGGTCCAGGTTTAACTTTGGGGTCGAAACTAGAATGCCGAGCATTGGGAATGATCTCATATAACAAACTGGATTGAGCATAAATCAAATCCAGTTCTTGCACCCTAAAAATGGCTTGTTCCTCATTTTGCACTCCGGATGTAGAAATATCATTCGCTATATAAGGCAATAACGACTTAAGGAACCATTCGAGGAGGAATTTCGGCAGTATAAAGGCTTTAATCAACCTCTTCCGTCTACGCCACTCTTGGATATGATCCGAGATATGTGTGGCTTTATCTTGCCGAAATGTCAACATGAGTTCTGTACCAATGTCATAACGCACTGGTAGCTGGAAGTGGTTAAGAAAAGTCATCACTAGGTCATCAAACAAAGCGAATGCCCCCCTAGGTAGCTCTATATACCATTTTGCGGTAGGCCCTGTAAGGGTGCATTGAAACAACCTTAAATGGATTGAGTCCTGGTGTAAGGAATTCGAAGAGCACCATAGGTGAAAGGTAGTAACATGTTCGCTCGGATCCTCTCCCGGTTTGCCCTCGAATTTGGGTATGTCCAAGGGAATCTTAGTAGGGACAGCCGGCCAAGCCGGGTCATGAGCTACAGGATCGTTCGTCAATCTCGACAAGTCACTGAAGATTTAGCGCTACGAGGAAAGGGAGCCTAGGATGATTAGGTCGATGGACCGCTCCCTAATAGTTCTGATTCGCATAGGTCTGATTACCATAACCACCATGGCCTTAGCCATAGTGCCCTCCTCTCGTTTGACCCGTATAGGGTGGCATGGAAGCACCATAGTGTGGTGTACCTTTACTATTCGAAGCTACAAAGCCGTAATTTGGAGATTAAGTGGGTTGTTGATACCCACACCCATAAGGTGAAGAACCCTGTCCATACTACGTCCCATAATAGAGTCCATAAGTCATCGCATGAGATTTCCCATGAGACACTTCGTAAGTAGGAATATACGCTCCGGAAGTAGTAATATGACCTCTAGAAGTATGAACATGACCTCCTGAAACCACGGGTGGTACTTGAACCTAAGACACAACTGGTCGAGTAACCGCAGTACGGACATGACTCGTAACAATGTTTCGGCCCGAAGGACCACGTGAATGAGGTGGAGGGTGAACATTTGAAAAACTAAGGACAGAGGACGAAGGGAGCTATGTAATTATGTACGTGTTATTCCCTATAGTCACTCATCTCGGATCTGGTATCCTAATAGGATCACTAACCCTAGACCTAGGAGGAATATGTGATGTAGCTTCCACCGCTGGGATGGAAGGTGCAATGTGACTTGTGCTCCCAAACCTCTCCGCATGGTAAGGAATGAGAGTGTCCCCAACCATAGTCTTAGGCTCAAAATCAGAATCGACATGGAATGCCAAATCATGTGTGGGAAAACCAGACATACCATAACTACCATAACTGGTGCTTGCAGATTCAAAATGAGTCTCGTCATCTTCCGGCATTCCATACCGGCGATGTGTCAATGGGATATCAACACTGGAGTAAGTAGGTCTATCATGAAAAGTACATATCTCAGACATTACAGGACCTAACTCAGTCAAATCAGGTGAAGGATCATAGTTAGGAGTAAACTCCCCATCTTCCACTTGAATGGGAGAAGGTGGTTCAGGAATACCTTCTACATGGTCTCCCATCGTGTGTGAATCAATGTGCGAAGTAGTCCACCTGGACTGTCTATTTCTCTCTCCCAAAGGAGGAGGAGATGTAAAAGGCAGAAGTCCTTCTAAACGACTAGAACGGCGAGGCGTCGCACTCGAATCCACAATGACTCAAAAAATATAAAAGACTCTCTATCTACATAAATCCTAGGAAAGCTAATGTGCACAGAGCAACCACCAAGAAAATATAAAGCCAAACACAAGCAATCAAGGGTAGGATAAGTGAGCTCCCGAATGAAGCAGGTATGTATCACCTAGGAGAGGCTTGAGACTCCCATACACAACAAGCGGAGTTACGTGACCAATTATTGTGGCCCTCAGCTTCAACGCGTAAAGCGACTGTGTTGTCCGACCCCAACCTGGCTAGGACACCCGCAGAATAACCCTTGCAGAGTACCCCCTCGATATCCTAGGTAAGGCCACTAAGGTCACCTCAATATAATCAATGCTCAGGCGAATAGTCGCAGGCGGTATTGACCATATGGGCAGTGTAGCAAAGCCCGAAACTCTCGAAAGAGCCCCCAGATACGAATACAATCCTGGAAATATCTCCGGTGCTACTCAGTTATGACTAGGGGTCATCCCAATCAATAACTACTCACACTGCCTCGTGCTTAACTCCCTTTTGAGAGGAGGATCCTGAGAAACACTGGTTATACCAAGAAATTTCACACACTCACCTCGACAGACACATACATGTTGTTGTTTAGTGATCTTGGAGAATTTACTCACAATGAACTATTCCAAGACCCTAAAACCTAATCTTATTGGTGAACCCTATCAAATAAAATAGTGTAGTTCATTTTAATTAAGCGTTGATTTTAATTGTCTTTATTACTCAAAAGAGATATATGGTCGTGCAACTAATGACGTTATGACACAACATGAAGCAAAATGCACACCTAGCAATCAATGTAAATGCATTGTGTCCATGAAAAACAGGGTATGCTACTACGTGAAATGCACAATTTTATTCAAATGATAGGTGCAATCTTTCCTATATGAAATCTTGACTAATACTCCAAAGCAAATCTAGTGCAAGTACTATGCAAAATGCAAGATGCAATGCATGATGATAAGCAAATATTTTTGGATTTTTTGAAATAAAAATGAGATATAAAAGCAAAATAATGGCTCTACAACCCCCAGTCTCTGCAAGCACACTCAAGCAGCACTCAAGCAAAGTACTAAGGTAAAAGAAATCTAATGCACTAATCCCAAAACAAAAAATAAAAAATGCAATGACAAGAACATTCTTCAAAAAAGAAATTTTACCCTAAAAAAAACATCTCCGGTCAGAAATAGAGGTGTAGACAGACTCTAGCAGTATCAAAGGAGACTCAGCAATCATCAAAATTCACTCAGCAACAATCCATATTCCTATAGAAGGAAAAACTAAGGGCATACGTGACTGTTCGCAGCAAACCCGCGTCTGTATGCGGAAATAGAAGTTAAACCTGCGTATATACGCGACTATGAGTTAAAAACTCGTGTACAGGAAGAAAGGTGCATAAAAATAAAGGCAAACAGACAAGCTGAGACAAAATTCACACCAATCAGACACTACCAGGAAAACATGCCCCTAAACCCGACACAGAAACAAGAGAAAAATAGCAATTCAAAGTCATTGAATGTCGATAGAAAACCCCCAAAGGACAACTAATAGGAACTCCCCAGTGAAGTCGCCAATTCTGTTACGGAGAGAAATTCTTATGGCTTGGGGTACCACAACAGACAGCTTGACTCCATAAATCAATCCTTTCCAATATGCAATAGAAATCAAATATTTAACACTAAAGGATCAGATCTCGTACCTTATTCCGGATGGTTGAAGTAGATCCCCGTTGAGCTTTCCAACTTCAGCTTGAATTGATGAATTACTTCCTCAACAACAAGTAAACAAGACAAGCATACTATATATATTGGTGTTAGATCTATTCTAGCATATATAATCAACAATGTATAAGCATTTGAAATCATCCATGGATAAAATATCCATTCAAGCATACATTATTGGACAGGAAAAGATATTTCTATTAACATAAAATCAGAGATTACAATGGATACAACCTCTATCGACACGTCTGCGAATCAGAGAAACTGAATCCCCCACTTGGGCCTCCACCACCTCAATCCTCCATCTCTCGATAGCAAGCTTACAAGCAAAAGGCGGGCTTGGGAAGAACACAAAAGTGCTCCAAGGAACGAAGGGATGTAGACTCAAGCACAAGTTCCGGCAACAATGGACTATAGTTTCTTTGCTCTCAATTCTCTTATGCCTTCAATGTATCCAAAGAGTTCCTTATATAGCTTTTCAAAGGGGTAATGAAAGGTCGAATCCGAGCGATCTCAAGGCATATGGAAGGCCAGGAGTCAAGTGAGTCAGATCCATGTCAAGGAAAACTCCAAAAGGATTTGGATTTTGTACACATCCCGATGTACGCGATTTTAGGGGTCAAACCCGCGTATATACACGATTAGGGGTTTAAAAGTCATGTGTATCATTTTTCACATGTTTATAGGGATGGTCTAGGAAACATCAAAGGACAAAAAATGGTCCAAGGGGTCTAAGGAGTCTGCAAAGGGACAGGGGAAGGCCATAACAGAGTGATTCACCTGGAGTGGTAAAATCAGCTATAACAATTGGTTTATGTAACTTTGATTCAAAATGAATAACAAGTTACATGCTTTTTTCTTCTAAAAACTAATAAACTAAATTGAAAAAATAAGGCCCATAAAAGTGTTTTTTTAAAATATTGTGCAAAAGTTAATAGAAATTCAAGATCAAATCTTTTTAGTCCCTCACTATTATAAGTAAGTATTTTAAATGCTAGATACTACCCTCCTCCATCATAAAAACTAGGGAAGAAGGAGAGAAATCCAATAAGACATGGCAGGGGTACCAACATCCTTACTCGGAACACCTAATACACAAGTGAATAAGAGACTACATTTCTTTTAAAAAAATATTAATAATACATAATAATAAAATAAAGAAGAGGAGAAAGAAATGCATTTATAACCTATCATTTATAACATTAAAAAGCTAAATTGGAAAAATGAACTTTATTAAAAACAACCATATTTCACTCTCAACAAGTCAATGGCACATGGACTTTGTCATGTTGTCTCTTCTGCCAAATGGCCAAATGGTTTAAGTCACCATACTCACGTCTTGATTCTTGAATGGGGTCGTGGCTTCAAAGCCCATTTATGACACCAAACTTTTATTTTTGGTATTTTAATTTTGGTCCTCAATTCAAGGTGTCGATTAAAATCCACTTTTGACATGAAATGTTTAGTCTGAATGTTTTATTATCGCTACAACTTCATTAAAAATTGAAAAGCAAATTCATATTTCTATTCACATTGCAAAAACAATTCTCTAACAACAAGAATACCATTCTACAATAAGTCATGACTGAAGAGCAATGTCCATATGAAGGGAGTTGGTCTTGTAGGATGATCCTTGCTTAGGGTGCAAAATATTTAAATTCAATAATCAAAATGCCCCAACCAATCATTATGTGTGATAATTGTGTTATATGGTAGACATCAATATGTGCTAATAGTCGTTTAAGCTATTTTTTCATATTTTTAAAAATGGTTTATTTCATTCATTCACCATAAATGATACATTAAACTTGAAACCAACTTTGTATGGTATATATATTTAAATTCAATAATCAAAATGCCCCAACCAATCATTATGTGTGATAATTGTGTTATATGGTAGACATCAATATGTGCTAATAGTCGTTTAAGCTATTTTTTCGTATTTTTAAAAATGGTTTATTTCATTCACCATAAATGATACATTAAACTTGAAACCAACTTTGTATGGTATATGTGTGTCTGATACCATTCTTCATAATAAAAATGATTGATTATCATAAGAAGAATGAAGGTATGGTTACACCATCTTTCATAAGGAAAATTATTAATCCAAATTATTGTGTCCACAAATTTTGAATTTGATTGAGTTGAGGTACTCAAACTTATGATTTTTCAAATAGAGCGTTTGTTAGGAGTAGGTCACCAATTAAAATAAAATTGCTAGTCATCCATGATTAATAATGTAGTCCTATTGTCTAAATTGTGAGCAATGTTGTTATATTCTCTACAAAATGTGGGATTCCCATCAAAATGAGAAAACATGTCAAATTGAGGAAAAAGTGCACAAAGATAATTAACCAACATGAGGTTGAACAAAGTAAATGCCACACTATAGAAGTAACTTAAAGCCAGAACTTTTGGTATTTAAAGACAAATGTAGAAGTTGTAGTGGAGAATCCAAGGGATCATAACAACAAGAACTACTACTACTAATAATAATATATTGTGTTTTATTTTATTTGTTGTTTGTCATAAGATGCACCATATTTACACATGTATAAAGTATATCCAAAGTTAAATGCAATTTATCCTTGCCTCAGAGCCACTCATTTTCTATCACCAAACTATTCATCTTACACCCAATGTGGGGCTTTCTTTGTAGACACCAATCGTTTAACACCAACTTTCCATTTATAGCTCACTTGTACATGCCTTCCAACATTATGATGTGTATACATGGTTTTTATGCAACTCTTGACAGCTGTAGCAACCCCCATTTCATTAACGTTGAATTAATTCTAGGTTATGTCCCTTTAAAGAGAGGCAAAAATAAGTCTTTCTAAAGTCTAAAAATGGTGTTTCTAAAGTGCAAAATCTAGTTCCGAAAGTGCTAATATCGGATTCCAAAAGTACACTTTTGGAATTGGATTCACTTTTAGCATCTAATATTAGCACTTTTGGACTAGATTTTGTACCTTTGAAAGTCGATATTGGCACTTTTAGAATCTAATTTTTCACTATAGAGAACCGGTATTAGCACTGTCATAATATGATTTTACAATTTTGGAATTTGATATTAGAACATTTAGAATCGAAATTTGCAATTTTGGAATCCTATAACTACACATCTATACCAAGTTTTGGACTTTATGAACCCCAATTTTGCACTTAATTTCCAATCACATTTAATATATATCATTCAAAGTTTTTAAAATGGGTTACACTTAACCTACAAACATTCATCATTCATGCTTTCATAATTATGTCTTTGCTATTAAATAGATTTTTTCGTTGTCCCATAGATTACATTCCATGGAGTCTTCCACAATAATTACAGCTTCTACATAATTACAAGTGTTTGTAAATAGATGCTTTCATTGTCCCATATATTACGTTCCATGGAATTATCCACAAAAAATGTGTTTCTACAATCACAACTACCACTAAATATAATGTTTCAAAATGTTTACCCACACTATTTAATGTTGAGCACAATTTCATAACATGGAAAATTTGAGGGGTGAAAATCCCGTGGACTAATTTTTGACATTTTGTTTCAAAGTCATATTTGTTAATTTTTATTTTTTTCTAAAATGGTTTTCCCAAAATAATATACTCTAAACATCGCCAAATATTTCCAAATTCTATATAAAATCCTTGGAAATTTGAATATTTTTACAAATATGTCACCAAAATATGAATGGTTGGAAACTATAGAATTAATAAGATTCACCAAGGTTTCTACACTTTAGGAAAATTATAGATCCTTCAAATTTTCCTTGTTCCATAATTTTATTTTGCATTATTGTATGTTTCACAAGCCTCACTTTAATTTGACACAAAACTACTTCAACGTAGTAAAACTAGTGAGTGTGTGTGTGTGTGATTTCTATAATTGGACCTGTTATAGCTAGATTTTGTTTTCTACTTTTAAACCATATGCTTATTTCCAAAACATGGTTTCTCCTATTGCTTTAAGATTTTGAGTTTGGTTTTTGAAGTATTTTGATAGCATGCTTATTTTTATTTTTTATTTTATAAGTTTTCATTTTAAATTTACTTTACTTAGTTGTTTTTATAGTTTTAATGGGCTTATTAGGTGTATGTATTTCTGAAAGGTTGGAATTTTTGTACAAGGGGAGGCTTTCAAGCTACTGTATACAGAGCTAAGTTCAGAAACTCTTATGTATTTTTGATAACTGATTATGACATATATGCAAGCTATAAGCCCATTTTACTCTATTTGTTGGTTTTATTTTTGGTTTGTGTAATCACTCAGTTGACAGATTCATTTCTTGTTTGAGGTTATTAGTCATGAAATGCTTGTGAACTGTGGATGAAATTCAGTATTGTGCCTATATTATTTATGATTTATGTTTCATATATTATGCATCTCAGTCCATCACTCTTACATGATTTACTTTTTGTCTTAGCCTGATGAGATTTTTTCCCTCTTGATAACAAATTGTAAAACCAAAATCCTAAAAACATGTTTTACTTAGTTTTATTTTATGAGATTGTGTTGCCTTGTTTTTTAGTAGTCTGAGAACAATTTCTGGCACTAACATCTTTGGTGTCGTTGTCGAGGACGAAGTTGAAGCATACTTTCCCTGGTTTATTCATCATTCAACTGGTTTTGAGAGGTGAACAAAACCAAAAAATCATTAAGACTACATTTCACCAAACAGTTCACAGTGGCTACTAAGGGAGTTGGGACAAGAGGTAGACCAACTTCACCATTACACCTGGGTGTCTTAGATCCAGAGAAAATTCTGAAAGAAGCTAGGAAAATTAAGAAGTTACAATCATCTCCAGCTTTATGTAGCCCTGATCAAATCGACCTATTGTCACCATTTTCACTTGAAAAGGAAGAAAAACAAGATTCATCATGGTTGACACCTACAATACATGTTAGCAGTTTTCAGATCTTTACTGATCCTCAGTCTTTCAAAAAAGCAAAAACCCTATCTCCTGGAAAAAATCCTTTGTTTCAGTTCAAAGTCAATAAGAACCCTTTTCAGCCAAGTACCAGTATAGTAAATAAGTCTTTGCCTGCAGTAAACCCTAGTAGTTTAACAATGGCAGCTCAGCAACCTCCATTAGATATGATGGATAGGATGGTGGCAGCTAGGTATGCTCCATTAGTTCTTACTCAACCCTTAAATGCTCTCCCTGGTAGGGATTATCAAAAATATTTACCAAGGTTCAATGGGCAGGGTGAGACAACATCCAAGGAACACTGGGATGCATTTCTCAGCTATGCGGATAACCAAAACATTGAGGAAAAGGATGTGTGGATGAGAATGTTCGTACAGAGTCTGGATGGAGAGGTTAGAAGGTGGTTTAGGGAACTACCAGCAAATTCAATTACTTTGATTGAGGAACCTCAGGATGTCTTCATGAGGCAGTGGGGTGATACCAAAGACCATACATACTATATTACAGAGTTTGGAGCCCTAAGAAGGAAGAAAGATGAAACTATATCTGACTTTTCTAAGAGGTTTAACAAAATATATGGTAGAATTCCTGCAAAAATCAAGCCCTCCGAAAATTCAGCAAAACTTACTTATGCCAATGCCTTTGAGCATGAGTTTTCTTTACATTTGAGAGAAAGAAGACTTGTTAGTCTGTTAAACATGCAAGAAGCAACATTAGAAGTAGAATCCAATATACTAGCTTCTAATAGACTAAAAGTAAATTCAGATCAACAAGCTTATGACAGAAAAGGTAAAAAGGAGGCTGCTCCAGTAGATTCAACATCACAATCAGCTTACAATAAAATTGATGAAATGACAAATTTAGTAAAAATCCTAAAAGCAAAATCAAACAAATTGGAATTATAAAAGAATTCTAATAGGCCTGCTCAGGAAGGAGACAGAAACCCTAATAACCCTAATCAGTTTCGAAGACAGTTTGCACCTCGGTTTATTCCTAGAGAGAGAAGGAATAATGATATACAAAGAGAAAGAAGAGAAGCTGAAGATCAAAGGGTGCCACCCCCACTTCAAAACAATGTCACTGATGAAGGAGAAGAAGATGAAGAGGGACAGTTTGAAGATACAAATCTAGATATAAACCTTTTAGGGGACTTGTTGACTGAAGGTTTTGTGACTGAGGAAGAGTTTTTAAATTCTGAATATTATGATGCAAATGTTTTTCAGACAGAAGATTATTTAAACCTTGAAGTAACAGCTGATATATATCAATATGAGCCTAAGAAGATAATAAATCTGAGGTTAGGACCAAAACAGGTGGCTCAAAACCCTAGAAAGAAGGCAGTTATTCCTCCGAAACAGTCATCCAGTCTAGCATTAGAAAAGAGATGGAATCAGGATAATCCAGAGAAGCCAATTGAAGTTGAGGAAGTGAATAAGAACATGCAGAATTTTAATGTTGAAAATGAATTATGCAAAGTTAAATCCCAATTCCTTTCACTAAATTGATAAAAAAATCCTTGTTATAAGAATTCAGTTTTAAAAATGATGGGTTCACCAGTCAGTCAAGTACCCTCAGACACAGTAAATTTACAGGAAGAGAATCCTAAAAATTTTATTGGATTTTCTTTAGCAGAGAAAACTAAAAATGATGCAAGTTCATCTCCACCTTTTTATATCACATTAACCATTCATGATTAGATGATTCACAATTGTCTTTTGGATTCATGTGAATCTCACAATTTAATGCCAAAGGCAGTCATGGAAGCTTTGGGGTTAAGCATAACAAAACATTATCATGGCTTGTATGCTTTTGATTCTAGAGTTTTCAAGTGTTTGGGAGTAATAAAGGACATGGTGGTTAACTTAACACAACTACTAATGAAAAGTGTTATTATGGATGTAGTAGTGGCATATATCACACCTAAATTTGGAATGCTTCTTTCTAGGTCTTGAGCTAAGAAACTAGGGGGCACTATACAGATGGACTTATCATATGCAACTATCCCTATTTTTGGAGGTGAGAATAGGAGGTTGTATAGAGAGTTGCAGTTTGCTTACATTGTTACTGATGATAGGAATCCTAAGAATCATCCATTATATGTTGTTGAAAAGAACTTGGGCTCATGTATGTTGCATTTCAGTGATGATAATACTGGTGGTATGTTACAATTTGAAAAAGAAAAATCGGTCAAATGTACTATGGAACAAAAAGATGAACTTTAGCAGATGTATTTTGATGGATCATCATCTAAAGAAGGTGTTGTAGCAGGAGTTGTTCTGATATCTCTTGGTGGTGAATTGGTAAGTTTGATGTATAAGTTAGAATTTGTTGCTACAAATAATACAACAGAATATGAGGCTTTTTTATTGGGTTTGAGAGCTGCAAAAGATATGGGTATTCAGCAAATTTATGTTTATGGCGACTCCAAGTTGGTTGTTCAGCAGGTGAGGAACAACTATCAAGTAAAACAAGATTTGTTGAAAGTGTATAGGAATGAAGTCTGGGACATGATAGATAATTTCTTTGTGGCATTCAATATTTCATATATTCCTAGAGATCATAATCAGACTGCTGATTCACTTTCTCTAGCAGCTACGCATTTCAAGATTCCTAAGACAACTCAGCTAAAGTATCCTATAGAAGTCAGGTATAGACCTTCAGTGCCTAATAACATCAAGCAATGGAGGGTTTTTGAGGATGATTTAGAGATTAAAATATTTTTAGAGCTGACTGGTGAGTTCTCTAATTCTTTAATTGATCAAGAGTAGGATGATGGGACTGAAGATACTGAGAAGTTTGCATAAAATGAAATTGTTGGTCATAAAATCATTGAGCTGAAAAGTAATTTTATTCCCAAGGTTTTGGTGCCCCTTGAGAGGATTTTTTCAAAGGATGATACCCCATTGAAACCAGTTATGCAGTCTTCAGAGGAGAATGTGATGGATTATAACATTGGCACAAAGGAGCATCCCAGGATAGTAAATATCTCAAAGGCACTTTCAGCGGAGCAAAGAGAAAGGTACATTAAACTATTGAAAGAATATGTTGATATTTTTGCTTGGTCATACGAATATCTTAAAACTTATGATACAAGTATTATTCAGCATAAAGTGCCTCTGAATCCTAATGTAAAACCATTTAGACAGAAGCTGAGGAGAATTAATCCTGCCTTATTCCCTGTTATAGAAAAGGAGGTTAAAAAATTGTTGGATGTTAAAACCATTGTTCCTCTTCGATATTCATCATGGGTAGCAAACCTAGTTCCTGTAAGAAAAAAGAATGCAGAAATAAGGTTGTGTGTAGACTTCCGTAATTTGAATAGGTCTTCTTTAAAGGATAATCACTCATTACCAAAAATTGAGCAAATCTTACAGAAGGTGGTGGGTGCTCAAAGGATTTCAATGGTGGATGGTTTTTCTGGGTATAACCAAATTGCAATGCACACTGATGACAAAGAAAAGACATCCTTCACTACCCCTTGGGGTACTTTCATGTATGATAAAATGTCCTTTGGATTGATGAATGTTGGAGCTACCTTTCAAAGAGCTATGGACATATCCTTTGTTGGAGAGAAGGAGAAGTTTGTGGTGATATATTTGTATGACATAACAGTTTTTTCACAGTCTGATGAAGAGCATCTAAAGCATCTAAAACGAACTTTCTTGAAATGTAGAAAATATGGACTGTCTCTTAATCCAAAAAAGTCACATTTTGCTGTGCAGGAGGGTAAGTTGTTAGGACATTTGGTTTCAGCTGATGGGATAAGGATAGATCCTGAAAGGGTAAAAGCCACTTTGAATATCAGTTTTCCTAGAAGCAAGAAGGATGTGCAATCTTTTATTGGGAAAATTAATTTTCTGCATTGGTTTATACCAAATTTTGTTGAAACTATTAAGCAAATAACAACTATGTTGAAGAAAGATCAGGAAGTGAAATGGACAGCAGAGGTTAGGAATTCTTTCAAGAAGATAAAGCTAGCTCTTACATAAGCTCTACTGCTAGTGAGTCCTGATTTTTCAAAGGAATTTCTGACTTTTTCTTTTGCATTAGAGGATACTTTAGCTGTTGTTTTGTTACAGAAGAATAATGAGGGACTGGAACAGCCAATTGCATTTTTCAGCAAGACTCTCAGGGACTCAGAGTTGAAGTACANAAGCTTATTCATTGGTAAAAGCATTAAAATTTTTCAAAATTTATGTTTTACATTCTAAGGTCATTGCTTATGTTCCCAATCCCGCCATTAAGGAGATATTAACTCAGCCTGATAGTGAAGGTAAAAGGGGAAAATGGATTGCTAAGATAATGGAATATGATGTGGAAATCAAGCCTACTAAACTAGTGAATGGTCAATGCCTAGCAAGATTGTTGGCTGATTCAAATTGTTAAGCTTTAGGCCTTGATTTGATGGTAGAACAACCTATGCAGGAAGAATTGCAAGCTGGGCAGGAGAAAGAAAATATTATGGAGCAGTATGCAAAATCTACATGGTATGCAGACATTGTACATTTCCTATTGTATTTACAATGTCTTGAACATCTAGATAAAAAGGTAGCTAGGTCACTGAAGTTAAAAGCTACTAAATATTTCCTAATAGAACAATAGCTGTTTTGGAAAGATCCAGGAGGTATTTTGCTCAGATGTTTAGATAAGCTAGAGATTGAGGAGGTAATCCCAGAGTCCCGTGAAGGTGCTTGTGGGGGACATAAACACTAGAAGGCTATTGCTTATAAAATTTTAAGCTCTAGATAATATTGGCCTTCCTTGTTCTCTGATGTATATCAGCAGGTAAGAGCTTGTGCCCCATGTCAAAAATTTGTCGGTAAGCAAAAGTTAGTCTCTTTACCATTGAAGCCTATTGCAGTGAATGCTCCTTTTCAGCAATGGGGCTTAGAATTTATAGGTGAGATAAATCCTTCTTCTTTAGGGCAGCATAAATGGATATTGACAGCTACAGATTTTTTCACCAAATGGGTGGAGGAAATTCCCACAAGGAATGCAACAGACAAGGTGATAATTAGCTTTATTCAGGAAAATATTCTTAGCAGATTTGGATGTCCCAAGAAGTTATTGACTGTTAATGCTATAGATTTTAAGTCAAAAGCTATGGTGGGGTTTTGTGAAGAAAATGGGATTGTTTTGAAACACTCAACACCTCATTATCCTCAGGGAAATGGGTTAACTGAATCCACCAATAAAAGTATCATTCAGAGCATCAAGAAGATGTTGAGTCAGAATAAGAGGTCATGGGACTCAATGCTGAAATATGCATTGTGGGCTGACAGGATAACAATTAAAAAGGCAATTGGGACTTCTCCTTTTCAACTGGTATATGGCACGGATGTGGTGTTTCCAATTCAGCTTGGTATTCCAGTAATCAAATTTCTTCAATACAATCAAGAATAACCCAACGATATTCAAAGGAGAGTTTATGCATTAATTGAATTACAGTAGAATCGTGAATCAGTGGAAGAAAAGGCTCAGTTGTACAGAAGGAAAATCAAAGAAATGTTTGATAGGAAAATTAAAGAAAACACCTTTTTCAATGGGGATATGGTATTAACATGGGATGCTAGAAAGGAACAGAAGGGTAAACATGGTAAGTTTGATAATCTATGGTTTGGTCCTTTCTTAGTGTCAAAAATTTTGGAGAATAATACTTTTATTTTATAGACTTTGGATGGTGAGGAGTTGTTTAATCCAGTCAATGGACGATTCCTCAAGCATTTTTACATTGTTTGAAGGAAGGAGATTTGAATTTCATTGTATATACTGGTGTGTGAAGGATTGAATAAAGACTCCATATCCCAAACGATGTTTTGCAGAGTAGTATATAGGTTCAGTTAAATGACAAAAGGCACTGATCTACAGGTTCTTGAAGCCTCACAAGGAGGGCTTCATCCCACAGCAGGAGCCAGATGTTATAGCTAGATTTTGTTTTATATTTTTAGACCGTATGTTTATTTTCAAAACATGGTTTCTCTTATTACTTTAAGATTTTGAGTTTGGTTTTTGAAGTATTTTGATAGCATGCTTATTTTTAATTTTGATTTTATAAGTTTTCATTTTAAATTTACTTTACTTTGTTGTTTTCATAGTTTTAGTGGGATTATTAGGTGTATGTAATTCTGAAAGGTTGGAATTTTTGTAAAGGGGAGGCTTTCAAGCTACTGTATACAGAGCTAAGTTCAGAAACTCTAATGTATTTTTGATAACTGATTATGACATATATGCAAGCTATAAGCCCATTTTACTCTAGTTGTTGGTTTTATTTCTAGTTTGTGTAATCACTCAGTTGACAGATTCATTTCTTGTTTGAGGTTATTATTCATGAAATGCTTGTGAACTGTGGATGAAATTCAGTATTGTGCTTATATTATTTCTGGTTTATGTTTCATATATTATGCATCTTAGTCCATCACTCTTACATGATTTAGTGTTTGTCTTAGCCTGATGAGATTTTTACCCTCTTGATAACAAATTGTAAAACTGAAACCCTAAAAACCTATTTTACTTAGTTTTATTTTATGAGAATGTGTTGGCTTGTTCTTTAGTAGTATGAGAACAATTTTTGGCACTAACAGGACTTGTAGATCAATTTTTATATTTTTTTTCATTAGTTAAATTTCGTTTATATGGAAATACCACACTACCAAAGTCAGTGCCTTTTTTCGACGACGTTTCATCGACTATGATACGAACTTCCATAGCAAAGTTGATGAACCTAAGGCACAAAAACTATCGGCCGAAAAACCGTCAGACCACCAACTCTATTTGTTTCCAATCATAAGATTGATGCTTATTGTGACATGTGTTGACTAAAAAACCTTGGGAAAAAACATGCTAATTCGTCGGACATCCAATGGATTTATGTCTCTAGACCAATAGATGCCCGAGGGTTTTTTTGTTAGTTTTTATGATGGTTTACCCTTAGTCTATTCATGCAAAAATTATGAGTAGTTTTACAAAGGGAATTCTTCCACCTTTTCTACATACAAAACCATTAGAGTTAAAATTAGGATAGTTTTAGTACTTATTGCAATAGATTACTTTGAATTGGGATACTTTGTATGTGTAATGTTAATTGATAACTTATATCATATTTAACTTATGGATAAAACCATACGTGTGTTTAACCATAGTTGGAGACACTCATTTTAAAGATAGAAGGACACATGTCTGTAAACTAAAGAAGGCTTTGTATGGATTGAAGAAAGCTCCAAGAGCTTGATATGGAAGAATCGATAGTTTTATAACGAGCTTGGGCTTTACCAAAACTAAGGTTGATCGTAACCTTTACTTCAAGGTTATGGAGGATGAACCTGTCATATTGTTGTTGTATGTGGATGATTTATTCCTGACACGTTATTAGAATCAATTCTCAGAGTGTAAGAAGAAGCTCGATGCAGAATTCGAGATGAAAGACCTTAGCTTGATGCATTATTTTCTAGGTCTTGAAGGATGGCAGAGTCCAAAAGGAATATTCCTTAACCAAGGGAAGTATTTAGTAGAAATCCTGAAAAGGTTTGACATGTTGGAATGTAAATCCATGGCCACACCCATGGATACACACTTGTATTTGCTAGAAGATGCTTCGTCGGAATTAGTGGATGTGACACTATATAGATAGATCATTGGTTCATTGATGTATATGATGAATACCCTTCTAGATATATGCTTTGATGTGAAAACCTTGAGTTAGTATCTGGTTAAGCCCAGACATGTTCACCTGCTAATTGCAAAGCATGTGATTAGGTACCTAAAAAGTATGGTATAATATGGTCTCAATTATACTAGAGATCATGACTTTAGACTATATGGTTATACAGATTCAGATTGGGCAGGAAGTGTCTCAGATATAAAGAGAACTTCAGGAGGATGTTTCAGTATGGGGTCAGCCATGATCTCATGGGTAAGCAGGAAGTAGTCTAGTGTTTCTCTCAACACTGTAGAAGTGGAATATATTGTAGCTTGTTCCTCCAATTGTGAATCCATATGGCTTCAGAAGTTGTTGATTATAATGTTATGTTACTGATAAATAAGGAGTTGACTGAGGAAATTTAATATTGGGAGCATATTAGAACAATTATTCGGCATTATTAAGTCATTAGTATAGTAAAGAGAGTCATCAGAGTTATTATCATAAAGCATCCAGAGCATGCAAGGCTTATTTATTTAGTATTAAGTCAACGAGCAATTATAATTGCATGCATACAAAAAGTAAAGTGCAAACCCTAAAAGTGTCATGCTAACCCTAAAATCTATATAAGAAGGTTAGTTGAACCAAAAGGACATCCATCTTTATTATTATCTTTGAGTTTGGTTTCGAGAGCAAAAACAATAGTAGTCGCAACATCCAGTTAGGGTTGGAGACCAAATTCTTCAGTTAGCAAGTGTTTTCAGTAGCGAAATCTATCTGCCCTAATCGCTTTCGGATAGATCATCCATATCTATCATCATATATTCAGCGTATTCATTATTATTTAGGACTACAACATACATAGAATGTTCTCATTGCAGGTTCATGTTTTGTTGTTGGGGAACAACTAGAAATCCCAAAACCATTTGTTAGAACTTGGAAACTCAATAAATCTTCTGCACGCTTCCATCATTCTTCTCAATAGGGGCACACCACTATCAAAAATCAAGTTCAAGTTCTTTTGGCTTTCACTATCAACAATGAAATGAGTTTTCTTTAGCCAAATCTAATAGTGGAAGAGGCACTCACCTTCTTCTAAATCATCTTGATTGTCAGATGGATCTTTGTGGTAGTGATGTTGACACTGGGCTATGCATCAATAATCCACTTCCCCTTGTCTGTGACTGCAATGTTAGGTTCTAAATAAGAATCAGAATTGGTATCTAACTCTAAAGCTTTGATATCGTCCACCAATGACTGCTTTGAGGAACATTCGTCAATGATGTTCTAGGGGCTCTTATGGAACTCACACCATTTCCCTGTGTCCTTTTTCTTCATGTTACACTTATTTTCTTGTGGCTTGAATTGGTTTTCCTTATTCTGTCCTTTATTTTACGATCTCGGGTTACCCTTTCCTTACTTTTGCAATGGATCATGTTATGCCTGAATATTGTTCCTAGTCTATGTGTGTTGTTTTTAAAGATTTATTTCTTATTTACTTTTCATTTTTGGGTTTGTTTTAATTTCTATTATGTTTAATGCATTTTGTTTTCTTTTATACATTATACTTGTTTGAATTTATTTTATTTTATTTATTAGTTTTTATTTTGGATTATTAGGTGTCATATATCTCTATTAAAGTCTGAAAAGCTTATATTATAGTTTATTTCAAGATTCATATATAAAATCTAACCCTCAGTTTGAGCCTGTTTGTAAAATTTTGCATAAGAACATTCCTGTAGTGCAAAAGTCAAGGTTAATGCAATAAGGCACTACAGGAATCTTGAATCATTAAAAATAGTGGCAGATAATCGTGGCTATTTGAAATCGAAAATAGTGGAAGATTTTAGACACCTATGAAGACATAATGACGCATGTTCAGAACCCCAACCATAATCATGACAAGTGTATGAGGATGTGCAAAGATTATTAAGAAGATTGTGGTCTTGACTGTCATGATTTTGTTTGGTAAAAATCATTAGAAGATCATGGTATTGACTGTCACAATTTTTTTTGGTTATGATTTTATTTTTGCAGAGAAGGATGTTTTGAAATCTTTGAAGTTTTCAAAGGAAATACACAGGTCAAGTTACAGCGCAAAGATGAAGAAAAGTGGGAAGACTAATAGATTTGAACCAATGGATACGCGTTGGAAAAATGAGTTTCCTGACTGTGCAACATTGTTTAAAAGAGTAGGATGGTTCACTTTCTTTGAAATAATCATAGGTTTTAATCCAGAAGTATCATATCATTTTTCCCAGGGTTTCAACAAGGATAAGGTTACATTTTGTTAGGTAAATAACTCCCAATTCATCTTATTCCATTGCTAATGCATATATTTATACAATTCATATGTCGGTTGTGATTCAACTTCCGACCAACCTATTCATATTCCTACAACACTATTCACATTCAGAATATATTTACAATA
>LPNX010450339.1:4084-122425 GCA_001517045.1 Pseudotsuga menziesii | reverse complement strand
AACCTAACATTCACTAGCTTGATTTCTAGACTTGTGTTTAATTCTCTGGCGCATTTTAGCTTCATTGACTCCATAAGGCACTGGTCCTTTTTTAATTTGCATCATCATATTATTTGATCAATGGTCTATGGTTTATCATAATTGCTTTCACTGAATGCACTATTAAAGTCTAGAATTTTTGCTTATCTTTGTAATCTCTTGTTAGCAACGTGGATTGCTTTTGATTTAGTGTCATATTCATAATAAACAAACACTTCAAATCATAATAACTCCTAAACAATACCCATCCGCATCCACAACTAATCAAAACACTTTAACAAACTTAAGAGCCATAGAAACTCTTTTGTAGGGACTACCCCCCTTGGCTTCGTTAGGAGTTAGCCTAAACGGAGGAGCTAGGAGTAGGTGACAGTACCTAGCTCTGTGCTTGCCCCCAAGGTCACACCTCTCCCACTTTCTCAAGTGAGGAGACAGCTTTCGGAAGATTTCTGCTGCTGGTGTGCAATCGGCGGACAACACCACCGATTCAATATTTCAATGACCATGGAAGCCATTCTGGTTCGAAGTTTTACACCTTTCAATTTCTCAGATGTTCCAGGTTTTCCAAATCCAGTACCTATTATGGATGTTTGGGGAGATTTTCTTCCACGGTTTATAGAAAGCAAATATGATAATCCTTCATATCACCTCATCAGATTTCATCAACATATGGTTCAGTTAAATATACAACATGAAGATGTGCTCATGAAGATGTTCATGTATTCACTCGAGTGAGATGCACAAGAATGGTATTTTTCTCTTCCTGCTACTATCATTTCTTCACTGAAAGAATTCCACACATGTTTCCATAAACATTGTAAGCATATGTTGTCAGTTGAATTCTTTTTTAAAGATTGTTGTGAGCGGGCTGATTTTTATAATACAATTTCTAATTCAAAAAATCATGATAATAAGTTTTCCCATAAACATGAACTAGAAGTGGATAATGAAGAAGCTAAAGGTTCTTCTATCATCATTAATTCTGATTATTAGAAACCTGGAGATTTGGTTTATTTAGATACAAAACACAATGATCAATTGTCTTTTGGTCAAATGCCAATGGAAATGAGTAAGGGTAGTCCCCAACTTTCAGACTTGCAAACAAAAGGAAATTCCGCCAACCATGAAGATCTGGATTTGCAGAGAGCATCTATTACCAAGGAGGAACAACAAGAGGACTTTCTTTCTCCTTATGTACCTGTTACTTCAAATCTAGATAAAAAATACGGTAATGACGAGGAAGATCATGCTAATGTTTTTTCAAATTAGCCTCTCTATGATGAATGTGAATCTGACCCAGACATTAAGGGAAATGATCAGATGTTATCAGATCTGTCCACTATAATTTCTCCTGCATCAAAGGTAGAGAAGCAGTTTGAAGAGCCCTTGGTTTCCATTTTTGAGCCAAAGATTAAAAATAACAGCAATGGAGACGAAGAGAATGCTTCACTTTATGATGAATATGATGAAGACATTGAAGTTTTAGATCATAAATTTCATGATCAGCAAAAACCAATTGTAGGTGAATTATATTCCAATCTTTTTATTGAACAAAAAAAGCTCTGAATTGCTTTGACTCTCAAATTGATAGCAGCCAAACTATAGATACTTTGAATATAATACTATATGTGTCTAATAGCCATGTTCATGATAACTTTGCTGCTCAAAACCATTATGAAAATATGCCAATTTTTTATGGATATAAAGAAATACTACAACCATCCTTTTAGTCCTCATTAGTTAAGCAGCACTCTTAAAAAATCAGTCAACTTGGGTTCGTGGAAGATATAAAACAGGATAACCTCAATAGAGTCGAAGATTTTATATATTGTTCTCTTATTGCATTATCTCATGGAGTATTGAGAATTGAGGACACCCATTTGCAGTCCATTATTTTTTAACAACATGAAAGAAACATTTTGCATAAGTTTCATGATCTCGTGGCTTCTTGGATGGAGCTGTAATTTTCAAAGGTTTCTAATGCTCCAGCTTTTGGCATACTTCCTATTTCCAGCTATAAGTATTAGTTGCCTACATACTCTTTATTGCATTTATCACATCTTTTGTGGGTCTTCTCAAACAATAGCATGCATGGAATTATGATTCTCAATTAAATGGTTTCTTGGCTTCACTGGAAGTATGATTACACTTGATTGGGTTGTTTCCTCCGATTAGAAGCAAGAGTAAATAGTAGAATAAGCTCGCCATACGAGCATGTCAATTCTTTTTAGTATGTTGGCTTGTAGTAGTATTTTGTCATTTCAGAGGTATGTGTTCAGAGTTTGAGAAAGTTGCAAAGTAGCTTCAGTTTGCAGAACAAGGTTCAGATTTTGATTGGAAAAATAAGTTGCAACCTTTGTTTAGCAGTGAATGGTAGGTTGGAAACGAGATACAAATGACTCCATCACCCAATGAAGAAGGCATTGGTCTACAGGTTCTTGAAACCTCACAAGGAGGCTTTCATCTCGCAACAGGAGCCAAATCTTATGACTAAATATTGTTCCTAGTCTATGTGTGTTGTTTTTAAAGATTTATTTCTTATTTACATTTCATTTTTGGGTTTGTTTTAATTTTTATTATGTTTAATGCATTTTGTTTGCTTTTATACATTATACTTGTTTGAATTTATTTTATTTTATTTATTAGTTTTTCTTTTGGCTTATTAGGTGTCATATATCTCTATTAAAGTCTGAAAAGCTTATATTATAGTTTATTTCAAGCTTCATATATAAAATCTAACCCTCAGTTTGAGCTTGTTTGTAAAATTTTGTGTAAGAACATTCATGTAGTGCAAAAGTCAAGGTTAATGCAATAAGGCACTTCAGGAATCTCGAATCATTGAAAATAGTGGCAGATAATCGTGGCTATTTGAAATTGAAAAATAGTGGAAGCTTTTAGACACCTGTGAAGACATAATAACGCATGTTCAGAACCCCAACCATAATCATGATAAGTGTATGAGGATGTGCAAAGATTAACAAGAAGATCGTGGTCTTGACTGTCATGATTTTGTTTGGTAAAAATCATTAGAAGATCATGGTCTTGACTATCATGATGTTGTTTTGGTTATGATTTTATTGTTGCAGAGAAGGATGTTTTGAAATCTTTGAAGTTTTCAAAGGAAATGCACAGGCCAAGTTACAACGCAGAGATGAAGAAAAGTGGGAAGACTAATAGATTTGAACCAATGGATACCAGTTAGGAAAATGAGTTTCCTGACTGTGCATCATTGTTTAAAAGAGCAGGATAGTTCACTTTCTTTGAAAGAATCACAGATTTTAATCCAGAAGTATCATATCATTTTTCCCAGGGTTTCAGCAAGGATAAGGTTACATTTGATACTATTAATTTTGAATTGTCAGAAGAGTTAATAGCAGAAGCTACAGGTGCATCAATATATGGAATAGAAACACTCGATGGTAACCAAGAGCAAGTTTTGGAGAATGAAGAAGCCAGTAGCAAAAGAAGCCCTAAAAATAAAAGTAAAATGCATAGTTATGCTCTGTTTTTTTTCTATTTTGTTCATTGCAATTGAGCGTGGATCATGAGCTGATGGAGATAAATTTTAGAAAACAAAAAGATTTTTTTGTTCACAGTTGACCCATTCAAAAAAACCTCTCTCAGTTTTACAACAGCTCGCAAGGTTTGAAAGATTCGATTTAATCTCTACAGCCTATTTTTCAGGGTTTAAAAATATTTAATATTTTCTTGTTTTAGTCTTCATCTTGCGGGGAATATTCTAATCGATTCGAGAATATTTTTTGAAAACCAAGAGAGGTTTTTGTCCATCATGAATTCATTCACAAAAACCTCTCTCATTTTTCGCACAGGTATCCCGGATCGAGAGATATGGGGGATTATTTGAGACCCATTTTTCAGAAATTCACCAAATTTCCTAGGAATCCGATTTTGCTATTTTTAGCCAATTAGTTTTTAATCTTTAAAAGCTGGTTAATGTAACTGCTGAGTAGTTTCGAATTTGACCTAAAGAAGTGAAGATATAACTACTTATTTGTAATCATAAAAGGTGGACAAGGGTACAGTGCAGAGGTTGGAATTTTGCTCAAGGAAAGGCTTTAGGGATGATGTATCTCAAGATGAGACTGATTACTCTTATGTAAGATTGAAGACTGATACTGATATACATACTTATAATCCATTATTATATTTATTGCTAGTTTTATCTCTAATCCGTTTGATTACTTAACATATAATTTCATTTCTTGTTTAAGGTGTTTATACATGCAAGTGCTTATGTGTTATGGGTGAAATTTTGGTTCTGTTTATATTGTTTTTGGTTTATATCTCATGTGTTATGGGTGAAATTTTGGTTCTGTTTATATTGTTTTTGGTTTATATCTCATGTGTTTATAGCTTAGTCTTTCCAATCATTTCATGATTTAGTGTTTGTATTAGCTTGTTGATGATATTATTTGTTGTTGAAAACTTACAAACCAAAACCCTTAAAAACCAATTTCATTTTATTTATTTTTGAGATTGTGTTAGCTTGTTCTTTTGGTAGTCTGGAACAATTTCTAGCACAAATAGATCCAAAGGCCCGAACTCCCACTTGTTCTTCTGCTTAATTTGTTTTCAATCTTGACAACATATCGATAAGCGGCACCCAATGTCGAGACATCCAGGAATTCCATTCTAGTTTAGTTGTACTTATGCAATCCATTGCAATATTTCAAAACCAAGCATTAGGGGAAATTTGGTTGTAAAATGGTTCATCAAACACTAATTTAAATTCCATGTCATCATGTATTAACCAATCAAAATATTCTAAAAATTAAAAGAGGTGCATATGAGAGACAATTTTTTATTATATAATTTGGAGATATGTGGAATTTTGTAATAATAAAATCTATCTACCCATTTCCCAAGCTGTCTGAAATTGTATTGGATATTGAGAATGAAATTAATATGCTAATCAGTTGTAGGTAATACATGACCCATATAGCATAATGGTTAAGAACATGTGTTTGTTCTTAGGAGGCCTTAGGTTCAAATATAGAGGGGGTAGGATATGTACACATTTGTATACTTTAGCAGTGAAATCATGGAGCATAGGGGGGTCCCTTGTGTTAGGATTATTATAATCCTCCCTTATCCATTAATAGTCTATTGATCATTTTGTCTAGCAAGGGAGACATATTTACTATATTGGAGTATGGGGAACACATATAGAGGTTAGTTGCCACATACTGCATGTCCATGCATGAGTTTAAGTGCCTTTGAGACCATTCCCTACATTTTAGGAGCCACTCTGAGTACCACCACCATCCTCCATCAGTTAGTTGTGGTAGGTAACCAATTATGCTTAGTCTATATTCAATTACATTCAGTTAGATCACTCTCAGTTATTCTAGCGCCAATTTTGCATTGTTGCATGGGGAAGTGGCGCCTTTTTCTACCTACCTTGTCAGTTTAACTAGTTTAATTGATTATCGGACTGATTTAGTTATCCAGAGTTAGATTAGTGGCTTCCATGCAGTGATTTAGACGCTCCTAGTTAGTCAGTCAGTCAAGATTGAGTTGGTAGACTCGAATATTATCCACATGATTCAAATTCTCCTTATTGTAAAACTGTTGTATACTACTTGAATTAATGAAGATTAATGTTGTAATTTACTGATCAATTCTTATCAGTTTTCTCTGAAATTTGTCTTGTTCAATGTACATTGTTCTTACTATTCCACTTCACAATTATACCTTTAAATTTATCTCATTGCCTATATATCAATGGTTCATTAATTCAAACATGGTATCGGACTCTTGTTCAGGCTAGCCATAAGTCTTGTTCGACCTCCATTATACACTAGAAGCAGTTGAGTTTGCACATAAATCCTGGAATGGAAACCTTGCTCCCTCTAAATTATCTTCATAGAATTCTATCCAGGTGTAACAGACTCTGAGAAAGTGTACATGTTGAGGTGGAAAGGCTTTAAACTGACATGATTGTGAATTGATTTTGGATTTTGCAGTGTTACTTGTAGGAATCTACGTATCTTGTTGATAAACTGATTGGTCGGCATACAAATTGATGGATTCTTCAGCTCTTGTACCCTAAATCCTAACACCCTTCAACTATGTTGATTGGAGGTAATACATGCAGGCCTCCTTGTGCAAGCTTGTCCTGTTTAGAGTGACAATGGGCAGAGAGATAGATCCCCATCACCCTGCTGAGAAGAACAAGTTTTTAAATCGGTTGAATGAATCATTTGGCTTCTTTTGCACTCATATCTCCTGGGATCTTTTGTTCCACCTTGAGGGACTAAGGACTTTGAAGGAAGCTTGGGAAAATATTGAATATTTGTTTGGAAAACAAGATGAGCTTTGAGGGAACATATTGGAGAATGATCTTATTGCACTGCATCCCAACAGTTTCAAAACTATTCAGCGTTTTTTCACAAAATTTAAGTCACTAGCACTGCAATGTAAACAATGTGGAATAGAGAGGAAAGATGAGCAATTGGTTCTATCAGTACTGAGAAATATTGGCTTAGAGTACTCTATCTTTGTCTCTACTTTCCATTCTGGAAGAGCTTCCATCCCTAATTGGAATATTCCTTCTCTAGATGCTTTTGTTGAGTCCTTAATATAGGAGCAGGATAAATTAGTTCAAATGGGAGTGATTCAAACCTCCAAGAATCAAGCTCTCTTGATTTCAAACTCAAACAATGCACAAGACAGAGGGAATCACAAGGGAAAGGAGCCCAAAGCCATTGATTTGAAGCCAAAATAGAATCAAAGATCTTCTGAAGGAGCCTCTAGCTCCAAGAAAAGAAGAAATACAAGAAGACTAGATGTCCATAATGTATGAGAGGATGTCATCCTAAAATCAAGTGCATGAAGAAGCAAATCTACCACCTATCAGAATTCCTTGAACAGAACAATATTGCCCTTCCACAAGGAGCAAAGAAGTATGATGCTAGACAATCGACAAAAGAGCATGAGAGATGACATGCCTTGAAGGCAGACCTTACTCAGTCGAAATATTACTTGATAGATTCTAGAGCATCCAACCACATGGTTGCTTCCAGGAAGTCCTTCTTTACTCTCACTTTATCAGGAGGACCTAGCATTCACATCGGAGGTGACTCCCAAATCCCAGCAGCAGGAAGAGGTTCAGTTAAAATCCAGCATAGTGAGTTCAAGAATGTTCTCTATGTGCCCTTTCTTGCATCAAATTTGTTGTTTTTTATCAGATGATCAATACAGGTTCTCCCAAGAGAGTTACATTTGACTCTGGCTCGGTTGAAATCACAGAAAATGCTATTGGAATATAATAGCGAAAGGGTTTTCTAACCATGCATCAAAGGCTTATGAGTTCTTTCATTTTTTGCATGTTTCACATCCAACGACTCTATTGACTCATGCTAACAACACTGGAAAGATATGGAATGAGATATTTGGGCATCTCAATTTCAAATATCTCCAGCAACTACACAATGACAAAATGGTTGAAGTCTTGCCTCTCGTCCAAACATCAGATGGAGTATGTCATGGCTGCTTGGTAGGTAAGCATCCAGAGAAGAGGTATGAAGTTGGGAAGGCAACTAGGGCTGCCTTTACACTTGATTTGACACACAGTGATGTGTCAGTACCAATGCCTACAACATCAATCAATGGTTCTAGGTATTTCCTTACTTTTATTGATGATTGTTCTAGGTTCTACTGGGTATATTTCATGAAACATAAATTAGAAGTATTTGGAATTTTTAAGGTTTTTAAAGCTTTGATTGAGAATAGTTTCAGGAAAAATATCAAGTCCATAAGATCAGATAATGGAGGTGAATACATGAAAAGATATTTTCAACATTATTGTGAAATAGAGGGGATTCGAATGGAACGCTCAGTTCCATACACACCACAACAGAATGGTGTGGATGAGAGGAAAAATAGATCATTGAAGGACATGGAAACCTGTCTTCTCCAAGCCAAAAATATTCCTCCTTCTCTTTGGGCAGAAGCTGTAAATTGTGCTTCATACATACATAATAGAGTGCCTCATAAATCAGTGGTTGGGCCACTCCATTCGAAGCACTTCATGGGAATAAGCCTAATGTCTCTCACTTGAAAGTTTTTGGTTCCAAAGCTTGGGCCAGAATACCCATGGACAAGAGAAAGGCCTTCACAGACCATTGTAGTGAATGCATACTGCTGGGATATGCCGAGGATGCAAAAGCATATAAGTTGATGGAACTTGCAACTAGGAAAAATGCTTCATTGAGCGCAGTGTTCAGTTTGAAGAAGATCAGTTGCTTGATCTACCGCCATCTGAAGCACAAGAAGGTATAAACACTCTTCCATCCACTTTTGATGATGATATCTTGTCACATGTTTCAGATTCAAATGAAGAGGAACAAGATCAACATGATCTTGATATTGAGGTTGTAGCTCATGAAGATATAGATCTAGATTCAACTCCCAATCCAAATCAGTGGCCTAAGCCTAAATGGGCCCAAAAGCTCATTGAAGCAGCTAGGGATGGTGATGGGAATCCGGAAGACAGAAGGAAAACAAGGTCTAGTATCAGAATGAGCATGTTGTACTCTCTCACACATATTTTCTCTCTACAGAGTGGTGCAACAAGTTTCCAAGAAAGTGCTACTTGATGATAGAAAATGATCAACCATTTGTCCCAAAGAAGAACAAAATTGATTATTCCATTCCTCCTCTAGAAAGAAGAAACACATACAACATCCATCGTATAAGAAGAACATTGAGAGTTTCACATGCACAACTTTAGGATTTTGTTACACAGAAGAACCATGTTGTTGCATAGTGTTGCAAATTGCAGCAAAGTTTTTGCAAGTTATTTCCCAAAGAGGAAGATTTTCTCCTAAGAATAGCTTGTATTTCTTGTTCCTGCTTATTTGAGAGGGGGGGTAATATATGATAATATTATATATTCTGAAATATTGGGTCAAGTAAATTTTAAGATAGCACAAGTATTTATTATTTATTTTTTTATTTTGGGTGAAAACACTACTTCGAATTTTATCAATGGGCAGCTTTGATAAAAGTGAAATAATATAAAACAATTATCTACATGGCATTATTTTATCACTTTATTGATTTTTATTTATAAGGACCATTTTAAGTTGAAATTCCTCTAGTGTGTCACTCAGAGTCTCTAATACCGAACTTTGTGTGCAAGGTATGGAAGTTGTTAGTGTACTCTGGTACCATTTGGTCCCTCTCTTATTGCAAAGTTGTCCATTTTGTGTATTGGTCGTCATAGTTTCCAACGAGGTAGTATTGCTCCTTGAGGGATTCCTCAAAAGATGTCTAGGTGGGTTCTCCCCCAAAATATTTGCCACGTCTATGGTGTTTTTCTCACAATAAGTGTTCCACCAATATTTCACCTGGGGCACAACCTTAAGGAGTGCAAAGACAATATTTTCTGTATTAGAGAAATTATGGACCGAAAAATAGCACTCTAGTAAACTCAACTATTTATCTAGGGCATCAACATCTATTTGGCCTTCAAATAAATGGATATCAAATTTAACTTGTACCTTGAAGCATGTGGATCCTCTGAAGTGACTACTTAATGATTCATTCATTGTTTTTGGCATCCGTTGAAGGATTTGTGCAAAATTATACATCATCTTATTCCTCTATCGCATGAGGGATTCCTTAAACAATAGCTTGATAGGATCTATTACTCCATCATCTCTCTTTTCCTTGGTCATGGGAGGTGGTTTCTATCATTGAGGGAGGTCTTTCTCAATCTCATCTAGTTCAATACCCAACTATCTATATCCTAACCTAGTCAGGGACATGCATGGAGAAATAACAAAAAAGCGAACCGATCTAATGTAAATGATCTAGATTTACGTGGGAGTGAAATGAAAGAGAATATATAGAACCACACACATAGATATATTGCAAGGAACACAATGATACAGTAAACCCAATGTCTATTAAATGAATGAAACATAATAGACTATAAAATAGAATCAACTAGAATGGTGATAGCTTTATCTTTGAGAAAATATGTGGCAACTATGCACATTCATGAAAAATTGATTAGAAAAGGAGGCTGAAGGGCCTTTTTATCATACTCATGAAGGAAAAAACCATAAACATCCAAAACCTAACCCTAGGATATGAACCATAAAAATGTTTGTGGGCCCCAAGGTAATTAGTTGATGTGTCAACTTCTCCAGGTCATAACTTTTGCATAACTTTATTTTAAACACAACCCTTTTTACTCTATAGATTTTAAACCTAAATATATGGAAATTTTTTGGTATAAATTTTAAATAAGAACTAGGCTCGTAGGTATTTGAACCTTAGCTATGATACCAAATGTAACAACCCTTTTTACTATATAGATTTTAAACCTAACTAAATGGAAATTTCTTGGTATAAATTTTAAAGAAGAACTAGTCTATCAAGTGTATATCCATGAATCAAATACCAATAGATAACTAGCATAAATTTAAAAGTTGTAATCCAAGGAGAAGAATATCTACTTACCTTATCAATGAAACACATTATACAACTTGACGAGAACCCTCCAGGGTTGTCATTTTTATAGGTTGAATTTAATGGATATTTTTACCCTGAATTGAAAAATGGTGCTACTGGTAACACCCTTTTTTTCCATGGATGAAAGTACAACTTTTTTGAAACTCCAACCAATGCCAGTACAATCAAAACCATAAATCAACCCCCAAATTGAAAAGTGGTCCTCCTAGAATCATCCTTGATTTTATTTGGGATTAAAATTACATAGTGTTTGAAACTCTAGCCTTAACAACTGGTATCATTGCAACAAAAATGCCAAAAAAATTTCCAAATCGAGAAGGGTTGCTATCATGGAAACTCCATTTTTATTTCTGAGGATGAACTTACAAATTGTTTGAAACTGTGGCCTTAGTGATCGACACCATTACAATGAAAATGTAAAAAACAACCATTGAATAAAAAATTGGTGCTACCATGGCACCCCTATTTTTCTTTCTTGAGGCTTAAATTACAGCTTGTTTGAAAATGTATCCTTAACAACTGGTGTCGTTGTATGGAAAAATGCTAAAATCGATCCCTGAATGGAAAATGGATGCTACAAGTGGCACCCTATTCTTTTGTCATGTTACAATCGTAGGTAATTGAAACCACATCCTATCTGTGAGACGTAAAACAATCAGTGGTAGGTTATGGTTAAGACGCCCCCCTAAGCGGTAAGGTCACCGATTCAAA
Source organism: Pseudotsuga menziesii (assembly GCA_001517045.1). Taxonomy (NCBI): domain Eukaryota; kingdom Viridiplantae; phylum Streptophyta; class Pinopsida; order Pinales; family Pinaceae; genus Pseudotsuga; species Pseudotsuga menziesii. The sequence goes on along the minus strand of LPNX010450339.1, from coordinate 111,169 downwards.
TCCCATGGATACCAAAAAATCCAACCATGTTAAGGGTTGGTGCGGTCCAGGCCGGGTGCGATCCCCAGGTGATGTTTACAGTTTAGATGCCCCTAGTTCATGGTAACTTAGCCAATGGAAAACCTGCTAGTCAGGGGGTTCTTCCACTTGCCAAAAAAAAAAATTGAAACCATAGCCTAAAAACTTTATTCGAATTTTAATTAAAAATGTTCTTTAAAACATTAAAAAAACAAATTTAGCGCAACAAAAAAAAATTTAGAAAAAAAAATTAAAATAAAACAAATAAAGAAATTAAAATAATAATAATAAAAATAAAAATGTGAAGACTTATAATAAAAAAAGCAAGCATCACTTACCCCCTCTAAACTAAAATAAAAAATAAAAATAAACTTTAAGACTTAAAAAGATTTAAAAAATTTAAGACTTATATATATATATATATATTAAATGTAAACTTATAAACTTATATTTTTTTTAACATGTTAAGGAGAGTGGAGAAGAGAAAAAAAAGGGTCCACCTCCTTCCCCTCTCTACATGTTAAGGGGAGTGGGCTTGGGGATTTAAGGGGAGTGGAGAGCAAGGGATGGTTGCCACTCAATTACATAATCGAGTGTCACCTAACCTTAACACACAGAAGGAGGTAGGTGCACCATCGCTCTCCACCCCACCTTACCCCTCTCTATGTGTTAAGGGGGTGCCATCTTTCTCCACTACCTCTTACCTCCTTTTACATGTTGAGAGGTGTGGAGAAGGGGAGTCAACCACCCCTCTAATCTCTCTCTTACCCTCCTCTTGAGTGGGGGAACCACCCCTCTTCACTCCCCTTTACACCATCTATGTGTTAAGAGTGGGGAATGAGAGTAAGCCCCCCCTTTTATTACCCTTCCCCACCCCCCTTAAAAGGTAGAGAGGGGTAAGTGGGGATAGTGGCACCTCTCTCTATCCCCCCTCTACATGTTAAGAGGGGTGGGGAAGAGGAGTAACCTCCATAAAATTTCTCCCTTTCCCCAAACCATTTTGTCCCCTTCTCTACCCCCCTTAACATGTAAAGGCGNTTTTTTGTTTTATAAATTTTCAATTTTTCAATTTTTTATGTTCTAAATTTTTTTTTTTTTTTGTTAGTGTTTTATTTATTTATTTTTATTTATTATTATTTTAAAGAATTATTGTTTTGGTCAAATTATTTTTTATTGATTTTAAAGTGATTAGAAAATTAGGGGAGGCAGGTGCAGGAGGGGTCATCTTTGATCTTAGAGGAAAAAGATAAAAATCAACTTTGCATGGGCTTTGGCAGAAGATCAAATAATCAAGTTGAGTAGGTTGCTCTAATGCAAGGAATAGAAGTGATGGCAAAGTTAAATGTTAAATCTTTCCAAGTTTTTGGAGACTCTCAGGTTGTTATCCAAAAGATGCAAAATATTTGTTCGGGCAAAGGGAAAGGGATTTGGAGAGGTCAAAATCATATCACGGCCTTCATTCTTGATATATCCAAGGTGCAATGCTTCTATGTCAGACACCAGAATAATAAGGATGTCGATAAAATTACCAACATTGGTGCCAAACTTAGGCAAGTTAAAATTAATATGAATAACTCCACCCCCTCTTATAAGTGGTATGCAAGATTTCTATGATAAGAAGTTGGACCCTCTCCCATCATGGGGATTACAGGCCAACATAGCCTTCCATTTATGGAGACGGGACAACAACAACACTCGTGGAGAAGGAATGAAGCATGGAAGGACAAGTGGTTCATGGAATTGATGGATGGTAGTATGATTTTATTTCTCCTACAGGTTTCCTTTAATATCCACCACCCTTCATCGAATTAGCTCTTATGGCTCCGATGTGGTAAAACACTTTTGGGATATGGGTAATATCCTGCATGCTCTATTTTATGTTGATTTTCGAAGAGTTGTGAATCCTTTCAACATTATGTATCTGAATGGGAGGAGGATCAGAGTTGTTATTGAAGGGGAAGAAGAGAGAAAGTCAGTTAATCCTTGCAATCCTTTATTCTCTCTTGTGATGACAAACAATATATACATGGCTCTGAGTGAGATTCTTGAGTTAAAAGGTGTCAAGGTGGACTACAAGAAAATGTTGCGCTACATTTTTTAAGTTTCTACGATAGTATTGGAGGAGAACATGAGAATTTTCCACTGTGGAGATGGAAGTAGAGGATAATCAATCCCCTCTGAATGTTTTTCCATGCTTTTTTGTCTCTTTTTATGTAATCAGTGTGTTAGAATATATAGTGTAAAAAATTAAGTATAATAGGTTTTGGAAAGCACTATTTTTTTGTATATCTAAAAGAGAAGATAAACACAAAAACTCAAGGACATTCCATGTCCGACTCTCTTTTTCTACTTTTTGTTAGGGCCTGAAGCCGCAATGTATATATATATATATATATATATATACAATTTCACGTTTCCGTTAAAAAAAAGTGATTAAAAAATGAATATATGTGTTAGGTCATGGATTCAAAATATATGCAATTATAACCCGATAGAAGAACATGGCTCCATTGGTAGCACCCTTTTTCATCTGGGGGATTGGTTTTGACATTTTTGTTGCAACGACATCGATTTTTAAGGCTAAGTTTCAAACAATTTGTGATTTCAGCAACAACAAGAAAAATGGGGGTGCCATGGTAGCACCCATTTTTAATTAAGGTGTTGATTTTGGCATTTTTGTTACAATGACGCCAGTTGTTAAGGCCACAATTTAAAACAAGTTGTAATTTTATCCTTGAAAAGAAAATTAGGGGTGCCATCGTAGCCCTTTTCGTTTCAGGGGTTGATTTTGGAATTTTGTTGCAATAATATTGATTGTTAAGGCCAAAGTTTCAAACAAGTTGTAATTTCAACCTTGTCCTCATAAATAAAAATGGGGGTGCCATGGTAGAACCACTTTTTGATCCAGGGTTGATGTAGGGTTTTGATTACAATGACATCGGTTGTTAAGGATAGGGTTTCAAACAATATGCAATTCTAACCCTGCATAAAAATGGAGGTGATTCTAAGAGAACCACTTTTCAATTCAAGGGTCAATTTATAGTTTTGATTTCAATGACACCAATTGGGGTTCTAAAAAAATGTAATTTTAGCCTTAAAAAAATGGTGCTACCAGTAGCACCACTTTTCTATTCAAAGGTTTTTTTGGTGCAAAAATATGATCTTTTTATGGCTAGAGTTTTTGTTTCAGTTGGGGCTCCAAAAATGTTGTAATTTTAGCCTCGAGAAAGAGGGTGCTACTAGTAGCACCACTTTTCTATTTGAAGGTTTTTTTTGTGCAAAAATATGAATTTTTTATGGCTAGAGTTTTCATTTTGAGTATAAAGTTATCGTCAAGTTTTATAATGCATAATGACCAACTTAACCAATTCGAATGCATACCTTGCTCTCCTTCAGCCACCAGCACCTCTATCCAATGAAAAAGTTAGGGGGGCAACTCTCCACCAAACCAACCCCCAACAAAAGTTGAGGCCCCCGAGCCCTTAACAATTAACATTATGCCAAATTAGGTGAAACCTTAACTCTTTTATCTATCAATCATTGTTCCGCCATGTCCTCCTCTTTAGCCTCCGTCTTTAACAAGTGCACATACAATAGAAAATAAGCAATCAAGCAAACAATATAAAATCCACCAGCAAGACTAGAGCCACCTCCTCTTGGTCTTGCTGACATATATTATTAGAGAAAATTTGAGGTATAAAATGGGCCTCCTAAAGAAAATAATAAAATAATAGTTATAAAATATTAACATAATATTTATGAATTTTGGAGGAAGAGAGAAAAAAACTATTTTTTCCTTCGCATTTTCAGCATATCTCCCTATCATTTCACTCAAATTTTGAGCAAGAGCACTCATTGGATGTGGAATCAAATTTTGCATCTAGTGAGTACCCATACATACTTTTGAGGGACCGCACCCCACGAAAAACATGAAATACATTAAAAAACGTGTTACTTAAAATGTGAAATACATTAAAAAATGTGTTACTTGAAAGTAACATGTTTTTTTTTATGTATTTCATGTTTTTCATGGGGTGGGGTCTCTCAAAAGTATGCAGTGTGGGTACTCGTTGCAAGTGCTCCCGCTCAAAATTTGAGAGAAAGGACAAGGAGATATGCTAAAAATACGAGAAAAAAAGTACTTTTTCTCTCTTCCTCCAAAATTTATAAATATTATTTTATTATTATATGTCAAGTCAACCATTATAGTTGGTTGTTTTCTTGAATTTCTATTAGTTCTTGAATTCAATGGCTCTTTTTTCTTATGAGGTGGCTCGTTTTTTATAAGTCTCATTTTAGACCTCAAATTTGCTCCAATAGTGACTTAATTTTCAAATTTCACCCAATTTATTAATTTTGTATGGATGACACAGTTGTCACTCATGCACCTAAATTAATTACAAATGCACATTTTCCTTTTTATTTTTATTTATTGATTGACCTTTTTATTATTACCATATGTTATTATACTTATATTGATGTCTTAGATTTGGGTATTGTATTTGTTGCTTTGCATATGATAGATAAACAAAATGGGTCAAATGGTTTCACTTGTCAAAATGGTGGTACAATGCATCCTTCAAAAGGGAAATCTAAGTTTCAAGAAATTGAGGATTACATAAAGAACCAACAAGGTTCTCTCCAACTATTGAAATAAAACTTGGCTATAGAACAAAATAGTATGAAACAATAAGCATATCAACCTCATAGTGAAAGGAATTTTGAAGTGGGAGATTGGATATTTTTTAGGCTACAACCTTACAAATAGGTGTCCCGAAAGCAACAAAAGGATAAGCACCTAAGTACTATGGTCCCTCTAAGGTGTTGCGAATGATTGGAACTATGGATTACAAATTGGAGTTCCTCCACCTTCACTTGTACATCTAGTATTATTTATTTCTTGCCTAAAAAAGGTAATTCATGACAAGATACCAATTTAGACTATTTTACTATAGATTGATGAAGGGAAAATCACACTAGAACCTAAAACAATCTTGGGAACACATATCAAGCAACTATGAAATTGAGTAATTATTGAGTCCCTCATCAAGTAGAAGAACTTGCCAATAGAAGAGGTGACATGGGAAGATGATTTATTTATGAGAAACATCCATAGTTAATCAATTAGGACAAAACTTATTTGAAGGGGAGGGGCATGTTAGCACTAGATTTTGTGGCATTACTTTTCTATTGTTATATTAATGTTGCCTTTATTTGTTGGTTGGGATCTAATTTGTAATTGTACCGTTTGTCTCCTATATATACCAAGGAGACCTAATTTTAGAGATCATCTCATCCTATGCATTTGATATATTGTAAAAGGAGGCCCCCTCAAAGAGGATTCTTCTTTGTTCTCTTTATTTTGTTCTCAAGTCTTGGAGTTACTCTTTATTTATATTTTTATGTTATTTTGGTAAATTGATCAATAACAACCATTTTAAGGTATTGTGCACCAAGTTTGTGTTGCATGCCCATAACAATGGTTTAGAGATAAAATATTTGACTTGATGGCCTAAAATATGCTTCTAGGCTCACATGCCATGCATGAGGCACTAGAGAACTATGCAAGCTCTATAAATGGATTCTTTGAACTAAAAATTGGATACAGGCACCATTATAAGGTTATACATGTCGAGGATGTATCTGAAGACCATGATGCTGGTGTATGGTGAAAACCAAGTACTTATGACCTATAAGATTCTTCTTTGGAGTCCATGGTCAATGTATATGTCCTAGACCTCATCATATGGTCAATGTGAATTTTTTGTGTGCTCTCTTATTTACATTTTACCTAAATTTATAAAAATGCCTATGTATACTCATCTTGTCTTCATTGGCTTATAAGTGATATATGGTAGTCATTATTAGATTTTTGACACTATCAATGGTTTTCCGTTCCCGTGTATATTATGTCCTTAGTCCACACAATTGACTCTATGGTTTAGAGGCCATGCATTGTTCCCCAAACCACCATATTGTCCTTAGATATGGAACATTTGGCATATCAATGAGATATTCTCACCATTTTGAGAAGTATCACACTAGAAATGGCTCTTAATGTCAATGGGAAACGAGTTATGCATGCATGGATCGGATTATGATAATGATTAGAATTTGTTTTTGGGGGGGAAGGCATGGAGTTAATAAAATGCAAAGTGAACTTGAGAATCCAAGATTGATAGAAATGGATTGAAATGTACACCATGGCCTATTGGATACAATGACATGATGGCATTACAAATCATCCTTTATATATTGCAGTGCATTGAATCATATTATTCTTATGATTAGAATTTATTTTTTGGAATGCGTGGAATCAAGAAAATGTAGGGTGAAATTGAAATTCCAAGCTTGATGAAAATGTATTGAAATGGTCATCACGATTTTTTGGAGGCACTGACATGATGAGATTCAAGTTTTTCCTTTAGAGATATTAGTGCATTGAATCAAATTATGATTATGATTATAATTTAGTTTTTCCGGAGGTGTGGCATTGAGAAAATGCAAGGTGAACTTGAAATTTCAAGCTTGATGGAAAGAGATTGAAATGGACATCATGGCCATTTGGAAGAACTAACACGATGAGATTGTATTTCATCCTTTAAATATTGCAGTGCATTAGATCATATTATGGTTAGGATTAGATTTTTTTTTGGAAGGTGTGGAGTTGAGAAAATGTAAGGTGAACTTGATATTCCATGATTGATGGAAATGGATTAAAATGGGCATCATGATCATTTGGAGTTATTGACATGATGATATTTATTTCATCATCTATACATTGTAGAGCATCAAATCATATTATGATTATGATTATAGGTTTTTTTGCAAGGCATGGAATTGGGAAAATGTGGGGTGAACTTAATTCCAAGATTGATGGAAATAGATTGAAATGGACACTCTGACCTTTTGAAGGCACTAACATGATAAAATTGCAATTCATCATTTAGATATTTTAGTGCATCACATCAGACTATCATTATGATTATAATTGTTTTTGGAAGGTGTGGAGCTGAGAAAATCAAAGGTTAGATCTTGATTAGTCTACCCAAAAAATGAAAATTTTCTTCTACATTTTTGGTTTGTCAATATTTCGTAAGGCACGGGACAAAGAGCATATTCAAAAAGGAAGACACTTTTCATATTTTTTTCTTATTTACCGAGCTCATATAAAAGTGCACAACAAAGAGCATTTGCAAATCAATAAGTGAGTAAAATGGAAATATAAATCAAAACATGAAATGGCATTAAAAAAACTTACAAAATGAAACAACATTCCTTTGGATCTGATATAAATGGTCCCATCTTGGGAAAACAAAAACTTGTTGAGTGAAACAAAAAGGGGTTCCAACTAAAAATGACACTTTAGATGCACTAGAATAATTACCTTGGCCTAGAAATTATTATAAACAACATAATCCAAAAGTCCTTTGATACATACAATGACACAGATTAAGGGTCTCGATTAACTATGAGAGTGGATCTTCATAGGAGTTCTAATATCATGTTAAAAAAGAAAAGCATAGCCACACGAGTGAAACACCTTAAGGCGACTTCTCACAAAAATAGAACAAATTTCAGTACACCAGTGTATTACATAGTTAAAACACTCAAGGAGGGAATTTGTCCACAACCCCAGCCAATGTGACAACTTGAGGTAATATATTAATGCAAAAGGAAAACATTTCACATATTAAATTCTCAAATTGATCATCAATTAATGATGGTCCATGCTCTTTAAAAAGATATCATGAACCAATCAACTATTAATCCATAGATCAAGTGTCATTATTATTAAGGAGAAGATAAGGCATGAGATCAATTTATGTCTAGAACATAATTGTGTCCATTGCATCAATTCATTACAAAAGCATGCTAAAGCAAAACACTTTACCTAAAGACATAATAGACCAATTTGAACGTTTCTAACTCCTAAGATTATAATATGCAAACATTAGACTAAAATTAGTCTAAATTTAATGAAATGGTTATTCAATACACAATACCAACAAGGAGCCAATGTTATTATTTCCTAACAATGTAGGTATTCCAAACTGTTAGTTCATAATCTAATGAAGACACTTGTTAACCACTTGACAAATTTATGGGGGAAACACAAATGATATATTTGTATTATCACGAAGAAAAAAGTGAAACAAAATGAAGATTTCACCTAGATGAGTATTGGAGGTGGCCTCCAATGCTCTTCCTTTGAGGGGTTCTATCCCCTTTATGATTCTCTCTAATTCTAGAGTGACTTCAACATATCCCTTCACAAAATAATCAAATGAGAGGAGAATTAAGCATCATAATCATCGTCAAGCTCAACAAAAAGAATTGAACTAAGTGAGCTTCATAATCCTTGGGAAAATTATCGTCGTGTGACATTACAATCAATGAACTTATTAAAATGGTGGGAGAAGGTTTGTATTTAGATATTTTTCTTGAAATGAAATGGAGCTTGTACTCAAATGCCAACCCATGTGCTTTATTTACACTAGCAATGATCATGTACTCATCAATGTAATGAAGTGGTTCCACTCGTATGGGTGTCCCTTGACCAAAAAATATTACGGAGTGACCATCACATTGAATGGGCCATAAAAATTGAGGAAATTCTCATGTAAAAGTGACTCCATTCTTCATAAAGGGTTTACAACACAATTGCATGACTCATGCAAGGAGGGGGTTTCAAGTCTTAAAATGGTTAATTTGGAAGTTGAATTCTAATATGTATAGATTTATTAGCTTGTTCTCTGTGGTTTTGAGCTGATCAACTATATTAGGAACTGATTAGTGATGTATTTAAACAAAGTCACCTAAATGTCATGTTAACACCCAATAATAGTTCGATGAAATCTACTTCACCCCTTAATTATGGGTCCATCTCCTAATAAAAGAAACTTCAACATGTATTTTGTAAAGAAAGTACAAGATGATCATGTTCTTTTGTCCAAATCCCTTCATTTCTCTACATATTGAGATTATTTGAATCTAATTTGAATTTGATATACTCCATTTGATAAACATAGTTAATACAATCCAAATTCAAACCAATATCCTCACCATGGCCCAAATATTCTTTAAATAATTTCATGCCAACATATGATCCTTTAAATCCTCTCATATTCATTATTATTCTGCTTCATGCTACCTTGAGACATAGGAAAATTGAACTGTTCAACTTTTACACTTGCAAATTTAGGCAAGTTTTATTTACATACAATTGTTCCCAAACACTTCTCAAAGTTAATATTGCTCCCTATATGCATCCCATCATAGGTAATCACAAATCCATTCATCACCAAACTCTATCAGAGGTAGTGACCTAACAAATCTTTCACACTTCCAACCAATCCAAGGATTTTATTGCCTTGTTGAACATTCAGCTCCATCATCATTCAAAGAATAATAGGGGCATTTTTCTTAGCTAAATTACATTGAACTTACATAATATTCTTATAAGCATATGTAATTCATTTATGAATCCCATTGAGGGCATCAATGAAAATACTTGCTACACATTCTGATGAAAAATCTCTACAAAAGGTGGCATTATCTTTGTCAAAACCAGCATTGTCACCATGGAAGAAATCCATTGCATTAGGTTGGGCCTCATCCTTTCCAAAAAAATATTGAATCATGAATAACTAAATATGCAAGCAAACAAGCATCAAACCTCACAATCTTCACAATTTTTTTAGATCACAAAATAGTTTGATCTCCATTATCAATAATGAAAGAAATTCTTATTGCATAATAACATGTTGCTTGATATCACCCCAAATTGAGGGATATCATTTTGATATTGCCCCAAATTGAGGGAAATTCTTATTGCATAATTCTTACATTATATCATTTTATAACGTAAGTAGCGATCGAGGAATAAGGAAATGAGGTGTTTTCACTTTATAAGTTGAGTGACTTACCATTTATAATTTATATTATTTTATAACTTAAGTAACGGTTGAGAAATAAGGAAAAAAGGCATTTTAACCATGTGAATGTAGAGTTAGTTAGGAAATGGTTATAGTTTTGTCCACTTATATTTATGAGTCTAAGTAGTGGGCACGGGAGTCGTGCTATTATAAAACCTATATGTATGTAATGGGTTGGGAATTTTGGGGTTAGCTAATTAGTGAGAGAATTAAGCTAGTGAGCAAGTACAAGAGTTTTGAGTCTTTGTGTCAAAGTTGTGTGATATGAAGGAAATATGCTATGAAGATGTTGTATGAGAGAGTCGCAAAGAGTTGTAATAATTTGCAGGCTTGGTGCACAAATCTATTGAAAGAGAGAGAGAGAAAAGAAAGTTTGCAGGTTTTTACTATGACTCATTAATAAGAAAAACACTTCCGTGGTTTTCTCCCGTCTTGGGTTTCCATGTAAAATCATGGTGTTTCCTATGCGGGTTTGATGATTATGTGTGTCCTGATCTCTTATTTTAGTATGTATTGTGGGTTAAATGTTATCAAATCTTGATCTAATGTGATTGGTTATGAATACTGTAAAGTTTAATGAATGCATGTCGTAGTTGTATCGTTTTATATGGAATGTAAAATATCTATTGAACCTCTTTCATGTTGAATATTATGGATTATAGGTTTGTTCCCTTCCCTATTGCATAAATTTGGTTTTTGTAGTTCCCATAGGTACCTTGGGTGAGACTTTATTTGCTTTGCAGGTGATGCTAAAAGGGACGATATCTCGAGGTTTGTTGGTGAATTAGTTAAGTTAACATGGGTCAAGCAGATTTGCGCCAACAAATAGTTTTGTTGTTGGGTCTGGGATCTATGTCAAAGGGGGATGTGGCATCCATCTAAGCTAGATATCGAGGATTGGCTTGACTAGAAGTTGAGGGTATTTGCTCAAGAAGAGCATATACATCCACAACTTAACTAGGAAGAGTGTGTAACTAAGTATATTTATTTGAATATTCATGAAATTTTCTTTGTCGAGTTCCCTACTATATTGATTGAGTGGTTATCGATGTTAACATTCCAAAAGAGGTGTTTTCAAGGGGGTGAGCCTAGAGTTTGGACACCTGAGTTAACCCAAACCCTTAAAAGTGTTAACAATAAGATATTTCGTGTTGTTGATTACTAACTAAATAGTGTATTAGAGGGGTACATTACTGAGTTCATCATAGACACTACCAAGTCCTACAACGCAACATAAATAGAGTTTTTCAAGGGAGCGCAAGGTAAGTATCTAAAGTCTTTAAATTTGTGGATTAAAATGCTACTTTGTGAAAAGGGGATTTTGAGGTTGAACTCTAAGGAATAAACCATTTGTGATTGGTGGATTGAGGTGTTGACTGGAGGATGGTCTAGGAGAATGTATAGAATGAGCTGAGATGTTGAGGGGAGAAGAGAGTGAGACGAACAAAGAGTGTCATTTCCTGCGAGGTGGGAGAAGATTTTGGTCAAACAAGAGAAGGAGAATTGCGACAAGGAGAGAGGGTTGCGGTGTGACTAAAGGATGGGACTATGAACTAGTACCACAACTCGAAGAAGACCCCTATGATAGAGAGGAGGATGAAGAGGAAGATTTCCAGCTCATTTCAGAAAAAGAACCTACAGATCCATCTCAGACCAGAGGTTGCAACATACCCATGACCCCATGTACATCTCTAGAAATTGAGGTAATACAATAGTTTGTCATAGTTTTTACAAGCAATAAACAATAGTGGTAGTAGTCAGAATAGTGCTTCAACTAGTAATAAAATTCCAAGTGTTGATCCTTTAGTATCAAGTCAGTCAGTACCCTCTAGGGAGCAGAATGGATGGGGATTGCATGAAGTTACCAATTTTTCATGGGAATGGATTGGAAGATCCATAACAACATTGGTTTTTATGTGAAGTTCTATGGACTGTTAAGCAAATACAAGATGAAAATGTGAAAATACCATAGCTATTGCAACTTTCTGAAGTCACGCGTTGGATTGGTTCATGAAATTTACCAATGTACCAGTTGGATCACCACAAAAGATATTAGCATAAATAAAAGTCGATTTAAAAGACGAATTCAAAAAGCTAAAGTCCAAGTCATAGTGCATTACTGAGTTGAAGGAAATCAAGCAATTAACAATTGAATTAGTATGGGACTTCAACCATAAGTTTAAAACGTTGATGGCTCGTGTGAGTTTTCAAATGTCTAATGTTCAACATAAGGAGTGGTTCATAGTTTCTTTGCTACCACATATCATAGTTCCATTAATGAAACTAAAGATTGTGCCAGAGGTCAAGGCCCTGGAGCTTGCTATGAATTTGGAAGCATCACCTGCCAGAGAAACTAGTGCAGGTATGGTTCAGATACAGTCACAGTTGGAAAACTTGTCATTGCATATTCAAGATAATAAAAAAGGAACAGATAGAAGAGAAGAAATTTGGTGTACAAAGTGTAAAACAAAGGGTCACCATGACGATCGGTGTACAATGTTTCAAGAATATATGGTTGCAAGATCTCCTAATCCTTTAAGCCATGGAGTTGGAGTCTGGTGTGGAATATGTTAGGCTAGAGAACATCGGCCTAAAGAATGCAACCTATTGTAAAAAAGTGTAAGTACTCCCAAAAACTTATTCTGTAAATTTTGTAGATCAATGGGACATGATGAAAAAGATTATCGAGCATACCAGTTACTCTTAGAATGCACAAGAGATGCATATCGGATGAAAGGGGAGAAGCAAGTTGAAGGAAGTGGAACGTAGTTTAATCAGTCGTGAGTTGGATTCCTTGGACGGGGTCGAGGAGGCTTTGGTCGAGGAAGAGGTCAAGTAATTTGTTACAATTTTGGACAACCAAGACACTTTGCTAGAGACTGTCAAAATCAATGTTCAACATGTACATATTGTAGAGCACTAAATCATATCATTAACCCACAACTTATAGAAAAGTGGCAAGTGAAAGCTAATCAAAACCAAAACCACTTAGCTATAAGTTGTGGGAAATCTTCAATGGTATGATCTAGCGCATTTGGTATAAGAATGCCATCATTAATCTCATTCAACAGACATGCCATAGTAATCTAAATATATGAAGGCATCTGTTAAACAGTAAAAATAGCAAATGGGTATGATCTAGAGATCTGAACAATGTTTGAAAGGTGTGGCTATGGAATGCTGGGCTATTTGAGGACAAAAAATAGATAGCAGAGACCGAGGGTATTACAAGCACAAACACAATGAATAGAATCCATGCACATATGATAGATGATTTTGCAGGTTTCTAACTTCATGAAAAGGTGTAAGCTTCTTAGTTGGGAGGAGACATTACTCATTAACCTTCTAAGACTATCAACCCTCCTGAAACATTAACATTTGCTGAGACTACTAATCTAATCTAATCCAATGCAAACCTGAATATGTCTTGAAATATGCATTTTGCATTTGGCTACATATTGGTATAAGAATGCCATCATTAATCTCATTCAACAGACATGCCATAGTAATCTAAATATATGCAGTCATCCGTTAAATAGTTAAAATAGCAAATGGGCATATCATACCAGAATATATAGCTGTTGGTGACCCTCATTGAGCAAGATCATATAGGTTTGTTCAATACTGAGATTCTGAAAATGCAAACACCAAATGAATCTCCTGATGTGCATAAACACAGTGGATGGAGATAATGACTACAGTGATAATGGCTACAGAAGGAGAGCTGTCCCAAGCAAAGGCAAATTCCCAATGACATAGTAAAAGAGAGGATCTAACACACAGACAAATTCAATTAATCATTAAGACATTTTGATTCTCCAATGCAGTACATGCAAGGAGACTATGACTTTATCATTTTCTTTGAAGGGCAAAGCTCCACACACACAGAGACTGAAGTATTCAGAACTTTGCATAGCCTGCAAGCATTGATGCACAAATCCAAGTTCTCCTTCAACTCTACATTCTTACCCAGCCTGTGCAAGAACTCTGGAGCGAAAGAGACTATCCCTGAAAGCATTTTATGCAAGAAAGATTACCGATAATCAGAGGTATCCTGCCTAAGAGCATGTCGTTCTCCAAAGACAAAGCTTAGATTCAAAAGTTTGCCATAAATCAAAGGATTAGAACCCAAGTACCCAGCATTATAAATGCTTGAGCTCCTGAAGCTTTCTGAGATTTCCTAATTCAATGAAAAAACACTGGATTCTAATCCATTATAAAGTAGTGGAGGCTCTGTCAACTTCACAAAGAGGAAGGAATCTGCTTGTAAAATTATTGTTGCTGAGAGCTATGAACTCCAAGTTTTTCAGGTTCCCTAGAGCCACAGGAATGTGACCTTGCAAGGAAACAGAGCTTAAACCCTGCTTCGGTAATGCACTCAGACTCCCAAGCAATACCAGAATGGGTCCTCCAAGAGGATTGTGATTCAAATCAACGCCCAGCAAGCTGCTTAAACTCAAAATTCTATTGGGGATCTTGTCCCTTGAGGAATAAGTAATAGCTCAAATCTAAATTTAGAAAACTATACTCCATGACTCTGGTGGGATACTCTCTTGAATATTGTTCCTCGTGTCAGCAACTATGTAATCACTACAAGTTACCAAATTCCCTAGGAATTTCAGCAGTCAGGTCATTGTTAGCATGCAGGCTCAACTGCTCCAAACATGGGGCCAGGCTCCAGCCTCTTAAAACGAAAAGAGTTGTGATGTTCCAATGCATGGATCACCGGAATATAAAAAGTGCCTGTAAGTATGAGAGCTTGACCTCGTGCCCAGGTTTGCATTCCAACAATGTAATTTACATTTTTTTGATATCTGGAGAATATTTTGGACCAAGGTCTATAGAAGAAATCCCAAACCAAAGAAATTTAAATTCAATATCATTTGTCACAAACTCCTACCAAACTTCATGAATCATCTTCAACTATTTTTCATAATATTTGGTGGTATGCACTTATTTGGTTTCTTACCTTCATGGAAAACTTAAAAGTGAGAATAATGAAAAGAAATAAAGGATTACTTTGGGTTCTTCAAAAAATAATTGTTTGTATTTGTGGTGCAAACCCACAACAAAATAGTTTTTTTGGTAAATAAAAAGCAACAAATTTATATTAGACCAGTAGAAAATGTACATAATATTTCAAAATTGGGCAATCCTTTCAGTTTTACCCATACATATAAATAATCCTACTTGCACATGCCAATATGGCAAAGGGGTTTGGCCCCACTCCATTGTACTGGCCAACATGCCAACTTGTAGAGTTATTTATGGTGAGATGCCTCATTTCCATGAACAATCCTTTAAAATATATAGTAAAATACACCATTCCCAATAAAACCAACAAACATTTCTACTATTTTATCACCACCATGATCCAAGTTGTGTTAATTTGTAGCAATAAAAGCTGGTTTCACTTGGAGTTCAGATGCTATTTGATTCTTCAACATGAAAGTAATAGAAGAGGCATCCCTCAAACAGTGTAAGACTGTTGAATTGTATTAATATCCAAACCCTTGAGCCTTACGACAGACTCCACATGCCCCTTCAAAGTATTTAGCTCTCTCAGCCTGTAAAGATAAGTTCAAATAATGAGTAGAATCAAGCAATTTTCCAGTCTGTAATCAAAGGGAAGAAAGAAAGACAAATCACACAAGAAAACATAGGGAAGAAAGAAAGAGAACATCAAAGAGATAATTTTAGGACTAACAAATCAAAAAGAAAATCAAGCTCACCTTGCAATTTCAGCTCGTCTTTTTGCCTCTTCAGCCATTTGATTGAGTTCCCTGAAGCTGCTTCTGTCACCAAACAGTTTCGTGTCTGGTGGCTGTAATCCATGCAAAGTCCTCTGAGCATGAGCCCATTTTATCTCTCTGGCCTCTTTTCCAAAATCTTTCTGGGTAGTAAAGGCAACCTGAAACATGCAATAACAAAACCAATGAGTTGTTTTGCAAGCAGATTCTCCCCATCAATCCAAGGCCGTGGCATTACTATTTCAATGAAATAACAAATATTCCCCAGTTATCATGTTTATGGTAATTTTCATAATTATGATTTATACATCCTTGAAAAACACTTATCCTTGGCACATCATCACTCCTATTCAGTCAATGGTGATATGGGGATGACATACCCTTTGCTGAATAAGTAAATCCCATGCCCTTCCACTGATGGCATACCGAATCGCAAACTTGAGAAGGTCAAGTGGAAAGTAAAAGATTAGGTTGTAAAGCCATATCACCCCAGCCCAGCCCCAGCCAATGCCCCTTATAGAAGCAAATCCCATGTTTAAATAGACAGCAATTAAAGTTGCAGCCTGTGAGATGGGTAAGATGCATAACAACAAAAGCCATTATTAGTTTGAAAATCATATGCAATAACAATGGACATAAAAACAAGACAAACGAGGCATCAGCATACCCACCAGTTGAGCAATAGCAAATGCAGTTACGAGCAAAAGCCCAGGACGCTCTACAAAAGACCAGCCTCGAGATCGAGTCACAAATATGAGAGCCTGACTTATAGTGCTGACTTGAAGATACACTGCAGAATTTAGTTTTTGAGTATTTTCTTCACTGGGAATATGGAGACTAGAAACACCGAATGTTCTCTGTAAGAAAGCAACAAAATTCAGAAAATTTTAAGAAGACAAACATTATTTATTGAGGTGGAAAAAATCAGGGCTCAAACACAACTACATGCTTTTAGGCGCCCACATTAACAATGTTGCTTGGGTGGTCTGCACCAGACCTCCCAGCCACAGTGGATCCTAACACAACTTTTTAAATCTTCCACTGCTAAAACCCCATCAAATACTTTCCATAGAAAAAATAATCATACTTTAAACAAAATAGAGTTGTCTTACTGGAAAGAAATCTGTCTTGAAGGTGGCCCAGAAAAAGATGACGGTCATCACTGCTAGGTAACTGCCAAGAATAATCCCTGTGGCAAAAATTTCTGAAAGGTTCCAGCTATCTGGCAGAGGTGATGGTTTCACCCTGTCTTTTGAGATTGTCATTATGGTTCCTGGTCAAGTAATATAAACAGAAGTTAACAGAAAACCAATTCAATAATAATCAATATGGACTTTATCTACTTTATACTTTGGATTCACTTTCCTTCAATGAGCTAGAGTACAAGTTGCAATTTGTGAGCATAAAAGAATAATAAGAAAAATACTAACCATCATTTAATATAGCAATTATCAGTACCATGAATGGTGGAAAGTCAAACTTCCATATCAATGCCAAGAGCATGAAACCAAACTGTTCACAAGTAGAAATAAAATTACAGATAAGATACTCTTATCAATATCCAACAAATGACAGAACTAAATCAAATTCTTAGAACTGTAGGGATTAGAAACGAGAACAAGAAACAAAAAACAAAAATTTGTCTTGCCCTATTGATTGAATTGGCATGTACAACTCATTCAATAATTAAAAGACTGTATTGCCTTCTTTAACTAGCCAACAGAAAATCACTTACAGCAACCTAATGACATGATATTCTCAAATAAAAACTTACCACAATACGTATTGTTATAGAGACAGCATAAATCTGAGTGACAGTTGCAATGAAATATTAAACATTGTCAGTATCATGTAATAAGAATATCTAGCCAACACATCCCCCTCAAGTTAAAAGGAATTATAGTAACTGGATTCAAAGCTGACAGTTAAATCAACTTACAGTGTAATTCTTCATCCGTTGAAAGATTGCACGGCTTGTTAACACAGCACTAATGATAACGCTCAAGCCAGGTTCTGTGAGAACGATGTCAGATGCACTCCTGGCTGCATCTGTTGCATCTGCAACAGCAATTCCAATATCCGCCTTCTTAAGTGCCGGTGCATCATTGACACCATCACCAGTCATGCCACAAATGTGTTTTCTTGCTTGCAATCGTTTAACTATCTCATATTTATGCTCTGCATTCAGAATAAATATAGGGATATGATTATTAAAGAATGGTATAAAAATAGGAAAGTACTACATGGTCTAATTTTCAAGGAACTGCTGATGTTAGTGATTAATTAATTTGCAGCTAGACAAGCAGGGTTAGCAGCAATGCCAACATTTTGAAATGACATAGTAACCTTCACTATAGCTTCTCAGGATAAAGATGCCAACATTAAAACAATGAAAAAAAAATAGAGTGCTTACCAGGGAAGACACCAGCAAAACCATCAGCCTTCTCAATCAAGTCATCAATTTCTAGAGCTTCAGCAGATTCACCTTTGGCCTGACCTAATAATGATGATGATGGATACATGTTTGTACCCATCCCCAATCGACGGCCTGTCTCCTTCCCTATAGCTAGCTGATCTCCTGATGAAATATTAAGGGAAAAGTAAACTATTTTGCTTCATGTATTGATAATCATAAATTACTATGAGACTAAATTATTTTGCTTCATGTGTTTGCAAATTGCAATCATAAATAACTATGAATAGATGTGAACAATGCCATCCCTCCATACAAAGAACTGGATGACATGCATTCCACTCTCTAAAGAATCACAAAAAAGATATCATTCATACCTGTGATCATTTTAACACTCACACCCAGGTTGAGAGCCCTTCTTATTGTTTCTGCACTGTCATGGCGTGGTGGATCAAAAAGGGGCATCAGACCAATGAATTGCCAGGGTCCTCCTGGGCTTTCCTTCTTGCCATTCGGTACCTCCTGTAACCATTTAAACATGGAAGGAAAGCTCAAAATGAATATACACAGAAAATGATAAAAAGAGATTGCAGCCAAGTCCAAGCAGAGTAATAACCTGATAGGCAACTGCAAGAGAACGAAGTCCACGTTCAGCAAATTTGTCTATCACTGTATGGACTCTGCGTTCAATTTCTGACTTGTTGTGTGCTAGGGAAAGGATCTGGACAAACAATTTAAAACCAAATAATACTGAGGATGGAGTATAAAATTATCTAATTAATTGTTAGCAGACCTTTTGTTTCATAAGAGGGAAAGACGCAATAATCAAAGGTAAAGCCCAACCTGCTCAGGTGCACCTTTGCTAACTCTATGCATTCTGCCTTCCCTATCAATATAGGTGAGTGCTGTTCGTTTGTCAGTGGGGTTAAAAGGAAGAAAGTGAACCTCTTGAATACCTGCCCGTGCCTTCATAAACATGAAACAAAATCAACAGACAAAAGACAATCAGCCAGGCAAATAGGAGCTCACTCATCAATATACTTGTCCATGCCTACTAAGTCTTTTTACCTCTTTAGGATCAGCAAGAACCCCAACAATAGCTGCATCAATCGCATCTTGGTTCTCTATTCTGGATGCTCTTGCAGCCATCAAGATAAGTGCATCCTTGTCAACATCTTTTGCAAACACCTGTAAACAAAACAAGCAATTAAACCGCCGATCTGGATACAGCAAACTTTAAGGATCAGAAAAATATCCAATCATCTCTAACCTCAACCAGATTTTTGTCTACAGTAAGCTTGTTCAATGTTAAGGTTCCTGTCTTATCGCTACACAAAACATCCATCCCGGCCATTTCCTCAATAGCAGTCATCCTTTTAGTAATAGCACCCTGACAAAGCAAAATAAGGTACAGTTATTTTACTCCAAAATTAAAGCTTCAAAACTAGAAAAGTCTAGTATGATCAAGGAATCTAATTCCACAGGCTGCGCAGTCTTTAGATATAAGATGGTGGCAATGTCTCCAAATACAGAAAATCAGTTGGAAGAAAATGAATGTACCTGTTGAGAAAGGCGATGTGAACCAATGGCCATAGTCACTGAAAGAACAGTAGGCATTGCTATTGGAATCCCACCAATAAGTAGCACCAACAGATTGTCAATTCCAGGCCGATATGGTCGGCCTTGGATTGGATATTGGACTATAATTTCCACTACCATGCCAACAGCAATGGAACAAATACAAAAATTTCCAATTGCTGTCAAAACCTGTAAACCACATATAAGATAGCAAAATCTTGGCACATTAATCTATCTTGTGGTAGTTATGCGCATAAAATTAAAAATTCACTGGGATGATACTTCCATTTGCTGTTTCAAAAAAGCACAATACAATCACTAAGAGCAAGTTATCAACCTTTTGGAAATGACCAACATTATTTGTGGAATCTACCAGATGGGCAGCTTTCCCAAAAAACGTATGCACTCCTGTGGCTATGACTACAGCTTCTAGTTCACCTTGTTTGCATGTGGAGCCTGAATAGACCCCATCACCAGAATTCTTGGTTACTGGCAATGATTCCCCTGTAAGTGCAGACTGTAACCAATGGATACAAATTACCACCCAAAAATCATCAGCATTGAATTATTGATCAAGAGTAAAGACAGACAAATCTAAACCATTTTAAACAAAGAAATATATGCAGTATTTTGGAAAGAAAAAAAATAAAAACGAAGTAATGATTTTGGCATAACAGGAAGAACCTGGTCGATTTTTAAAGCGTCTCCTTCAAGAAGTCGAGCATCTGCAGGAACAATATCTCCAAGTTTAATGCTAATTATGTCACCAGGGACCAGACAAGCAGCATCTTCTTCACTCCAGCGTCCATTCCTTAGAACCTGAAAAACTCAGGACATTGTAAACACACATAACTCTAGGGAGTCAGAATAAAAAATAAACATATATGCAAAGCAATAGACTCAAGCAAGGACCTTTGCTTTTGGAGCCAACTGCGCCATTAGTGATGCAGCTGCATTGCCTGCATTGTTCTCCTCGATGAAACTTATAGTCGAGTTGAGCACAAGAAGCAATATAATACCAACAAAATCCTGCCAATCAGGAGGTTTGTTCTGCAAACCATACAATCAAGGTGACAAAAACATGAGCAGAGACTCGAGCTAATTACATGATATATTAAAAAAAGAAAATCTAAGCATGCATCTGTTATTAGTGATCCAAGTCACTCATTTTGGCAAAAATACTTACTCCTCCATTTGCCAAGGCAATGGCCATCAGTGCTGCAGCTTCCATGACCCATGATAAAGGATTCCACATAAAGCCCAAAAATTTCAAGATTTTACTTTCCTGCAAGAAATTAAATAGAAATAGAAACAGGTTATAAGAAACTACATTGTTTCATTCTGTTAAGAGATTGTTTCTATTCCCCAGTTCTTAAATGACTGTGCCTTTTCCAGAAGGAAGAAGATTATGAATGTATTTCAACCAGGTAAAGATCATAACAAGCAATGGGAAGCATTATGGATGAAAGCTTTACCTTTTTCTCTTCGAGCTTGTTGTGTCCGAAGAGCACCAGCCTTTGCTCTACTTCATCGGTAGTTAAACCTTCCCGTTTACAACGAAGGTTTACAAAAACCTCCTCGATTGGAATATTTTCCTGCATTGGCCACAATAACATATTTAGGGTTTAGTCTGATTACAGAAATCGAATCTGCTTTTAAAAAAGTCCTAAACCCAAAATCAGCCAAGTCCTTTTTCAAAATTACCAGAAGGCCCCTTAAAGATTAAGAATCACTAGGAGACTCAATAGAGATGAACAATCAAGTAGCATGAAGAACAACCCAAATCACTTCCAGGTATTAAACAGACTAACTTCCTAACTATCCCAATCTGTATTGAAATAAAGTATGAAAGCCCAACTTATCCCTGAACAGACAGTAAATGGAACTCAAGACCAACCACCTATGAACATGGATTCTTAACCAAAAATCCAGACCAGTCATTCAGCAAGATGCCCATGTCAGTCATAGAAATTCAACCGTATTGTAACGATGCACAGACACCGCAGGGGGGATCGAACTCAAGACCAACATTGGATTTGAATCAGAGCCATTATTGCACTCGCATTACATACACAATGATGATCTCCAAAGCAGCCACATTATCACCATACACATAACTCAAACAGTATAACAGCCATAGTAAAAACCGAAATATGCAAAGGCATAGCCAACCAAAAGTGCCCTAAAAATCTATAAACTCACCAAATCTACCGCTTCTCTGTTGATCATTTCGAGATCGACAGGCCCCTCCGCCATTTTCACACAGCAATCAGCTCAACCTGTGCAGAAACAATCGGCTCAACCTGTGAAGAAACAAAGGACATGCATATATGAATAACAATCAAGCGAGTAAATCTGTATGTATCAGAATTCTTCTGATAAAGGAGGGCATCATCACCTAAGTGTCAGTTCGCAGTGAACCAGAATGAAGAAATCTTTCGGGCAGAGATATAACTACAGCGAGCTACTCCAAACCCAGAAGAAGCCGTGGAATTCGAGCTGGAGATATGCTATTAATGCCCATGAACTCTCTATAAATACCTGAACGAACCATAAACCGTTGGATGTAAAGCTCAGACTTCGCTGCACGCCACAACCCACTAACCTCCATTAGTACAATTACCATTTTTTATTTTCGAGGGAGCTGGCCGTTGAGTGAAAACGAGGAAAGCCACTACCCCATTATTTGCTTAATAATTTATTATTGGCTAGTTTTACGATAAAAGAAAATGCGGTTGAACCCGCAAGTTGCAATTTACCTAACTCGGACAGGGTCTTGGCGTTCCATGTTTTCCGTACTTTTTTCGGACGGGGTCCGTACTCATTTATTCCGTACGTACTCGTATGTCTACACTTGTCAGCCGTATGGTATGACCTTAGTTAGTACGGAGGCCGTTGGGATTGGGTCGGCTGAACTCTGGGTTAAGAGACCGGGGTTATCTGTCAGGGTACTTGAAAGGACCACGGTTCCGTACGCAACACGTGGCACTCAGAGTGCTGTTATTACTTTGTCGTGTGGGTACTGTCCAACCACGTGAACCCCCCGAATCGGGGACTGATCACATGGAAATTTGCTAAAAGATTTTCTTAGTATTATTTAGGGGGAGGGCCTCAAGGGCTGGGGTTATTTTGGTTTGTAGATAGCTTTTTAATTTTTTACTATGGTGTTAGTAGGTGGGAGGTTTGCATTAATATACACAAAGTTAATGATTTTCTATTTCTTAATTAAAATGTTCAAATTACTAAATCTTATTTTTCAATATGGGCGGTGCACTTCATTATGAAAAAGTATTACATAATCATTGTTATAGAATTTTTTTTATCCACCTCACATTAATCTTGGAATTTTTCACAATTTCACACTTGTTTTGTTTTGTTTTACTTGATTTCAATTTTTATGTAGCCGACCGTGGACATTTATAGACAGTCTCGTGATATTATTTTGACTTTATCTATAACAAAAAAAAATTAAAAACTAATGTTAAATTATAGAGAAAATTAAAAATAATTAAATTATTTATTAAATTATGAATTTATATCAAATTTGATTGGTCAATAGGTAGGTGACATCTACCTTGAAAAATGCTCTTCTAGCGTTGGCGGCAGAGGTGACGTAAGCATTTTTAATGAGGGTGGTGTCAGGGTCTCGATAATCCCACAAGAAATCTGGGGTTTTAATTTTTTCTCGATTTTGGAGTTATCTTTAACATCTTAAAATTCGGTAGTTGGTCATATTCAGGGTCATTTACTTTTTTCTTCATAAATGTCTATGCTATGCTTTCAATATCTTCTACTTTAGGCATGGCGGGTATCTGAACAATGGCTAAGCTTTCTGCATTCTATTGTTTGATCGCCCCTATCGCCTTGCTGGGTGTTGCTAATGCCCATGTTGGCCATGATTTTGATGTAACGGGGAAGGTTTACTGTGATAATTGTGCTTCTAATTTCCCCCCAGGATCTCTTCCCCTGTTTCTGGTAAGCAAACATTTGGTTTGGTTTCATAGATTTCTAGATTGTTTTGCATTTTCTGATAGTTGTTTTCATTTGGGTCACTGCATTTTCTTGATTTTAAAATACGTTAAAGTTTGGATCTGGTGCTGAAGAATAGATCTGGTGTTGCGATTCTCTATTTAGATCGTTGTTTGTGTTTTTTCTGGATAGATTTACTATGGTGATGCATAGATTTCCCGTTAGATCTTTAGCTCACATTACTTTACATTTTTACAATGTTCTTCTTTAATAGAAATACCGCTTTCATAGTTAGATCTCTAAGTGTAGTGAAGATTATGTAGAATGCTCATACAATTTCAATTTTCAACTATCTTTGCAATGGTCGATTCCGAGAAAAATAGCCAAAACAAATCCATATAAATGATTGCTATCATAAATTTCTGTAAGTTTTCATCCATCGTTGGAATTGCCTTCTTCCATTTCCAGGACTCTAAAAAGTAGCTTTCAGCACCTGAGTGCAGGAACCAACGCCAACTTCAACAACAATAAATGAAACAAATTCATTAACAGGAACATAAGATTTATTCGTAACAACAACAATAAATTAGCAGTAGCATCGACATCTTCTTCTTCAGAGTATGGCATGCGGGAGGGATTGTCTTGTATATTTGTGGGGCCTATGGAGACAACTAACAAAGACATGCTAGAAGCCCTATATCAGCAGGTACCCTTTTCCCCTCCCTCTCTAAATTTTAATCTAGTTTGTTTTTCAGATATGACGCGATCTGGTTTCTTCTCGAAGTATTTTGGAAAAAATGGATTTTATTATATGATTTATGGATGTCATTCTATAGTCTATATGGGGTTGCTATTTCACACTAACATTATTCCTTCATACACGCTTCAAATAAACCGCGTGAGCCCAGAATGTTAGATATCTTTAGCCAGTTCCATCGAATTTGTTAATTATGGATTTAACCAAAACAAGACCATATGAATGCTAGTTATCAAAGCATGTTACCTAGCTCAGGAATCACTATCACTACCCCCATCGTTAATATTGAAAAACTATGGTCTCCGATTCTTGAAGATGTGAAGGCCAACGTCACCACTGATAGTGCCCCACTCATAGATGTTACCCAATTTGGGTATTTTAAGGTCTTGGGCAAGGGTGACCTACCCTCGCAACCTATTGTAGTCAAGGCCATCCATGTCGGCAGAGAAGAATATCAAGGAGCTTGGAGGGGCAGTCACGTTGACAACCTAATTGGTGTTTTTACCACTTTGGAGTTTTAGTAATTTTAGGCGTTTTAAGTTTTGTAGCTTTTATTTTCAGAATTTTTACATCTGTCAGTGTTTTGGGGATTAATGGACAGAGTTCTTTGGAAACTTACCGTTAATGCACCATAATCTAAGAACTTTTCGGTTGTTGAAAACTTTGCAGTAGCACCAAATCCAAAGCTATGTTCAGTTTCACCTAGGTTTCCCACTGTGTAATCATTTCTCGAAATACCAACACGGCTTATGTGTTGCTGATCAGAGGGTGTATCTTCCATCTCCACCATTTTTCTGGCAATGACCTTACAAGCAAAACAATATTTCCCCCCTCCCAGCCACAAAATCTCTAGACCATTGCAATGCTTAATATTAAGATAGAAAACATACAAGCTATAAAAGTTTAACAGTATTAGTATCTAAAAAAATCCATAAATATTTTGTTAAAATCTACTTGCAAGTTGTTTTGAATATATGTAATACACATAAGTATTATCAAGTGATTTAAAATCTAATTTTACTGCAGCCACAACAGGTTCGGTCAAGAAATCAAGTATTTTGGTTTAGTTTCTGAGAAATCATTTCAATATTGCTTCAAAAACAGCCTTTAGAAGCCATATTTGCCGAAAATATATTGGAAGATATTCCAAATTCAACTACTCTGTTCTAAGTCTTTAAGATGGTTGTCGTTACCTACATTCCTTTTATAGCCACTAGAGGTTTTAGCGCAGGTCCCAACTGTTCTCTATTATGGCCAATGTTGTTCCCATGGAATCTTTAATGAAAAGCTGAAGGACATGAGGACTGAAATAACAACTTTGAGAAGGGATGTTGAGCAAATCCAAAGCAAAATCCTTGAGGAGAACAATCACTTGTAGTTTCTTAATATGGAATCGGTGGCTGATGATCTAAAGCGTCAAATGAGCTCTGGTGATAGTCATGTTGCCAGTAAAATGTCTCGTTGCAGTATACTTGAGCGGGTTAATAGGCTAGAAACTGATACTCAGAAGTTCTTCTAGGAAATGGAGAACAATTACCAAAGTCTTTCAGCTGAAAAGAAACACCTTAAAGATCAGGTTGCAGATATGTCAACAAACCTAGAAAATATGCAGGCCTGTCAAGGTCTGTTGGTAGAGAACGATGGAATCTTTAATGAAAAGTTGAAGGACACGAGGACTAAAATAACAACTCTGAGAAGGGATGTTGAGCGAATCCAAAGAAAAATCCTTGAGGAGAACAATCACTTGCAGTTGCTTAATATGGAACTGGTGGTCGATGATCTAAAGCGTCAAATGAGCTTTGGTGACAGTCATGCTGCCAGTAAAATGTCTCATTGTAGTATACTTGAGTGGGTTAATAGGCTAGAAACTAATACTCAGAATTTCTTCCAAGAAATGGAGAACAATTATCAAAGTCTGTTAACCGAAAAGAAACACCTTAAAGATCAGGTTGCAGATATGTCAACAAACCTAGAAAAATGTAGGAGGACATGACCAAAGTTTTGAAATTCTTTGCTCAATTAAAGGAAAGTGGGGCAACAAATTGTAATTCTTCAACGTCGTTGGTTGCTATTGGATGTTTCAGCAAGTTACAGACGATGATCTCTAATCCAAGCAGTGCATTTAGTACCATGGAGAAAGTTGAAAACGAAGGTCGGAGACGCAAGAGTGGTGAGATTTCGCCATTTTATAAACCAGAAGAACATGCTGGCCGAACGGGTTTCAGGGTATGTAAGTCAGAGGGCATGTTTATATGGCCCAGCATGGCCACTCTGCCGTGTAGCCGAGTGGAAATAGAGGACTTTCTCTCTCCGAGGCGGTCGGCTTCATCACATGATAACACCATGGCACAGTCGGGGTCGGGGTCTAGTATGGGGCTGGGTCTAGTCCTTGACGTGAAAGACCTATAATGGCTGAGATCAGGTCCACTGTTAAATCATGCGGCTTGTTCAGCTAGAAGTAGCCTCCATGGAAACATACAAACAGTTGTGTTAGCACTCCATTTGCAACAGTCAAGTTATGGGCCGGGAAGAATTCAGAAGGGTCCTGTTCAAGGGAGAATTATAAGTACACCCTTCAAGCTATCCGATGGACAGTTTTCGTTAGCTCAGACCGTTGGATGAAAAAGAGGGCTTGATCTACGATGGTAGATCCTTCCGAAGGTCAAGGCATTGCAACAACGAAGATGAGATAAAGAGGCGTCGTAGATCAATGATCCAGAAGCACAACGAAGGAGATCGATGATGGAGAGTGGTCCCACAAGCCAAACTTATGTGAGGGAATACCTAAGTTGGATATTAGCGAAGCCTGTTAAAGGAGACAAGTAATGAAAGGCCGAGATCCATGCGAAGCCCGATCGACGGCCTGAGACGGTTTCATTGGGAAAACATGCTCGATAGAAGGAACTTTCCCAAATCGCGAAATAGGTTAAAGGGCAGAAATATCTAATAGTGGAGATGAGATCATGAGAAGATCTACGGCCCCAGCTGATTTCGTAAGCCAAACTTATGCAGATAAAGTCGTTATTCCAAATCGGGAAAAGTGGTATTGACTACAAATATCAACGATCACGACAAAGAAGGGAATAGATCTACGGTCGAGGTTCATTTCGTGATATGAACTAGCACAGACGAGGTTTGGTTCTCAATTCACGAAAGTGGTAGGGTCCACTCTGATCAATGGTTTCATGGAGAGGTCAATCTCGATCGTCAGATAAGAAGCACACCACAGTATAAAGTTGCTCGCTGGATCCAGGAAAGAGGAATTGGTGGCCGAAGTTAAGGAAACATGGACAAAAGATGTGAAAGACCCCCAAATCGGAGGGCTGAAAAGGCCTCAAGGCTATAAATATCACATTTAGTGTAGATCTGACAGTAGAAGAGACGTTCCCACACACAATTTGCCTATCGGTAGATTAATTGATTCCCTGGCACTATTTGCGATAAGCCTAAAACGAAGATCATAACCAATGACATTGACTTCCTTGGCTCCACAGGTCAGGCACGTGGCTCATGTAGAAAAAAAAGTAGGGAAGCAGGAAGTTCAAGTTTTTGAAGTGATGAATCTGGCATCTACATGAAGTGAAGAGACGCCACGAATTGAATCCACTCAGTGCCACCGTCACAGCAAGAAAAAAGGCAAGAAAGGTCAGATCCAAATGATTTAAACCAGTTGGGTAGCCATGCGGGAAAGTGATTAAAGTCTTATCCATATTAGATAAGATAATTGAACATTAGAGGAGAGGATCCCCACCTTGGTGTCACACATGCTATTGTTATGACAACCGGTATTCAAGAGTATAGCCTTCTCCAGGTTGTTTCGACTGGACCTATATAATACCATCCTTCGAAGTTGTTGAAGTGTGGAAATGCACAGACGGTGAGGGATAGAGGTTGAATTACGAGAAGTGTTGAGTTCTTTCGCAGATAGCAATGTCTGTGTGGTTTGAGAAGTTAGTTCGACAAGGGATACTAATGGTTGGCGAACATAAAATTGTGTTTCTTCATCGTCCTGGTTGTCTACACCAGGAAATCGCCAACCATCGGGGCACAGATGTTAAATACCTAGGGGGATTCACCTATTCCCACACAGCCCTACCTTCAGATGAGCGGTGCGTGGGTTTTTACATCCCAGGGACGTCCCTCCGACACTTCCAATTGCAATCACGGCCTCCGAAGTCCCAACACACAATGGTGGTTGCGCTGTTGGAACAAATGCTCGGTCTGGGACAGTAGAGGTCCGAAGCCTTCATCACCACCCCTCTAATCTCCATTTAAAAACTTTGTCATGGGCGAGGAGGAGGTCAAACATGCACCCAGCTACTTGGCCTATGAGAAAACCCTCCTCGTAGAAGGGAGAGAGCAATACAAGAATGATAAACCTCTCATCATCAAATGCATGGCCACCCCTTTTTCAGTTCCTCCCTATAACAGGTTACCAAATGAAGGAGGGGCTGGGAAAAAGGCTGAACACCGGAGTGGGAGTTTTCTTGTCAGCCTTTGAGCACCATGGTCTGAAGGGAGCAGGCGGGTGAAAGGAGACAAAAAAGCATGTCAAAGAGTAGTTTGAGTTAGCAATAGATCACTAGCAAGCGATGTAAAGATCGTTTTTATGCCAAATTACCTGAATGAAGAAAAATTTGCGTTGTCATTCTGAATTACCATGTGCGGCAGCCCCATAATGTTTGTTCATATTTGTAACTTGTGGTGATAGTTCCACTCTCTGAACTGTTAGTTTCGGATTGTGACTGGAAACATTTTTTAGGTTTGTTTCGGAGAATAGTCTCAGTGCTGAAATAGTATATATACACTCCCGATAGAGGGAGATAAGGGTTGGTTGGGAAACTTTCAAGGGCTGTAATTAGTCTCTAGTTTCCGTGTTATGAATAAATTTGTAGAGGAAGGATTGTCTTTCAAGGTAGAGATTCCTGTGTCGTTGTTTCTTTCAATATGTAATTTCTTTACGTGAAATGTTCATCTTGTTTTCATTCCAATTTGTTAATTTCTTTCATTTATGAAATGAGTGTATAACAGTTTGGAATTCATGCATGATATGCTCCATCTGTTGTTTCATATATTCATTTAAGTTTTCTTCTAAAGTTACGCGGAATTCATCCTGTAGATGCTCTACGTGATGGACTATTCCCTCGACTCATCTACTAATCACCTGCTAAATATCTCATGATTGCAAGATCGATGGCTATCTTGCCTCTGTTTATAAATTTATGCCATTCTTTATCTCCTGCAATATGTTCCCTACCCGAACCTTCAACTCCATTGCCTAATGGTTCCTTCCTCTGATAGTCCCACCTGCATCTTACATTAATGCACTTGCCCTATTCAGGAGTCTGGCCTCCTGACCGTTCTCGAGCGAATATCTTATGTGAAGTAAATCTGGAGAGTAAGTGAGAGATCCCTCTCTAACTGCACTGGGCCAGAGCCACAGTCTAAAGTGGTTTTGTTGTTACCTGGGAGCGAGCCTTCTACAGCTTTGGGTTCAATTCCAGTGCTAACAAACTGGCGCCGTTGCCGGGGATGAGATTGAAGATGATCCCTAGGAAGAATGACATAGTTTTAGATCTGGTTGTTGATGGTGAACAACAATCAGACATCAAGAAGGTTATGCACTTTTCACCTGGAGACTCCACTCTTGAAGGATTTAGACTTCAGCGACTCCGCTGGTGGTATGACCCAGAAATCAAATTGTCAGAAAAACTGACAGGCTCCGCTGGGGAAAATGGACCCCTTGTAAGGCCCGAAAATGCATGGTGAAAGGTTAAGATATCCGAGTTTACGTTTCTTCCAAGATGCCTTGTCTTGTCTTGTAATTTTTTTCTTATCCTTTCCTAAATTTATCAAAGAAGCTTTCTATGGTTCAATTTGGTCGGAACAGAGCTATGAATATATTCTTGTTTATGCTTCTTTACGAACCAAAATCATTGCATCATCTTGTACATTTGATTTTGACCAAGATTTTTCTCCTTAAGCTCATGACATTAAAGGTCACCCCTATGAACCTCATGAAACCTTGTTTAATAGCATATCTATTGTGCCTAACCTGGTCTCTCCCAGTATTCCAAGCCGGTACAAATCACTACAATTGCTTCCTATCCTCCATGATTTTCCTGCGAAATAGTACAAGTACCTCCCCAAATTTGATGGAGAATCCAAAGACTTCACTGCTGAGAAACATTTACAAGCCTTTGAACATTTCTATGACCTTCTTGAGATAGAGCATGACGATGTTTATATGAGGAATTTTGCCCAGTATTTGCAAGGGGATGCTAAAGAATGGTTCAAACACTTACAGCCTCAGTTTATCAATACCTGGGAAGAGTTTTCTTACACCTTTTTGAAGTTCTGGGGTAGGAGAAGGCCACTGGATCAAATACTTTCAGAATTTTATTCCCTGGAGAGGCATGAGGGTGAGGCCATATCTAAATTTAACAGAATATTTGCAAGCTTTTATTATAACATGCCCAAGGAAGTCCAACCTCTTGAGATCACTGCTAAGATCTATTATGCAGCCACCTTTCCTCCTGAACTGGCATTACTTCTTTTGGAAAGAAAATCAACCACTCTGCAGCATATGTTTATTGATTGTTTGGAGGTTGAGGAGAACCTTAAGATGTCCAAAAAATTGTCAAGTCAGGATAGTAGTGGTGAAATAAAAGATACATTAAATTGGTTGGGCCCTACAAGTGAAAAGGGAGAGTCCCTATTTAGCTAAAGCTTTCCCTTGTTAGACATAAAGATGATCGGCCTGACATAGAAGTAGAGAGTTCTACAGGCTTGTTCTCTGAAGGTTGCAATCTGCTCAGCACCGGGTCTGTTAATGACGATTTTAAAAGGGATTTAGGTGTACCTGTGTATGATGAGTATGAGGAGGAGTACTTGGAGGCTATACCTAAAGAGCCAGTTATAGAACCAAGGTATACTAATGGAGAAAATCAAGCTGCAATCCAAAGTCAGAAGGTTGAGACAGGAAAGGATGGTAAATGTGCTGAAGGTGATAGCATTCCCTTGTGTTATTCCTCTTTTGAATTAATACGACACATGATTAAAGCCTCTAAGAAGAAACATAAGTTAGAGGATATGGTGCATTCCATAAACTTATGTGGAAAAGAAGATGATAAAGAGGAACAGTCATACAGTCCCTCTCCGTTTATTGATACGTCAGGAGTTTGTGATGAGGTATTGAGTCATGAAGAAGGAGGCAGCAACCCTCAAATAAATACATTTTTTAATTTTCTGCCTTCAGGAATATCACCCCATAAAGGAGGAATGTGCTTACTCGGTTCTATCGAAGAAAAAGAGGACATCCATGTTGAGGCGTATGAAGAAGGTGAAGCTCTAGTTTCAGAAATTTTGAGCGAAAGGGTGGATGTTTCATTGGAGAACAATTCTGTGGGCCCTTTTCTAAGATCTCTCAAGTATCATCCTGATAGCTCACTAGAGGAAAGGAGTTATGGACATCTTTCCCATGAACAGATGATAGAATATGCTAGAGGTTGCCGTGTTTTCTATGACCCCATAGCAGAGTACATGGAAAGGATAGATAATGGTAATAACTGGTCGCATCTCTGCTGTAAAGATCAGTTTATTTGTTATAGCCTTCTTTCATTATGCATTTCATTCCTATTCATCAAGCACGAAAAGGAAACAAAATTGTTAGGCAAGCTGCTTGATTGGCTTCATTGGAAGTCTAATTTCACTTAATTGGGCTTGTACACTAAATTAGGTAGAGTAGGTGGGAACAAATAAGCTCGACAATCATTGAGCATTTCCTTCATTACTGTTTAGTTTGTTTTCATTTTCAGTTGTAAGCACATATTTGCAGTCACAACTGTTCTCAGTTTCAGAGTGTGGCTAAGAGCATAGTTTGCAGAGTGACATAAATTTGCTAAAGCAATAGCTTAGAGCATAATGAAGGTTTCAAAGGAAAAATTGGGGATGACCCAATGGATTTGGCACTTGGTCTATGGGGGTTCTTTGCTACCTCGCTGGGAGGATAGCATCCCTCGTGGAGCCAGCTGTTAGCTCTCCGTTTGCAACAGTCAAGTTATGTGACGAGAAGAATTCAGAAGGGTCCTGTTCAAGGGAGAATTATATGTACACCCTTTAGGCTATCCGATGGACAATTTTCGTTAACTGGGACTGTTGGATGAAGAAGAGGGCTTGATCTATGGTGGTAGATCCTTCCGAAGGTCAAGGCATTGCAATAATGAAGATGAGATAAAGAGGCATCATAGATCAACGATCCAGAAGCACAACGAAGGAGATTGACGATGGAGAGTGGTCCCACATGCCGAAAGACGCGAGGGAATACCTAAGTTGGATATTCATGAAGCCTATTAAAGGATACAAGTAATGAAAGGCCGAGATCCATGCGAAGCCTGATCTACGGCCTAAGACGGTTTTGCTGGGAAAACATGCTCGGTAGAAGGAACTTTCCCAAATCCTGAAACAAGTTAAAGGGTAGAAATATCTAACGGTGGAGACGAGAGCATGAGCAGATCTACGGCCCCAGCTGATTTCACAAGCCAAAATTTTGCGGATAAAGTCGTGATTCCAAATCACGAAAAGTGGTATCGGCTGCAAATATCAACGGTCACGACAAAGAAGGGAATAGATCTACGGTCAAGGTTCATTTCGTCATCTGAACTAGCACGGACAAGGTCTAGTTCTCAATTCATGAAAGTGGTAGGGTCCACTATGATCAACGGTTGCATGGAGAGGTCGATCTCGATCAACGGATAAGAAGCATGCTGCGATTTAAAGCTGCTTGCTGGATCCAGGAAAGAGGAATTTGTGGTGGAAGTTAAGGAAACATGGACGAAAGATGTGAAATACCCCCAAATCGGAGGGCTAAAAAGGCCTCAAGGCTATAAGTATCACATCCAGTGCAGATCTAACAGTAGAAGAGATGTTCCCATACACAATCTGCCTCTTGGTAGATTAATTGATTCTTTGATGCCATTTGCGATAGGCCTAAGGCAAAGACCATGACCAATGACACCGACTTCCCTGGCTCCATAGGTCAGGCACGTGGCTCATGTAGAAAAAACAGTAGGGAAGCAGGAAGTTCAGGTTTTTGAAGTGACGAATCTAGCATCTATACGAAGTGAAGAGACGTCACGAACTGAATCCGCTCAGCGCCACCATCACAGCAAGCAAAAATGCAAGAAAGGTCAGATCCAAATGCTTTAAACCAGCTGGGCAGCCACGTGGGAAAGTGCTTAAAGTCTTATCCATATCATATAAGATAATTGAACATTAGAGGAGAGGATCCCCACCTTGGCGTCACACATGCTATTGTCACAACGACCGATATTCAAGAGTATAGCCTTCTCCAGGTCATTTTGGCTGGCCCTGTACAGTGCCATCCTCCGAAGTTGTTGAAGTGTGGAAATGCACAGACAGTGAGGGATAGAGGTTGAATTACGAGAAGTTTTGAGTTCTTTCACAGATAGCCATGGCTGTGTGGTTTGAGAAGTTAGTTCGACAAGGGGTACCAATGGTTGGCAAACATAAAATTTTGTTTCTTCATCGTCCTGGTTGTCTACACCAGGAAATCGCCAACCACCGGGGCACAGATGTTAAATACCTAGGGGGATTGACCTGTTTCCACACAGCCCTACCTTCAGATGCACGGTGCGTGGGTTTTTACATTCCAGGGACATCCTCCGACACCTCCAGTTGCAGTCACGACCTCCGAAGTCCCAACACACAATGGTGGCTGTGCTGTTGGAACAAATGCTCGGTCTGGGACAGTAAAGGTCCAAAGCCTCCATCAGTGCCCCTCTAATCTCCACTTAAGAACTTTGTCGTGGGAGAGCAGGAGGTTAAACATGCACCCAGCGACGTGGCCTGCGAGAAAACCCTCCTCGTAGAAGGGAGAGAGCAATACAAGGATGATAAATCTCTTAAGAGGTTTATCATCATCAAATGCTTGGCCACCCTTTTTTCAGTTCCTCCCTATAATAGTGTTACCAGACGAAGGAGGGGCTGGGAAAAACGTTGAGCACCGGAGCTGGGGTTTTCTTATTAGCCTTTGAGCACTATGGTCTGAAGGGAGCAGGAAGGTCAAAGGAGGCAGAAAAGCACGTCAAAGAGCAGTTCAAGTCAGCAATAGATCACTAGCAAGCGATGTAAAGATCATTTTTATGCCAAATTACCTGAACAAAGAAAACTTTGCGCTGTCATTCTGAATTACCATGTGTGGTAGCCCCATAATATTTGTTCATATTTGTAAATCATGGCGATAGTTCCACTCTCTGAACTGTTAGTGTCTGATTGTGACTGGAAACAGTTTTTAGGTTTGTTTTGGAGAATAGTATCAGTGCTGAAATAGTATAAATACACTCCTGATAGAGGAAGATAGGGGTTGGTTGGGAAACTTTCAAGGGCTAAGGCTCTCCATTGTAATTAGTCTCTGGTTTCCATGTTATGAATAAATTTGCAGAGGAAGGATTGCCTTTCAAGGCAGATATTCCGGTGTCATTGTTTCTTTCAATATGTAATTTCCTTACGTGAAATGTTCATCATGTTTTCATTCCAGTTTGTTAATTTCTGTCATGTATGAAATGAGTGTATAACAGTTTGGAATTCATACATGCTATGCTCTGTCTGTTGTTTCATATATTCATTTAAGTTTTCTTCTAAAGTTACACAGAATTCATCTTGTAGATGCTCTGCATGATGGACTGTTCCCTCTCATCTACTAATCACCTGCTAAATATATCCTGATTGCAAGATCAACGGCTATCTTGCCTCTATTTGTAAATTTATTCCATTCTTTACCTCCTGCAATATGTTCCATACCCAGACCTTCGACTCCATTTCCAAATGGTTCCTTCCTCTGATAGTCCCGCATGCATCTTACATTAACGCACCCACCCTATTCAGGAGTCTGGCCTCCTGACCGTTCTCGAGCGAATATCTTACGTGAAGTAAATCTGGAAAGTAAGTGAGAGATCCCTCTCTGACTGTGCCAGGCCAGAGGCACAGTCTAAAGTGGTTTTGATGTTACCTGGGAGTGAGCCTTCCACAACCTTGGGTTCAATTCCAGTGCTAACAAGCTACTTGACATACATTCCGAGCGAACCAGAGCGGCTAAAATGGGGCATAAGGAGCAGGTTTAAGATACTTAACTGCTCCAATCTGCGTGGATAGTCCATTGCAGAGACAACGTCTACATTCGGTGGTATACCGACCTTTACAACCATGAATTGATCTCTGAACATGTTTTGCTTCCTGGTGTCGTAGTCCTCAAACTTCAATTCCTGGAGTTTGGAAGCGATGGAATCCTGCGGCTGCGTGACACCCTCTAGAATAATGGGCTCTTCTAATAGCTCTGGTATGTCCATCGTTATTGTTGTAGTCCCCAATCCTGACCGCGCCGTGGTGTTGTCATGTGATGAAGACAACCACCTCAGAGAGAGAACGTCCTCTATTTCCACTCGGCTGCACGACATAGTGGCCATGTTGGGTGTTAGTTTTTCAACATTAAGCTAGCATTATTAGGATTTTTAATTGAGAGAATAATAAGTACAACATTCAAACACAAGAGACAATGAACACAATGTTTTTCCTTGGGGAAACCATAAAGGAGAAAACCCCACAACTTCCTCAGAGATAGAATTAGCACCAACATAGTAAAATCCCCAAAATAGTAAGTGATCTCCCGACAGCAGTAATCTTCTTCTTATCTAGCCTCGGTGTCTTCTCCTTCTTCAACTATGTGCTACACTTGAGTGTGGATGAGTTGTGTGATAAATAGAGACTCAAGTTCTCTATTTATACTAATCCCGACATGACTAAAACCCTACTAAGGCCGACCTTTACTAGGAGAGTCTAATAACCCTAGTGCCCTGGAACTACGGGGACTTTAACCCTTAGACAATCGGAGGGTTACTCACTATGACTTGACATGACTTGTTTACATTATTGATCCTCCTGATCGGAACATCGGGGCATGACAATATGACTCAATTACATTATAGATACATCTCGGAATAAACATTGGGTTACAATACATAAGATACATAGATGAATACATTCCA
This sequence comes from Pseudotsuga menziesii, assembly GCA_001517045.1. Taxonomy (NCBI): domain Eukaryota; kingdom Viridiplantae; phylum Streptophyta; class Pinopsida; order Pinales; family Pinaceae; genus Pseudotsuga; species Pseudotsuga menziesii. The sequence goes on along the minus strand of LPNX010450339.1, from coordinate 74,684 downwards.
AAGTTACAAATACATCAACATTGGGCCATATAAACGTGCCCTCCAGCTTACATACCCTAAAACCCGTCTGTCCAACATGTTGTTCTGGTTTATAAAATGGCAGAATCTCACCACTCTTGCGGCTCCAACCTTTGTTTTCTACTTTCTCCGTGCTAGTAAATGCACTGCTTGGATTAGAGATTGTCATCTGTAACTCGCTCAAACGTCCAACAGCAACTAGCGACGGTGAAGAATTACAATATGTTGCCTCACTTTCCTTTAATTGAGTGAAGAATTTCAAAACTTTGGTCATGTCCTCCTGTATTTTTTCTAGGTTTGTTGACATATCTGCAACTTGATATTTAAGGTGTTTCTTTTCAGCTGACAGACTTTGGTAATTGTTCTCCATTTCCTGGAAGAACTTATGAGTAGTAGTTTGTAGCCTATTAAATCGCTCAAGGATATTGCAATGAGACATTTTACTGGCAGCATGACTGTCACCAGAGCTCATTTGACGCTTTAGATCATCGGCCACCGGTTCCATATTAAGCAACTGCAAGTGATTGTTCTCCTCAAGGATTTTTCTTTGGATTCACTCAACATCCCTTCTCAGAGTTGTTATTTCAGTCCTCATGTCCTTCAGCTTTTCATTAAAGATTCCATCATTCTCTGCCAATTTCGGTGCTACATTGGCCATAGATTTATAGCTGCTAGAAGTATTGGCCATAGTTGTTCCCATGTCCTGGAAACAGAACCATTTGTTGGCCACTTTTCCTAACTCGTGCGACCCAGGTTCTGCGCAGCCTGTCAATCCAACAACTACCCGAGATACCGGCTTGATAGAGCAAGTCCTGTTGGCAACACTTGCGAAGCAGGCGCAGTCTCACTCGAGATATCTCTTAGATGGGTAACCACTGGAACCATTTTTCCACGATTGTCGAGGGATTATAGTCCCTTGGCTCACAACCAAGGAGCTCAATGAAGGCAGCATGATGGATGGACAGAGGAGCCAGTCTTGCGCGGCTGAGCACAAATACATGTCATCACGTGCAACTTGACCTTCCTTTCCACTTCACAACTGGCACAACTGACTCATACCAATCAGACCTATGACTCAAGTCATGATTCAAGACAGAAACATATAGGCTGATAGATACATGTTCATTTTAGTGACACCTCTCCAATTATTCATCTAGTGATTACGGAATAACACCAGAGATTTAAGCAGTATTTAACATTATATAGAAAGCAAACAACAACCATTCACATAAACATTCACCATATCAATAAATCATTCAGACACAAGAGATAACGTGGAAACCCATATGGGAAAAACCACCAAGGTGCTCTTCATCTGGCATGAGAAAAGGATACGACACCTTGCAGTCTGCGGGATGTAGACTGATCTTAAGATATGTCTTTAAGACTCAGACTTATGGCTCTCATGCTCTCTGGTTTGCTCTTCTACCCTACCTCTACTCCTAGCGGTCTGCGCACACAACAACCAGATCCATGACTCAACAACCCCTCTATCGCTACTAGACTCTTCCTGAGTCTCCTCTTCTCTGATCTCTACAACATTACAACAAAAATTGCATCCTTCACCATGTATTACCACTGAACAGATAAGCTATTGCTGAAGGACTAACCTAAAACATAATCACCATGAATGAGAACCAACTAAAGGCCACTAAAAACCAACGAAATCCAACACAAGCCAACCTTCTCACTATTGCATCCCTCCTATTTATACTATTTTACATGACTCCGCAGGGCCAATTGCATACCGGCAGTTGGTTAACTGTCACCATTAGCCGCTCCTCAGGCTACAGCTGTGGTGATCATGACTTGACACGAGGCACTATCAGCTTGAATTACAAATATCCCCTCATGCGTGCGTAGTTATAGGCTTACATTTCCCTAAATGACCATGATTTGGATTCTGCACCTGTCACTTTTCGGCCATTATCATTTGCATGCTTCTGCGCTTTCCTTTCCTTCACTGTGCACCTCTCTATTATTTCTACGTGGGTCCTTTGCTTCCTTCACAATATTCCTTTGTTTCTATCGTGCACGTGGTGCATCTTCCTTGGTTGCGCGCGTGAACTTCTTCCTTATGCCCCTTTCCTGAGCCAACATATAGCAAATCAACTTGGTGATTACCTCCCTTATAGATAGTTATATTGGTGTTTGTGTATTGATTTGGTTCTGTATATTCTTGAATTAGTTACGTAGTGATTTTCTTGTTTTGATTAAGTGCATAAATTTGTTTTTGTACTTTGATTATAATTAAGTTATATGTAAATAAGTTACATGTTATACTTAAGTTATATGCTTAGATAGTATATAATATTTTACATTTATATAACATCTACAACACTATTATAAACTGCCATTATTCTAGACAACTTTTATAGGTTAGATATTTTATTGTTGTGAAGAAGCTAGCAATTTTTCATCATGATCCATGGATGATGCGCTCATTCCCCACACATCCTCTATTGAGCAACATAGGAGAATAATTGAGGAGAACAATATGAAGAAGTTGAAGTTCATGCATTCAAACATGCTCTCCTCTTGGGTTTCAAAAACATTTCAAAACAATGGAAACCACAAGAAGACTTGTAGTAGCCAAGCTTGTGTGCCCTATTCTTTTTAAGAGACCCATAGAGACACCTCCACTTGTCAAACTCGAAGAACTTGTGAAATCGAATGCCTTGTGGAGTACTGTTGACACTTCCAACTTCATGAAAGCAAAAAGTGAAGGACATGTTATGCAGAGGGAAAATCATGGATTGGGGGAAGTTGAAGATGGAAAATGGCAGTTGATCAAATTTAGATTAGATTATGGTTTTGGGAAGTGGCATTGGACAATGGTTTTGTCTTTGATATTTAATAAGTGGCATTGGACAATGGTTTTGGCTTTGATATTTAATTAGTGGAATTGAGATATTTGTATGATTCATCATGACATTCTTCTCTCCCTACATTTTTCTTTCTACAATTATTGTCTTGTAGCAAGAGCTAGTGGCAATGTCGGGGACATTGCCACCTTATGGCTCTTGTTTAAATTATATGATTTCCAATTATTTTATAATTTCCATTTATTTTATTTCTAATTTTTAAATTTTTAAATAAATTTTTGATGGATTGAATATTATATGATTTCCATTTATTTTATAATTCCATTTTTTTATGATTTCAAAATTTTATTGGAATGGATACTATTCTAGATCAAGAAAACATTTTTCATAGGTTCTAATTTCCATAAGAAATTGATTTAAATTTGTTCATAAAAATTGGACATGGTCTAAATTGTCAATAAGCAATCCTACATTGAAATAGGTGTTTTGAATTTATTTAGATAAACAAAATCACATTTTGTATAATGATGATTTTGCAATTTTAATAATGATAAATTTATTAAATTTTTATGAATTTATTAAATATGAAAAATAATCAGTGTTTCATATTATACACCCTTATTTGTGGGAAGGGACCCCTCCACACCACTAAAGTTTACAAAGGTGTGCATACCCTATCTCCCTTCATATTTGAACTTGTAACCTTCTAGGAGGAAACACATGCTCTTCACCATTAGAAATATTTTTATATAACTTATTTCAATTTAATTTGTTGTTCCCATGATTTAAAAAAAACTTATTTCAATTGAATAGTATATATTCGTCAATTAATTTCCGGTCCACATGACTTCAGGCAGATAAAGCAGCTATCAAAGCTATGCTTGTCAATCGAGTAGGTGATTTTGGATTAGCTCTTGGGATTTTGGGTTGTTTTACTCTATTTCAATGATACTTGCAGAGATTGAGATTTCCCCACTTGTGAATCGCTACTACTAAGTTGAATTTACATTTATTGCGGAATGTGAACACCTTTGGAGAATAAATTTAATGAAAATAAGTAAAGTGTTTCACTCAAAGTGCATTGGTATTAAAATATTTATAATCATAGAACATGTCAAATGTGTGCACTTTATTGCTTGGGGACTGGGACAAAAACAAATAATGTAGCTGAAATTCCCGCCATGTTCCAAGGTCTAAAACATCTAGTGATTGAAGGAATCAAAGACATCATAATTCTTGGAGATTCACCAAACACCATCAGAGTGCATGTCCAAAAAAAGGCTCCAACTAATCTTCATCTTTCCATATTATATGAAAGGACCTACCATATTCTAGGAAAAATGTCTCACGTGCATTTCTTCATGTTCTGAGGGAGAATAATAATGAGGTCGATGCTATTGCTAATGTAGCACCAAAATTGAACAAAGGGACTCTCCAAAATCTCAATGGAAATGAGAAGGTTGAACCAATCCATGAAAAAAAATGATACAAAGGACAAGCCCATTAAGGATCTTAGATCTAAGGGATGTCATTCCAAGAAGGGAACGGATGTCCATGAATGAAGATCAAATTAGAGGGCCAGGACTTCATCTACCAGTGCACTCTAATGTGTGGATGCAAGGACATATGGTAAGCTCTCCCACATGAAGATTAAATCTTTCATGCAAAAGTTCAAGCAGAGTCAATTCTAGGATAATTGATTTGGGTGGCATCCATATTCAAGTTCATGAGAATGTAATAGATTTGCAGCTATCTAATCCATCACGGGAGAAGAACAAGTGGATGGTACCTCCCATGTTCATGGCTCTAGGTGGGTTTAGAAACTGCATGTGTGTTCAATCCCCATATTGTACCAAAGACATGAATGCTATCATATATGGTAAACAAAGATTAATTATTCCCAAGAGTGGAAATTATGTTGATGTGTTGTAGTGCTCAAACCTTGACAGGGATACAGGAAAGAATGAGAATTGGAAACATCATTCATCAACAATTTGGCTAATTCTTGAGCTAATGATCTTAGACTGGGGAGGGCACAAAGAAGAATTGACAAAAGAACAGGGTGGAAAACAATAACATACAAAAGCAAAAGTGATGGTGACTGTTGCATCCCCCATCGATTGTCACACATCCAAGATCGACAACACTCCCTAGGTCACTCAGTGCATAACCTCCATAGAGAAATCTGAGCAATTGGGTGCAACTTGGAACAATGGAAGGAATACAAGGAGAAGGAGCGAGTGCTGGAAATTAGGGGTGAAAAAATCTACAAGACGACTATGCTACAAAACGAATTGGAGGAACAACAGTTCAGAAGTGCAAAGTTAGAAAACATGGTGTCAATGATGGAAAATCAAGTCACTTAGCTGCAAATTCGCATTGACGGCAGAGATGTGGGGGAGAGTTCCTCCACCTGTCCAGACATTCCCCTTAGGTCCCTCGGGATGAAAATTGATCAATAGTTGTGCTTTTTACTTGATATTTACTTATGAATCAATCTTTTAGAATTTACAATTGTAGAAGGCTTAGTAATAGGACCATTAGACTATTAGTAGAAAGTTTTGCAAAGGATTTGGGCATGGAATATAAGGAGATGAACTTTGTTATATGGCCAATAGGCCAATTTTGATTTATGTACTATGTTAGAAAACTTTCTTCTCTTTTAATATAAAAAAATCGACACATTCTTGTTAAAAAAATTAATAGTTATAAATATATAAGAGTGGTAGGAGATGGAGAGATCCTCCTTGATTCAGATGGGAAAATGGTGGATTCATTTGAATGGGGAATCGGAAGCATGGCCAACAATAAAGAAAAATGATATGATTTATATATGTGGTTAGAAATTGTTGTCTCTCATGGCCTCCAACATGTTCTAATTTTTTGAGACTCCCAACTTATAATTTCGCAAGCAATGAGAACAATCTCCAGACAGGGAAACAAAGAAGGGAATCTTCAATTTGTGTTATCAACCTTATAAATAATATCCATGGACTGAATCTCTTCCACATTAGAAGTAAAAATAACCATCATGTTGATATCTTGGCTAATAAAGTTGTTTACCTTGACAACAGGTGGTTGCAAAAGGGGGGAAGCCACCCTCATCAAAGGCAGTTCCCCTAGTATGAATTAGCTTCATACTCTTAGTTCCTCATACATTGTAATACCCCCAGTTTTGGCTTGGAATTTATTTAACCAAAATGATGTAAATGATGTAAATATGCTAGTATGGATTCCTAGTGTGGAGCTCAAGGCCAAGGCTCGACTAGTGAATGGATAGGCATGTATGATGTATATATTTTCATTTGGACCATATGGTTGTCTTGTCATGCTAACTCAGAATATATGTAAATATTATATGTATAATGATAAAATGGTCCAAGAATGGCTATGTAAAGAGCACTAAAGGGGTTATGATTCCACCAAAGGGGAAGAGGAAAGGGGGTCTATGTGAGACTAAATCCTTTGCTTTCAAGTGTCAACCTTAGAAATTATCCAAATTCTGCCATGTGATTTAAATAAGCCAATTACCTCCTTTTGACTATTGAACCCAATCATTGAATGCATGTGTGAGGTTGTTGGGAAAAGTAACCTCATGTAGTTATTGAAGTATGGGGTTGACTGCACTTTTATGTCAGTTATGTCATCTGCTAGAAGCTAGTCTACAACTGTCAAGAGTCCTTCTTCTATGGTTAGAAGCTATGTCAGTTGTATTTTTACCATTATCTCATATCCCTTGGATTCAACACTCATTCTCTCATTCTTTCATGCAAATATACATGCCCAAAGCTCTCCATTGTTGCTCATGACCGTTACTAGACTATGCAACCCAAAAATTTGAATTTAGAGACAATACTGTAGCTTTGGAAGGGAGATAGATGGTTGTAGGTGAGCATAGAGGCTGGACAAGATAGGAACCCTTACGCATTGAGTTATGGTACTCATATATGCTTAAGAATCCATGAATTGAGGCCACATGTGGTTCTCCAATAGCATACACCAGATCGTCCTCCTTCTATGCACACAGTAGACACACCTTGCAAGTTGGATCACCCATGAGAACTGTGGATCGGTGAGAGGGATTCCTAAGTTGAGAAGGGTATTGTGTGGGGTAGGTACTGTGGGAGCCAAGGTTGTGAGGGCTGAGTGAGATCCTTGTAGAGCTATGTATGAGGATTTGGCTAAGCATAGAGTGGAAAACATGTTTTGGGCTAAGAGAGAGAAGCATGTAAGTGTTTCCTTCACCATGGTGGCCTTATAAACTGCCATTGGGGTGTCCCCCTTAGCAGAAAGGGTATATATTGGATAGAGTGCCTATATTTGGGTGGAAAACCACTCTTACATAGATAATTGATTGGATCTGCGTTGGATAAAGATAAGTCTTCTTATGTATTTCAATGTGCAATGTTTTTATTTGATGCTTGCAGTGATTATGCTAGTAATTTCCTACTAGATGTGTGTGGATAGAGTTTATTTTTGTTGTGTATGTTATTTATACCTTTTCACAAATCATTTTATTATTATGAATTCATAATTATGGTTATGGGTGAAATTTAGAAGCCTATAGTTAGTTAATGTCCCCTCCCATTGGTTGGATTAGGTGAAGGGGACGTTATAGAGTGGTATCATAACTTTTGGTTGCAATATTGGGGTTGTATGGGCCATAAATCCTGACTTACAAGTAGAAATTAGAACTAGTTCTATTAAAATAAGGTTCTATTAAGTAACAAACAAGGGGTTGGAAGTAATTTCGAATTAAGTTTGAAATAATACCCCTTATTACCGAATTGAAATCTTGTGTAAATAGGAAATTAAAAAAAAAGAAAATTTTAGTTGGGCCCCATCCATGCCACATGGATGGGTGACATGGAGGAGAAATGTGGGAAAGAGGTCCAATGTGGAGGGGCCATGTAGGAAGAAGGTGCGATGTGGATCGACCACATCAGATCCGCATGCATTTGTGCCCACATGTGATGGAGTTCAAAGGTAGAGGAAATCAGACCATTATATAATGGTGGAGATCAACGAATCACAGTGCTTTAGGCTCACGAATATGTGCAAAGTTTAAGTTAATTAATAGGATCCTGAAAGGAAAACTACCATGTAGACATGTCAGTTGCTTGTGCATTCAGGCTTGTAAAAATAGTTTCAGGAAAGCACTTTCTACGGAGCTTGAAACCACTTTTGGTTTGACATGTGGAGATGTGATGTAAGGTCTAGACATGATGTGAAAAGATGTCAAAAAGGATGGGAATCCCACTAGTCATGTCAGTCTTGGAAGATTGTTCAAATTTGATCAACGAACGATACTTCATGCCCTTGAATATGCACAAAGGTTAATGAATTTCCCTAATCCTGAAAGGAAAACTACCCAGTGATGGGTCTCCCTCTCATGCATTCAAGCTCATAAAAGCACTTTCAGGAAACCACTTCTCACGGATCCTACAACCACTTATGTATGATAAATGGTAATACGATGTGGGTGGGCATTAGAGGTGAATGAATCATAGAAAAAATAGGCTTTTTGCAGCCAAATTTTTGGTGCCAAGAATTAAAAAATGCAGATGATTTTATGTGCCAGTTGGCCCAAGGGGGGAAGCCCCCTTGACCCCAATTTTTATTTTTATTTTATTCTACAAAGTCAGTACTGGAGTTTGACCATAGCTATTGGAACAATATAAAACGTGGAAAATTGTGGAGTTTGAATGGGTGATTCAGATGTTTCTATGATTTGACAGAAATTGACATTATGAGTTGTTATAATGCATGAAAAATACTTTTATAATTTTTCTAAGAATGTAATGAACCTAAAAAAATGTGTTTATATGAACACCTTTGCAGATTGAAAATCATAACAGGGACAATTAAGGTTCAACATTCATTCTAGTGCAGTTGGGAAATCTTTGGTCTTGGTTGGGCCAATAATACCTTCATCATGGATGATGCACATGACCTATATGGGGATGAGACAGACCCTATAGGAGCAAATATACAGGTTGAGAATGCAGAGACATAATCTAATGGTAGGAGAAACCAATGACTCCCCCAGACATTGTAGCATCCATGAGGAGCCTAAGGGTGGAACTACAACATTGTAGAGAAGACAATGAGAGGTTGCTTAGAGGTCAAGAAGAACAGAATCAACTAAATGCATCCATGATTCAAATATTGACAGGAATTCAAAGGAATATTAACCATGGGAAAACTCATAAAATCAGGAAAAGAGTGGGAGTATTTCAAGGAGATATTCCCATAATAGGTCCCATAGCTCAAGAAAAAATTATAAAGACAAGAGATATACTCTAGAAATATCTCCTAGTGAGCCATCTAACTCTAAAGACTCCATTGAAATTTTAATCTCTTCATCTCATAGTAATAAGAGGAAGAGACCTTTCAAGAACAACTCTCATGGAGAATTTAAGAAGGCCAAACCTCATACTTTTGATGGCAAAGTAAAATATGGTCAAGAAGTTGAGGCTTGGCTTCTTGGGATGAGGAAGTATTTCCAAGTCCAATACTTCTAAGGAAATATGAAGAAAAAGGTGGCCATATTCAATTTTAATGGAAGAGCATCTATATGGTGGGATCACATTAGGCAAGTGAAGAAGATCAATGAAAGAAAGATTGTGTGGAAAAAATTCAAGAAGTACTTCAAGGAAAAGTACCTCTCTATTAGATACTATGATCGAAAAATCAAAGAGTTCCATGAGCTAAAATTGGGACAAATGACTATGGAGGAATATGCAAATAAATTTTTAGAGCTGCTGAGATATGTCAAGTATATCGTGGATGACAAAATCAAACTTCAGCAATTTCTAAGTGGACTACCTCAGTTATACAAGGACCAAATTGAGTTTGATGAACCTCGAACTCTAGATGAGGCCATAAGAAAGGCCAAGTATTGTTTTGATCAAAACAAAATAAAACTAGAATTCCATAACACATGGGAGGACAAGAGAAATGAGAAGTTTGACCAAAGGAAGAAGGGGTTCAATCCTCCTCAATTTATAAATTAGAAAAGGAAGACACCACAGGGTGTGACTAACATAACTACAATGATGGGAGATAAGCCAAAATATCTAAGAGAGACACTTCAAAGTTGGGGATGTGGAGAGGACCATATGCTTAGAAACTGTCCACCCCAGAATGGGAGTGCAAAGCAAGTTCACAACATCCAAGAAGCTAAAACTGTGGGTCAAGTGGTAAGGATCGTCCATAGAATCTATGAAGCACTAGAGGAGCGCTAAGAAGACCATCACTCAAATGTGGTTGAAGTTGAAGGTAATATTGCTAAGCAATCTATTTCTATTTTGACTTACCCTTGATATACTCACAATTATATCACTCTTAAAATTGTTGTGGTTCGTTCTTTTAAGAAAACCAAGCATAGTAAATAATGGTTGGCCCAACTAGCCACTGGAACCAAGAGGAAGGTTAGTGAAATGGTGGAGAAATATCCACTGTCAATGGATGGACTTCTCACTTTTGAAAATTTGATTTTTTTTCCAGTTGGGTCTTATGATATTCTCATTTGAGTGGACTGGTTGGAAGCACATAGAGTTAAACTTGACTACTACAACAATACATTTGAATGCAATGGTGAAGAAGGAAACCAAAGGTTGTAAATGGAATTCCAAAAGTAGTTTTGTTAGGCAAATTTCAACCATGTAGCTGAAGAAATTATGTAAGAAAGGTTTCCAATTGTATGCAGCTCATGTTGTGGAGAAAACAGAAAATGATTTTCCTAAGTTGGAAGGTCATCATGTGCTACAAGAATTCAAGGATGTGTTTCTTGATGAAGTGCTAGGAATTCCTCCAAACAAGGACAATGATTTCACAATTGATATTGTGCCAGGATCTACACCAATGTCCAAGACACCTTACAGGATGAGTACACTATAATAATTAGAGATGAAAGTGCAATTGCAAGAATTTTTGGAAAGAAGTACATTCATCCAAGTGTGTCTCCATGGGAAGCAACTGCCGTGTTTGTGGAAAAGAAAGATGGGACACTCAGGTTATATATCGATTATAGGGATTTGAACAAAGTTACATTAAATAATAAATACTTATTGCCTTGAATTGATGATATCTTTTATCAAATGAGAGGGGCGAAGGTATTTTTGAAAATTGACTTAAGGCCTGGTTACCATCAAGTGATATTCAAGGAAGAATATATTCATAGGACAACATTTAGGACAAGGTATGGGAACTATGAGTTTGTGGTGGTGTCGTTTGGTCTAACCAATGCATTAGCTACATTCATGTATGTTAAAAAAAATTGTACCAAGGACAAATATTTTCCACTTCATGTGCCTATGAGTGGAAAAGTGTCCAAGTGATCCCTAATGACTTTATTAAGTGAGATTAGCTTTATGAGATGTGAAGCTACTTTATAAAATGAAGTACATTTTTATTTAAAAGTGACTTTATGAGAAATAAAATAAACTTTTCATTAAAAATATCATTACGTATTTAAATGAAAAAGGTGCATTAAATATTTATTTAATGAGAGTTAATGAGAATTTTATTTTAGCCCTTATCTTTACAATGGATCAATATCTAATCTTGACCATTAGATCATGAAGTTGGTTGCCATGAATAAAAAGGAAAAAGTTAGGGATTGAAGGCATCATTATCATTCACCAAAGAGATTTTGGAGAGCAAGTGAGAGAGATCTCAACTTGAGCAAAGGAGAGGGTTTTGAGTGAGAGAAGACCAAGGGAAATATTTCCAAGAAAAACAACACGCGTTCCTAGAAGGAAGGCAAAATTTTCAATACCATACAACAACAATAAATGGGCACATAAATCAAGGAGATAATGGGCACACTTCTCTAGATGTCTGGCCTGATTTTCATGGTGTTGTACAATAATATTTAATGTTGAAATTGTACTATTGAAGGCATGATTTTCCAGGGAGATTGAGGGCATATAGTTCAAGGCAAGGTGGGAACTAATTTCAAGGAAATATTTTATTGTAATAGTGGGCATGTTGACCAAGAAACAAGACCCCGTTAAGAATATAATTCGAGGAGCAATTTGGTTGTGGGTGGTGGTTTGAACTGGCTTGAGAAAGGCACAAATTTCTAGACAATTTGTGCATAGAAAATGAGACATATATCATCATTGTTTTGGATGAACATTTTGGTGTTTGTGGTTTAGATAAGTTTATCATTAATATTGGTTTTCACTATTGTACATTTTATTTTGAAGAAGAAATAAAATCAATACTCTCCCTCATCAGGTTTCCCTTAGGGGTTTTATCTTGGGCCTATTGGCTAGAAACACTAAGTCTAAAGTTCCATGTGTGTGACTGATATTTATCTTCTGCTTATTAAAAGTTTGTAAATTTTCCTAAGTGTTTCAAGTACAGCTTGGTTTATGTATGAAAAAAATCATTTGCAGCAGTCAAGCTTAAATGGGTTTTGGCATTAAACTTTTTGTACCATTGAAAACTTGAAATCAAGATTGGGAATGAGAAAAATTTACATGGTATCAGAGCGTGAATAAGAAGTGGGCATATTTAATAGAACCATGATTTTGAAACTTACAGAGGGGAAAGTTACTTTTATTCACCAGGAAGATTTGGACTTTTATTTTCAGTGAGATGGCCACTAGGTTGAGGATAGAGGACAAGTTGGACGGGTTAGCCAATTTCAATCCTTGGAAAGCTAGGATAGTACTGATTTTATAGGAGAATGAGTTGTGGGACATCATGAACAACACTCAATCCAAACTTATGGTGGTACCTACAACTACAAATGCAATATACAAGGAAGCCTTTAATAAGAAAGTCATAAAGGATAAGTAGATTATCCTAGATGTAGTGAAGGACCATGTGATCTCACACACGATGGGTAAGGACTATGCCTATCAAATGTGGGATACCTTAACCCAAATGTACTAGAGTTCCAATGAAAATCAAAAGATGGTACTAAGAGAGAATTTGAAGAGCATTAGAATGGTCAAATCTAAAAATATGACATCTTACCTTACTAGGATCACAAAGGTGAGAGATGAGCTTGGAGAAGTTGGGGAGGCTGTACCCGGTCATGAGTTAGTGCAAACAACCTTGAATGGTGTGACTAACCCATGGTGTGTGTTTGTGGAGTTTGCTGTGTCTAGGGAGCACATGCCTTTTTAGGATCATCTTTGGGATGACTTCAGTCAGGAGGAGACCCTGAGAGGATATTTACAAGGAAACTCATCTCATAGTAAGGAATATGAGGAGAATGTGGTGTTGGTAGCTAAAGGAAAGAAGAACAAGTCCAAGAAGGGTCCCAAAGGTGGGACTAAGTAGTAGGGTGGTGAACAAAAGAAATATTTGAGCAAAGTCAATGCTTTTATTTCTAGAAGTTTGAACATTATGTTGGAAAATGGTCGGACAAGAATAAGAAGTCGTAGCAGACAACATCTTCTGTAGAGATTGATGAATTTTTCTAGCTACATGGCTACTGTGACTAGTCTTCATGAGTTGGAGCCTTCCACTTATGGGGAGGAAACTACATATCATGTGTCGAGAGATGCCATGGTGGAAGATTTTTGTTCCATCATGAAGAATGATGCATGGGAGGTGGTTTTGAGACCAGATGGGAAGTCAATTGTGACTTCTTGATGGATTTACAAAATCAAACTTGTTGTGGATGGTAGCATTGAGAAGTATAAAGCTCGATTCATGGCGCAATGTTTTTCACAAGTATAGGGAGTATATTATGATGAGACATTTGTGCTAGTGGATAGGGGATAGGTACCCCTCTATTATATCAATGATTTCCATTGATGTCGAGATGGGTTGGAGAATTCATTAAATGGATGTGAAGACTCCTTTTCTGAATGGAAACTTAAAAGAGGAGGTGTTTATGGAGCATCCAAAGGAATTCAAGGTGCATGGGAGAGGTTCTCATGTGTGCAAGTTTAAGAAGGCCCTTTATGGGATGAATCAAGCTTTGAGAGATTGGTATTCTAGGATTGATGCATATCTGTAAGAGTTGGGATTCCATAAAAATGAGGCAGATCCAAACCTATATTGCATTGTTGTTGGTGAGGATCCACTTATTCTGGTGTTGTATGTGGACGACTTGATCATTACAGGTGCAGATAGACTCATTGTAGAGTGCAAGAGAGATCTTGCTGCAAAATTTGAGATGAAGCACATTAGTTGATGCATTCTTATTTGGATCTAGAGGTGTGGCTGGAGTTGAGGAACATTTTCCATGGAAAGGTAAAGTATGCTATGGATACTCTGAAGAGATTTCAAATACAATATTGTAGACCGATGACTACACCCATGATCACCAATTGGAAGAATCTTCATGCTTCTGAGGGAGAGTTGGTAGATCTAATTGTATATATTTATCTCATTAGATATTTGATGTATCTAGTCAATACTAGGATGGATATTTGTTTTGCAGTGAACACTATGAGCTAGTTCATGGTGGATCCTTAGAGAGTTCATTGGATTGCTGCAAAACATGTGTTCATATATCTTTGCGGTATAATGGAGTATGGTCTATACTATAGGAGAGGAGATGGAGTCAGGTTGGTTGGCTATACATATTTTGATTGGGAAAGTGGTGTGACGAACTAAAAGAGCACTTCCGGATGTTGTTTTAGTTTGGTATTGATAGAAGTGTCTTGGTTTAGTACGAAGAAAAATTCAGTTGCATTGACTTCTACAAAGGAAAAATATCTAGCATCCAGTCAAGATAGTTGTGAGGCCATGTGGCTTCACAAGTTTCTAGTTGGTTTACTTGGTCAAGAGTTAAGGACTACAATGATATATTGTGATAATCAAGGTTGCACCAAGCTTTTAGAGAATTCGTTTTTTCACGACAGGTCAAAACACATTGAGATCAGGTACCACTTCATTTGTGACTATGTCTAGAGAGGAGAAATGAAGTTGTAGTATATTTATACCGAGGAGCAGGTGGTAGATCTTATGACCAAGTATTTGGGAAGATTCAAGTTTAATCATTTTAGATACAAGGTGGGAGTTGTGAGAAACACTTTCCTCGGTAAGAGGGAGTGTTAAAAAAAATTGTACAAAGGACAAGTGTTTTCCAGTTCATGTTCCCAGGAGTGGAAAAGTGTCCAATGATCCCCAATGACTTTATTAAGTGATATTAGCTTTATGAGATGTGAAGCTACTTTATAAAGTGAAGTATGTTTTTATTTAAAAATGACTTTATGAGAATAAAGTAAATTTTTAATTAAAAATTTCATTGCATATTTAAATGAAAAAGGTGCATTAAATATTCATTTAATGAGAGTTAATGAGCATTTTAGTTCATCACTAGATCTTAATGGCTCAAGATCTAATCTTTACCATTAGATCATGAAGTTGTTTGCCATGAATAAAAAGGAAAAACATAGGGATTTAAGGAATCATTGTTATCATTCACCAAAGAGATTTTGAAGAGAAAGAGAGAGAACTTGACTTGAGAAACAAAGAGGGTTTGAGTGAGAAATTACCAAGGGAGCGCTTTACTAGAATAACGACATGCATTCCTAGAATGTAGGTACAAATTTCAAGACCATACAACAACAATAAAGGGGCACACAAATTGAGGAGAGAATGGGCACACTTTTCTGGATTTCTGACATGAATTTCAAGATACTGTACAACAACATTTAATGTCGAAATTGTATTGTTGAAGGTGTGATTTTCTAGGTAGATTTAGGGCACATAATTTGAGGCAAGGTGGGCACAAATTTTAAGGAAATATTTTGTTGTAATAATGGGCATGTTGACCAAAAAATAAGACCTTGTTAAGCACACAATTCGAGGAGCAATTTGGCTATAGATGGTAATCTGAACATGCCCGAGAAAGGCACAAATTTCTAGACAGTTTGTGCATAGAAAACAAGACATATATCAACATTGTTTTCGAGGCACTTTTTTTGTCTTTCGAGTTGATATAATTTTATCATTAATGCCTATTTTTACTCATGTAAATTTTATTTTGAAGAATAATTAAAATCAATACTCTCTCTCATCAGGTTTTCCCTTAGGTTTTTTTATCCTAGGCTTATTGGATAAAAGCACCGAGTCTAAAATTTCATGTGTGTGACTGATCAAAGTCTTCCTTTCTTTCTTTTGGTTGAGGCTTGTAGTATTGTTGTATATGTTCAAAATAAGAGTCCTCATAAAGAATTGGGCTGTAAGACTACTGAGGAGATGTTCACAAGGAAGAAGCCTGAGGTAGGCCATTTTCATATATTTGGTTGTCTGACTTACTCTCATGTCCCTTCAGAGAAGAGGATAATTTTGGATCCCACTACAGGAAAGGGAATTTTTGTTGGATATGAGGAGAATTCAAAGGCTTTCCGCATATACCTTCTGACACATAAGAGAGTTGTTGTGAGGAGGGAGGTGAGATTTGAGGAGGAGTGGACCTTCCAAATGTCTCAGGAGTTAGAGCAAGGGGAGAAACAGGATTTCACACCTTAGGTGAGCACACAGAGTCTAGATACACAAGGTGTAGGGTCAAATGTATGAGCGGTTACTAGTCCACATGTTACAGGATCTTCAAGTTCAAAGGCACAGTATACAGGTTCCCCATGTATAGGTATAGGTTCTTAGATTACAAGTTCACCAGTTCCACTTTCACGTGGTTCTGATTCATTTTGTTTTGGTTCACTAGTCATAGGATCTCATACCTCATGTGTTATTTCTTCGGGTAGACAGGTGTAAGATGAGGATGTACGGGAGGAGGTGTCTCCACATGAGGCTACTTCAGAGAAGAGGAAGCCAATATGGCTTATAGAAACTTGGAAGGTAGCTACAGAGTCTATGAGGAAAGATAATAAGTAATAATTAAATAATAAGTCTGTTATGAACACAAGTAATAATAAAATAATAAAATAATTAATAGTTAGGGTGATAAAATGACACACCATTTGGGTGAATAGTCACCATGAGGACCTATTTATACGGCTCTCTTGTCACTGTAAAAATCATTTATTATCTATTCAATATTTAAATTATATTCTTATTCATGGCTTATTTAATATTCCAAGTATTTTGGTAATATTGTGTGTGAGCGAACTTTTGTTCGGGTCATTTGGTATCAAAACGATCCGACCCTTGTTTATTATTTACACTTTGTGTAAATTTGGTTTTTAACCTTTATGCTAGGGTTTCCCTAAAAATGTGGTCTTTGACTGAGAAGGAAAATAGAAGAGGTAAAACAATAAAAAGAAGAAGAAGGAGAAAAAAAAACAACACAAGGTTTATAAAAACCAGACGTAGTTTTATAAACAAGTCATAAAATAAAAAATTAAAAAGAAGAAAGAGAAGAAGAAGAAAAGGGAGAAACAAAAAACAAAAAACAACCCATTATATTATGAAACCACACTTGGTTTAAAAAAAAAACCATTACATTAATAAAACAAGTTTTATCATAAGGGAAAATAATTAAATTATAGAGTGAAGTATCAATCATATTTTATGGGTTGAATTAATTGGCTCCAAGAAATTTTTTCAAATTCTTGAAATGGGATGAATCTCTGGTTTTGATGGCGGTTTGCAGTAGGATCAGCCTCTAGAGGAAGTGTTTTCATTGTAGGTGGATTTCGTGTTTCCATTGCAGGGAGCGTTCTTTTTTGCGCTGTGCCCTCCATTCGAGCATCCTTCTTGGTGGTTTTCTAGAAGGGAGTAAATTGTGAGAGATCTTCCCATCTCTCTGTCAGAAGGCTGTCTCAGTTTTCTGGGATGCTCTGAGCTCTCCTTTTCATCTAGAGTTTGACTTCAGTATTGCTGTTCTTATCAGCTTCAAGAAGATCTGTCTTCTGGGATTTGGTTAGGTGAATCATAGCCCTGAAAACATGCTCTTTTTCGCTCCAAGATGCATTTTAAAATTCTCTACGCTGGAACTTCGAGCTTTCCTGGTTCAGAAGGTCTTTTAGGTGGATTTTAGCTTGAACGCAATGATTTTGTTGGGAAGATTCCCCAGGGTTCGAATCTCAAAGACCCTCATTACGGCTTGGATTGTTGAGAGTTTAGTTTCTTTGCTGGATTATCGACCATGCTTCGCTCCAAGAATATTATATCTTATTTCCCTCTGATTTTTGCATCTCTTTGCGTTGATTCATTGCTTGCTGGAGTGGAGACCCTGGTTCTTTGAGCCTCTGCTTTGTGTGGTGTCCTTCTGCTCGCAACTGCTAGAATTGGTGCTTGGATTTGATCAGCTATGGAGGTTTCCTGCGTCTCGTTTGCAAGAATGCAGAGGCCCTAGTCCTATTGGAGTTTTGCTCATTTGATGGTTCAACTACTTCAAGAAGAAATTAATAGATTGATATCTTGAAACCGATTTTTCACTCTTTGATCAGTTTACAGGGCTGGTGGTTTGAACAGATTGAGCTCTAGCCTTGACTTTTAGAGGCTCGAGTCTTGATCTTTCTGGAGCAGGGTCGCTTCTTTTGATCAATCTTTGTTTCTTTTGTAGGAGGCTGGGTGGTTATGGCGGAGGAGGTAGATTATTCTTTAGATGGGGTAAATGAGAGTGATATTTTTGTTGTTGGCGGATCTTCTGGTGCTTTGGATCGGCAGGGGACTTCTGGATCTCTTCTATCAGGAAGGGGGACAGGGGCCTACACCGGGCTCATGGATGAAGTGGGGATGGCAGGGCATGAAGCATGGCTTTCAAACCCCAGGATTTCTTCACCCAATTCTGTGATTTTAAAGAGTTTGGCGGCGGATGTAGCTCTTTTCAAGACCACAGAGGGTTTGGGTGTGGACAGGTCGGACCTTGCTGGGATTCTCGGTCGCACTCTCTCACCTCAGAATGGGTTCTATTCAAACTTCCCTGCAAATTCTTTGGAGATCCTAGTTGAGGGTCTTTCTCCTTTTCTTGGAGGTGGTCCTAAGCAAAGAGGGTCAGCTAAGGAGGGATCTCAAAAAGGTTCAAAGGCTGTTAAAGTTCGGAAGCGTAGGGATAAGCTGGTGTTGGGGGTGGACGTTTCTTTGGAAGAGGCTGAGGATTTGTCCATGACAGCAGTGGTGGGGCATGTTCGTGGCAAACATTTTGGTTGTGGTTTTCTCTGGAGGTGGGTGGCCGAGCATTGGAAACTTTTGTTGGATTCAGCACCTAACGTTCGGGTATTGACTAACGGGTGGTTTTCTTTCATCATGCACAACAAAGGGGAGGTTGATGCTATCCTGGGGAGGCAGTGGTCTATGAATGGGGTTCCTATTGTCTTGAAACGCTAGACACCTTTTTTTGATTCACAAAAAGAGAATATTAATAAGGAGCCTCTGTGGGTAAAACTTCCAGGATTTCCTATGCACTTATGGAATGAGAATCGCTTTGCTGAAATTGGGAATTTTCTGGGTGAATATGTTTGTGCTGATTTATCCTTTTTGGAGACTGGTAAGTATTCGGTGGCTAAAATATTGGTAAAAATCGATCTGCGTCAGGGACTCTCATCTGAAATAACTGTACAGATGAAGGATGGGGACTTTGTGCAATTTCTGGACTATGTGGGTGTGCCGTTTAGGTGTCATTGTTGCCATTCATTTGGTCATTTGGTGGCCAGTTGTTCGCTTCCTTTTAGGACCAGCAAACCGATGATTGTTGATGTTTTAGATGGGCCAGATGCTCCTAAGGAGGTGGGGGTCACTGCTGGTGTGGGGGTAATGAATTCTGGGATTTTGGCTGGTAGGTCGGTGGTCAAAGAACCAGAGGTTCAGGCTGATTCCAGAAAACTCCCTTTTTCATCAGTCATGTCTTCATGCGAAGTGGATATTGGCCAGAAGGTCCCTAGGGGTTTGTTTGATGACAGAATGGGGGCTGGGGTTAATGCTTTGGTATCTTCAGGCTCCAGGGAGACTTCAGTGCAGGCAAATTCTCAAGGGGCAAATCCCTTGGGAAAGGATTTTATCCCTTCTCCTGTAGTCTCTGAGGATATGGGGGGGGGTTTGTCTATTGGTTCTCCTTTAGCCAGCCCGACAATCCACTGTTCGGTTCTTGTTCGTTGTTGTCATCTGACTGTGTTTTCACCCCTTCTATTGTTTCTACAAATATATCTACCAGTTCTGAGGGAAGAAGTATTAGATATGCTCTTAGAAGTAGGGAGATATCCCTTGAGGGGTCTGGGGGAAAAGGTCTTCCTGAGTTGTCCATGCGTGTGGTGGGGAAAGGCCGCGGCAGAAAATCTCTTTTGTCTAAAGCACAAGAACGGGCAAAAGTGGATTTAGGGATGGGGACACAATCTTCAATTGAATGGGCACTTAGAGCAGTGAAGGCCCAGGCGGGGTCCCCCAAATGATAGTTATGTCCTTTAATTGTCGGAGGTTGGTGAGTCCCCTCAAAAAATCATCTCTTCGAAGGCTGGTGGAGTTAAATCAGCCAGATGTAGTTCTGTTACAGGAAACTTTGGGGTGTAGTGAGGAGGTTGTTAGAGTTTTAGAAACTTTGCTTTCTGGTTGGAAGTTTGTGGCTGTGGATGCAAGGGGGCGCTCTGGAGGTCTGGCCTCAGGGTGGAAGGTTCAAAGTTGTAGGTGTGATTGTTCTTGGGGAATATCTTCTCGTTTGGGGTTGGAAGTGTGGGATGCTATGATTGGGAAATCTCTCACAATTCTTAACATTTATGGGCCATATTTGAATAGAGTTAGCTTTTGGGACTCTTTGTTCAATTTGGACTTTTTTGACAACACTGATGTTATTATGGGAGGAGACTTTAATCTTTCACTGGGAGCCTCTGAGGTCTGGGGGCCTAGAGTAGCTCCGGATGTTTTGGCAAATATTTTCATTCAAGATTTTGCAAGGAAGGATCTGCTGGATATACTTCCGCCAAAGATAGTCCCTACATGGAGAAATAAAAGAGCCGGGGATCAAAGGGTAGCTAAGAGATTGGATAGATTCTTGGTGGCTGAATCGTTGGCTTTGGGGGTGGATCTTGTTCGGCAGTGGGTGGGGACAGGCAAGATTTCTGATCATTGTCCCATTTTTCTGGAATTACGGGGTCATCGGAGGAAGCCCCCAAGTCCATTCAAATTCAACTCTTGCTGGTTGAAGGACGAGGGTTTTCAAGCTTTGGTTAAGGAGATGTGGACTCTTCGTCCACAAGACTCTCTGGAGCATGCAGGGGTACATTTTTATCAAAATTTGAAACGAGTAAAGGAGGATACTATTTCTTGGGCTCATGCTAAGAGGGTGAATGATGATAAGACATTGAGGGACTATGAGTTGGCTATTGACAGGTTGCTTCACAGTCGGGGGATGGGGTTTTTGGATGATCAGACTAAGGATGAACTCCTTATTTTGGAAAAAAAACGGAATGTGATTCTCTATGAGCGAGAAGAATTGTGGAGATTGAAGAGCAGAGCAATCTGGCTTCAGTGTGGAGATGAGAATACTAAATTTTTTCAAGCATATGCTAAGGGGAGAAAATTTTCCAATTCTATTTGGGAGTTGTCTTCGGCTGAAGGGGAACAGGTGTCCAGTTTCGATGGGCAGGCTGATATGGGTGTGAGATATTTTGGGGATTTATTCACTGCTCAACTAGGAGTTTCTATTGCTGAGGTCATTCGGGTTGCACAGCTTTTTCCCCGTTTTGTGGATGAGGAGGAAAACAGGCTTTTGATGGGGGAAGTTTCGATGGAAGAGCTGTCTCTGGTGCTTCATTCGTTTCAAAAAGATAAAAGTCCGGGGCCTGATGGATGGCCTGTTGAATTCTTCCTGGGCTTCTATGATTTCTTCAGTAAGGAGCTTTTGTCAGTTGTTGAGGAATCTCGTAAGGCTGGGTTTATCCATGGACTGCTCAATTCTACTTTTATTGCTCTTATTCCAAAAAAGGATAAACCTGCAAGTTTTGAGGATTTCAGGCCCATCTCACTTTGCAATTGTATATATAAGATCATCTCTAAGGTAATTGCAAAAAGACTCAAATCTGTATTGTCCCGTCATATTTCTAGCGAGCAATTTGGGTTTTTGGAGGGACGTCAAATACATGAGGCTATTGGAGTTGCACAGGAAGGTCTACATTCTCTGAAAGTTCAGAAACAGAAAGGAGCTGTGATCAAGATTGATCTCTCAAAGGCTTTCGATAGAGTTAGTTGGCTTTATCTTCGGATGTTGCTTACACACTTGGGCTTCTGTTATGAATTTTTCAGATGGATTATGGCTTGCATCAGTACAATGAGTTTTGCAATTCTCATTAATGGAGCTGCTAGCCCTTTTTTCCAAGCAAGTCGGGGTCTTCGACAAGGGTGTCCTCTTTCTCCCCTTTTGTTTCTTCTTGTAGCTGAAGGTCTCAGTCGATTTATTTTGGCTTCAAAAGCGGAAGGGACTTTTTGTGGCATTGCCATCTCCCAGGTTTTGTATATTTCACACCTTCTCTTCATTGACGATATTTTGATTTTCACTAATGGGTCGAGACAGGATATTGATAAGGTGTCTAAAGGACTAATCCTTATACAAGCTGCTGCGGGTATGGTTGTAAATATTGAAAAATCCACTATTTCATGCTCGATTTTATCTGAGCAGGAGACACACAGAATTGATCTTCGTTTTCCTTTTAGAATGATGGATTTGGATGCTGGGATTAAGTATCTGGGGTTTTTCTTAAAACCGAACTCTTACCTGAAGGCAGATTGGTACTGGTTATTGACAAAATTGGAAAAAAGACTTCAAATCTGGAGTAAAAAATGGCTCTCTCGGGTTGGGAGACTGGTTCTGATAAAATCTGTTTTGGAAGCGATTCCCGTCTATTGGATGTCTCTTACATGGCTGCCTAAGGGGATATTAGAACAGATTCACAGGCTTTGTTTTTCTTTTTTGTGGAGAGGTAAGAGTGATCATAGGGATCTGGTGTGGGTTAGGTGGGAGAATATTGTTGTTCCAAAAGCTTTGGGAGGGTGGGGGTTAAAAAATATTTTCCTTTTTGCAAAGGCTTTAGGAGCAAAAGTCTCATGGAGACTTATACATACACAGAGTCTCTGGAATCGAGTGGTGTATCATAAATATATTGCTCCTTTGACTCTCATTGAGTGGATTCGAATGGTGGACAAATCTCGGACAAATTGCTCAGTGGTCTGGAAAGCGGTGATAAAGCATTTTGATTTGGTTGGCTCTGGTTTGGTGTGGAGTATTGGTAATGGGCAAATGGATCGTATTGGGATTGATCCTTGGGTAGGATGTGGGGGGAATCGTGTCCTTCCTGAGGAGCTGAGGCTATACTTGGTAGCTAGAGGGTGTTTTGTTATTGCTGATATTGCGGATCAGGAAAATTCTACTTTATGGCATCAAGGCTGGATCAATGCTTAGAGACTTGAGATTCATGATGATCTGCTAGAGTCCTGGGGGGGCTATATTAGGCAGTTAAGGTTTTCAAATGTCAGATTGACTAACTGGGTTGATGTATTGGTTTGGGACTATCATCCTTCAGGGTGTTATACTCCTAAAAATGGTTATATTCAGCTCAATGTGATGGATTATAACCGAGATTTGGTCTGGTGGTGGAAACAGCTGTGGAAGATTAACTGTCCGGGTAAGGCCAAATTACTTTTCTGGGCTATTTTGGAGAATAAGGTTTCGACTTGGGACATTTTACAAAAGCGATTTCTTGAAGGCCCTGGTTTTTGTGCGCTATGTCGGAAGGCTGAGGAAACAACTCTTCATCTCTTTGTTCAATGTGCTTATTCTCAATCTATCTGGTCTGAGGTGGGTAAGCTGATGGGTTTCAGTGGGGGGTGGCAGGGAGATAATGTTCTCCAAGATTTTCATAGATGGTGGTTGGGCCTTAACTCTCTCCGTCCTGTTCCTTGTATAATTGCTTGGGGGATTTGGATAACTCGCAATAAGATTATTTTTCAGGACTGTCGATTCCCGATGGAATTTGTTGTGGCTCAAATCGTTGCAATTATTCAGCATTTCAGGGAACCTAAGAAGCCTCTTAAGCTCAGGCCTGTGCGGGAGGAACAGATTGATAAAGATATCCCTTGGGGATTCTTTGATGGAGCCTCTCAAGCTCGGCAAATGATTTGTGGTGGGGGTGGAGTTCTTTTCAAATCTGAGTCTCATTATTTTCATTTCTCGGCTGGTTTAGGGAGGGGAACAAACAACTATGCTGAATTAATGACACTCAGGCTTCTGCTTTTATTTGCTTTAGAACAGGGTTGTTTGTCTTTACAGGTATTTGGTGAATCTATGCTCGTTATTGAATGGGAAAATGAGACTGTTCAGTGCCATGTAATGATTCTTTTTCCTATACTGGAGGAGGTGCTCCGCATTAAACAACAGTTTAATCATATTTCCTTTAAACATGTTTATAGGGAACGGAATGGGGTGGCTGATCAGCTATCTAAGGAAGCCACACTGTGGCATTTAGACTATGGTATCTGGAGGATAACTGTCCACTCTCTAGCGGGCACATACAGCTATTATCATCGGCCTTTTCAAGAAGCTGTTGTGCATCAGCATTGAGCTTTGTCTCAGTTTTTTGTAATCTGTCATATTTCTACTCTATTTTGGGTTGTTACCCATTGTTTCTAGATGCTTATATCACGGTTAAATTGTGATGGATTGGGTCACTGGAAGCCTGGAAGTGGCTTTTTGCGGTTGAAGGAATTGTATTTTCTCTGTAGATTTCGAGTCTTTCAGCTTTTGGCTGGCGATCTATGCCTGTCAAGTTTCTGTTTTACCAAGGCTCAAATCGTGATGGATTGGTGGATGCCTGGCGCTTTTATCATCGGCTGTTTCAGCAAACAACAGCATTGAGACTCTGTTTTATTTTTTATCAGGGAAATCAAATGGTGATATTTTACTGTTAGGGACAGTATACAATAAAAGCTGTGGTTTGTGTTTCCACAGGATGGGATTGGCCGGTCAATGTTGGCTCAGTGTGATCTGTCAATATGTAGTTTAGTGAATTGGTGAACTGAGACAGCAATGCTGCTACAGTTTAGTTTATTTGCAGTGGTATACAGGCTGGGATCGGCTTTTTATGGACAATTTATAGAATTGGATACTTTACATATTTTGAACACTCTTTTGTGGATTATCTGAGACAACAAATATTGCTGATAGTGCTGCTGAGTAGATTTTCCTTTGTGGATTATCTGAGACATCAAATTTTGCTGATAGTATTTCTGATGCTGGGTAGACTTTTTGTTAATATGTGTCGGATAATATGTGACAATGTAGGGATCCTAGTGATCCTCTTACATGTGCAGATGTAATTTTGTTCTTTTTTGAAATAAAATTATGAATTTTTTCCGAGGAAAAAAAAATCAATCATATTTTATGAAAATATATTATAGGGGTGAGTCCCAAGGCTTAATATTTCCTTTTAATAAAAGTTAATCCCCAATATTTGAACTTGGGCGGGGAGAGCAACATTCCTTCTTCCCAACCACCTAATCTATACACAATCCACAAAGAAGTTTTAAGAAGAAAAACAAGTCAAAGTTAAAAGAAATATTCAAAGGAAGACAAATTATCGCCGAAAATGTTTTGAAGAATCTTTGAAGAATTCAAATCCAATTGAAGGAAAGTCAAAGAATTCAAAGTTATAAGAACGATTATTTTTCATTGAAGATGTCAGATACCATGGAAGTTGGTTTGCGACTACAAATAGAAAAATTAGAAACAAAGTTAAAGCGTTATCAAACAGACAATGAAGATTTACACAACATGAATACAAAATCAGAAGTACTAATTGAACTACATGAGCTACAAGAAAAGTTCAAGGAACAAAAAACAAATTCATGTAGAAAAATTCTTTGTGCAAATTGAGGAATTAAAAGACAAAAGTGATTTCAATCAAAGATTAAAAAATAAATATATAAAGAAAGAAATAAACAATTACGAAGCAGAAATAATATGCTTGAACAAAATCGTTAACAATAAGCATGAAGTATTGATGTAGATACGAAATAAATTAGAATATCAAGAATAAAAAATCCGCCAGTGTCGACAACAGATAAAAGTTTTTCAACAACAAAATGACAACTCTAAAAAGGCACACAAGTTGGAGATCACAAAAAATAATAAAGCATTATCCAACAATTTTGGAGAAGTTTTTAGATTAAAGAACCATAATAAGATGTTAGTCACGAAATTTAAGAAATTGAAAAATAGTCAGAAGGCATAACACGCTATAGAAGAAATTGAAGGAAAAATTCTAGACAAGCAGGAAGAAAATAGTTAAATAAAAAATCATAACAAAGATATTAAGAAACAACTTAAGAAATCGAAAGATGAAAGAAAGTCGCAAGTAGAATTGATTAAGAAGTTTCAAAATGACAACATGCAATTAGAAAACAAGTTGGAAAAGATACAACATGAACATTAAAACCTAAAGGGATGAAAATACAATTTCCAGCTCATATCAAGGTTCAAAAGACGATGCTCGTAAAATAAAATGACATTGTGAAAATTCTCTATCGACACCCGAATCGTAAAAACTAATATCCTAAAATGGGGGAAATGTCGAAATATAATGATACTAATGTGATCAAAGCTCCCAATGACATATCAGTAGGAAATCCCAGGAGTCAGTAGCAAATCAATTTGGGTTGGATTGATCCATCAACATATCGGAAGTTATTCTCTACACTTGAAGTTTGTATCAACATGTTTCATCAGCTACGACATCACAAGGAACAGTGCGACGACATTATAAGGCTTTGAGGCAAAGCCTTTCTAAGAGAGAGGAAATGTTATGAACATAATAAGTAATAATTAAATAATAAAATGATTAATAGTTAGGGTGATTAAGAGACACCTCATTTGGGTGAATAGTCACCATGAGGACCTATTTATATGGGTCCCTTATCATTGTGAAAATCATCTATTATATATTCAATATTTAAAATTGTATTCTTATTCATGGCTTATTTAATATTCCAAGTATAATATTGCATGTGAGAGAAATTTTATTCGGCTCATGTTACAGGATATTCAAGTTCAGGGGCACAGCCTACAGGTTCCCCATGTACAAGTACAAGTTCACTAATTCCACTTTCACGTGGTTCTGATTCACTTGGTTCTGGTTCACCAGTCACAGGATCTTAGACCTCAAGTTCTACTTCTTCGAGTAGAAAGGTGTCATATGAGGATGTATAGGAGGAGGTCTCTCCACAGGAGGATAATTCAGAGAATAGGAAGCTGATATGGCTTATAGAAACTTTGAAGGTATATATAGAGTCTGTGGGGAAACCCAAGAGGGAGGTAAGAGAGAGTAAAGCACCAGAGAGATTTTCCAGCTACATGGTTGTTGTGACTAGTCTTCGAGAGTTAGAGCCTTCCACTTATGAGGATGCAGTTGCACATCAAGTATGGAGAGAATCCATGGTGGAAGAGAATAGCTACATCATAAATAATGATTTTTGGGAGGTGGTTCCGAGACTAAAGAGGAATTCAGTTGCAACTTCTCAGTGGATTTACAAAATCAAACATGATGCATATGGTAGAATTGAGAAATATAAATCTTGGTTTGTGGTGCTAGGATTCTCATAGGTAGAGGTAGTAGATTATGATGAGACATTTGTGCTAATGGCTAGGTACTCCTCTATTAGATTAGTGATTTCCATTGTTGTAGAGATGGGTTGGAGCATTCATTAGAAGGATGTGAAGATATATTCTCTAAATGGAATTTTACAAGAGGAGGTCTATATGGAGTAGCCACCAGGATTCGAGGTGCTGCATGGGAGAGAGTCTCATATATGTAGGTTGAAGAAGGCCCTTTATGGGATGAAGCAAGATCTAAGAGCTTGGTATTCTAGGATTGTTACATATTTGTAGGAGTTGGGATTCCATAAAAGTGAGGCAGATTCAAACCTTTAATGCATTGTTGTTGGTGAGGATCCACTTATTATGGTGTTGTAAATGGATGACTTGATTATTATAGGTTCACATAGACTCATTACAAAGTGTGAGAGAGATATTGCTACATATTTTGAGATGAAGGCCTTTGATTTGATGCATTATTATTTGGGTCTGGAGGTGTGGTAGGAGTCGAGGCACATTTTCCTTGGACGGGGAAAGTATGCCATGGATATTCTAAAGAAATTTCAGATGCAGGATTGTAGACCGATGACTACACCCATGATCTCCAACTGGAGGAAGCTTCATGCTTATGAGGGAGAGTGTTGAACTAATGTAACTTTGAAGGATATTATACTTGTACTTCACATTATTATTATTCCTCCTTCAGGAGATGTTACTGATGTAAAAGGTCATGAGGTAAACCCTCAGTTGTAAGTCGGGTCAATCGCACCCATAAAATACGATTATAATTATTATTGTGAAGTGTACCTAGGTAGTTCGGCCCTGCTAGTTATGTAAAATGTCAGTTGGGAAGTTTAGTATACACCCTCCCTCATTTATGCACATACACTCACACTTGTATTGCACAAGAGAGAGAAAGGAGAGACAGAGAAGGAGGAGGACCAGTGTCTTTGGTGTCTTAGCTCTTATGGTTGGGGTTTGGTCTGTCACTTTATGAGATATTAATCTTTGGTCATTGCATACTGATAATATATATTGAGGAAGTTTTGTTGGGTTTTTCCCTTTTAGGTTTCCTAGTGTAAATTGTTGTGTACCTTGTGATTATGTTTCTTTCAGTGTTCCTCTTTATGATTTTATTATGAAAATGTATTAAATGCTAATAAAGTTAGAAATTAAGTTATGACAACATATAAAACTTAACATGGTACTAGAGTTAGCCTGAAAAGAGCATCTTTCATGAGGTAAATCTCTCTGTCCTTCTTCGGACAAGGAAATTAGGGTTTTTTCTGGTAAAGTGGAATTTTTAAGTGCAAGTGACATAGGGAAGTGTGCCCATCCTAGGTGCATATTTTGGCACCAATATTGAAGTTTTTTAGTGTGTATATCCTCCAAAAATTCAATCCCTATTTTGGATTGAAACTAGAAAACCAGAAAAAGAACCAGAAACTGCAGTCTAGAATCTTGCAAGTCCAGTTTCAAGGGTTAGAATTTGGATTCTTCATAAATTGACTGTATCATCATACTTACCTCAATCAATTGCATCTTTTGGTGAGTACAATTTTCATTTCTGAGAAAGTTTCAATTTTTTTTTCATTTTCTGATCTCCGAGACAAGATGTCTCCAACCACTAAGCTTGATGACAAGTTGGAAGGTATAGGAAACTTATGTTCTTGGAAATACAGAATAGGACTCATTCTAGAAGATAATTATCTTGCAAAGTTTATTAATGGAGTTGTGTCGAATCCTAAAGAAGATGAAGCAAAATAAAAGTAAAATAAAGATATGATCAGGTCTAAGAGGATCACAATTGATTCAATCAAGGATCACTTGATTCCTTAAGTATCCTATAAGGATACACCTAAGGATATGTTTGATTCCCTATCAGGAATGTATGAAGGAAGAAAAATCAACCGAATGATGTAGTTGAGATCCCAACTCAAAAGAAAAAAGATGAGCAAGGGTGAATCTATCCATAAATACTTCACAAGGGTCTCTCAATTCAAAGAACAACTAGAAGCAATTGAAGAGAAGATTGATGAAATTGAACTAGTAATGACCACTCTCAATGGTCTTACTAGACCATGGGACTCCTTCATCTAAATAGTCTGTGCAAGGAATGAAAGCCTAAAATTTGATGTCCTATGGGAAGAATGCGTTTAAGAAGAAGCTATAGTAAGTAACTGAGAATCACTACCTAGAGATGATGACCATGCTCTAGCTACTCATACTAGAAGAAGAAAAGAAAAGAATAATTTCAAAAAGGAAACTCATAAGGGATCTTATCCTCCTAATAAGGTTACAAAGAATAAAAAAGGGAGATTACAAGCAGAAATATTTCTCCTCTTATCAATGTTACCATTATGACAAGATATGATACATTACCAAAAATTGTTCGACAAATAAAGAAGAATTTAAGAGGAAGAATAACAAAAGACAACATGCTAACTTAGAAGAAGAAGAAGAAGAAGAAGAAGAACCTCCTAAGAAGTTAGAAAAAGTAGAATTTGAAGAATATGTTCTCTAGAAGATGTATCTAGAGGGTGGCCTATATGAATTAAGAGGTCACTTAGAAGAAACCTTGATCCATGACCAAGATATTCCTATGTACCTATGGGCTGAAGCAACAAAGACATTAGTATACATCCAGAAAAAAATATCCCATAGTGCACTTAGATTCAAAACCCATGAAGAAATGTTCACAAGAAAGAAACCAGAGGTAAGTCACCTCAAGATATTTGGTTGTCTAGTGTTTTCTCATATACGAAAAGATGAAATAACCAAATTAGATCCTTTCGAAAAGAAAGGAATATTTGTTGGGTACTGTTAGGTCTCTAAGGCCTTCAAAATCTATATACCAGGTTACCATCATATGGAAATTAGCAGGGATGTAACCTTTGATGAAGATGCAACTCTCAAGAAGTCAAGAAAGTGCCAACATAAAGAAACATATGAAGAAGCTGTAGCTCCCAAAGCTGCAGAACTAATGAAGGAAGTTACACCTTCTCATGATGATGAGATTTAGGAAGAACATAATATGTTGGAGCCCCAACAAATTCCCCACATGAATATCTCCCACAACAAAAAAGCCAACTTGGGTCTGCGATATTATTCAAGAAGTAGAAAGGTATGGTGCTCTAGAAGGCTCCACAAGGCAGATCAAGAAGCCAAAGCCATTTCCTAGTTATGTGGATTTAATATGTGATCTTGTATACAAAGAGCCTAATTTTTTTGAAGTAGCTGTTCAAATAAACAATGGGTAGAAGCTATGACAGAAGAATACCAATCCATAATGAAGAATGATGTATCAAAAATAGTTCCCAAGATAGAAGGAAAAAGTGTGGTATCTTCCAAATGGATCTACAAGATAAAACATACAAATGATGGAAGTATTGAGAAGTACAAAGCCATATTTGTGGCCTATAGATTCAATCAAAAGGAAGGAATCGATTATGAAGAGACATTTTCTCCTATAGTAAAGAACGCTTCCATCAGAACCATCATGGCACTAGCAACCAAGAAAAAATGGAAGTTACACTAGATGGATGTGAAAACAACCTTCCTAAATAATGTTATTGAAGAATAAGTGTACATAGAAAAGCCATGAGGTTTTGAAGTCGAAGAAAAAATAACACATGTTTGTAAATTAAAGAATGCTCTGTATGGACTGAAGCAAGCACCAAGAGCTTAGTATGGAAGAATCGATAGTTTTTTGACGAGCTTGGGCTTTACCAAAACAAAGGATGATCCTAAACCTTACTTCAAGGTCATGGATAATAAACTTGTCATATTATTATTGTATGTGGATGACTTATTATTGACAGGTAATGAGAAGCAAATCTCAGAATGTAAGAAGAAGCTCACTACATAATTCGAGATGAAAGACCTTGGCTTGATGTATTATTTTCTAGGTCTTGAAGTATGGTAGAGCCCAAAATGAATATTCCTTAACCAAGGGAATTATGCAGTGGAAATCCCGAAAAGGTTTTACATGTTGGAATGTAAAGCCATGGACACACCCATGGATACACACTTGAAGTTATTGGCTAATGCTTCATCGGAATTAGTAGATGTGACACTGTACAGATAAATCATTGGTTCATTGATGTATATGACGAATACCTGACCATATATATGCTTTGCTGTGAACACTTTGAGTCAATATCTAGTTGAACCCAGACATGTTCACTTGGTAATTGCAAAGCATTTGATGAGGTACTTAAAATGTATGATAGAATATGGTCTCAGTTATACTAGAGATCATGACTTCAGAATGTATGGTTATACAGATTCAGATTGGGCAGGAAGTGTCTTGGATAGAAAGATAACTTCAGGAAGATTTTTCAGTATGGGGTCAGCCATGATCTCATGGCTAAGAAGGAAGCAGCCTAGTGTTTCTCTCAACATTGTAGAAGTAGAATATATTGCAACTTGTTCTGCCAGTTGTGAAGCCATATGGATTCAGAATTTGTTATTAGATCTATTCAATCTGGAGATGGATGCTACCATGATTCTATGTGATAACCAAAGATGCATGAAGACTACATAGAACCCAGTGTTCCATGATAAGGGGAAGCACATAGAAATATGGTACTTCTACATTCGTGACATGGTGCAGAAGGGACCTATAAAGCTCCAATATGTGAGCACACATGAGTAGGTTGCATATGTGTTGACTAAGCCTCTGTCTCATGTGAACTTTGAACACTTCCGAGACAAGCTTGGTGTTGTCCGTAAGGACTTCCCTCAAAATGGGGGAGTATAATTGATGATATGGAATCCTGATCATTACAGGTAGCTCAGTTGGAATTGATAATTCATAGACTTGATCTCGTAATTCCGAAAGGAAGGATCGTATTAAATGTTGATTTTTTTGGACTGGATCCTGTAATTCCGAAAGGAAGGATCATCCAAGATGATGATGTTGGGATTGATCATCCTTAGACTTGATCCCGTAATTTTGAAAGGAAGGATCATCTTAAATGTTAATCTTGTTGGACTTGATCCCGTAATTCCGAAATGAAGGGTCATCTAAGATGTTGAAGTTAGAATTGATTATCCTTAGAATTGATCCCGTAATTATGAAAGGAAGGATCGTCTTAAATGTTGATCTTGTTGGAATTGATCCTGTAATTTCAAAAGGAAGGATCGTCCAAGATGTAGATGTGGAAGGACTGACCATCCTTAGAATTGATCCTGTAATTCTGAAAGGAAGGATCATCTTAAATCTTGATCTTGTTGGACTTGATCCTGTAATTCTGAAAGGAAGGATCATCCAAGATGTAGATGTGGAATGACTAACCATACTTAGACTTGATCGCGTAATTCTGAAAGGAAGGATCATGTTAAATGTTGACATGGAAGGACTAACCATCCTTAGACTTGATCTTGTAATTCTGAAAGGAAGGGTCATCTTAAATGTTGATGTGGAAGGACTAATCATCCTTAGACTTAATCCCGTAATTTCGAAAGGAAGGATCGTCTTAACTACAAAATGTTAGTAGTGGACTTGATCCCGTAATTTCAAAAGGAAGGATCATCCAGAATGTGAGTAGTGGACTTGATCCCGTAATTCCAAAAGGAAGGATCGTCCAGAATGTGAGTAGTGGAATTGATCTCGTAATTTTGAAAGGAAGGATCCTCCAAAATATTAGTAAGTGGAATTGATCCTATAATTCCAAAAGGAAGGATCGTCCAAAATGTGAGCAGTTGACATGATCCCATGATTCTGAAAGGAAGGATCATCCAGAATATTAGTAAGTGGAATTGATCCCGTAATTCTGAAAACAAGGACCGTTCAGGATGTCAGTGATGGACTTGATGCCGTAATTCCAAAAGGAAGGATCGTCCTATATATGTATGTGTTAACTGTGATTAGTATCGGTATCTCCACAAAGACTTTATCTCGTAATTTCAAAAGGAAGGATTGTCTAATAACCACATATGTTTTTTCCATGATCTTGTAATTCTGAAAGGAAGGATCATGTTGGTTGTTGTTATACCTTCCATAGATGATGTTTCTCCAGCATCGAGTTGTTGATGATGATGTCACATGTTGTTGTTGTTATTCCAACTTTATGCTGATGAGCCATCCTTGTGTTGTCGATGCTAGTGATGTATCAGTTGTTATGCAAATGATGACGTTCCAACAGATGATGATGATGCTCCAGCTCCATGTTGCATTTGATGCTCCAGTTCCATACTGCAGATGATGATGCTCTAGCTCCATGCTGCTGCTGATGTTTTAGTTCCATGTTGCATATGATGATGCTCCAACAAATGATGATGATGCTCAAAATCCATGATGCAGATGATGCTCCAGTTCCATACTACAGATGATGATTCTCCAACTCCATGCTGCAGATGATGCTCCAATTCTACAGATGATGATGCTCCAAATCCATGCTACTGATGATGTTCTAGTTCCATGTTATAGATGATGATGCCCCAGTTCCATGCTGCAAATGATGTTACTTCAGCTCTATACTGAAGATGTTGATGATGTTACTTCAACTCTATACTTAAGATGATGATGATGTTACTTCATATATGTACTGAAGAAGAAGATGATGATGTTACTTCAACTCTGTACTGAATATGTTGATACTCCAGCTCCATGATGAAGATGATGATGTTGTTCAAAGATTTTGATGATCTATAGATGTACCAGATGATGTTTATGATGCCTCCTCTCTCTCTCTCTCTCCTTTTGATGATGTTGTGTCGAGTCACACCAGTTGTTGTAGTTGTCAGTAGAATACCATTCTTGTTAAGGCGGAGTGTTGAAATCATATAACTTCAAGGAATATTCTACTTGTAATTCACATTATTATTATTCCTCCTTCAGGAGATGTTACTAATGTAAAAGGTCAGGTAAGTGTCATGAGGTAAACCCTTAGTTGTAAGTCAGTTCAATAACACCCATAAAACATGACTATAATTATTATTGTGAACTGTACCTAGGTAGGTTGGCCCTTCCAGTTAGGTAGGTCGGCCCAGTTAGGTAAAACGTCAGTTGGGAAGTTTAATATAAATAGGGAGGCACCCTCCCTAATTTATGCACACACACTCACACTTGTATTGTGCAAAAGAGAGAAAGAAGGAGAGTCAGAGAAGGAGGAGGACCAGTGTCTTTGGTGTCTTAGCTCATATGCTTGGGGTTTGGTATCTCACTTGATGAGATCTTATGCTTTGGTCATTGCATACTAGTAATCTATATTGTGGAAGTTTTGTTGGGTTTTTTCCTTTAGGGTTTCCCAGGGTAAATTGTTGTGTACCTTGTGATTGTGTTTCTTTAAGTGATCCTCTTTATGCTGTTATTACGAAAATGTATTAAATGCTATTCAAGTTAGAAATTAATCTATGACAACATAGAAAACTTAATAGAGAGTTGGTAGATACGACTGTATATCATCAACTCATTATATATTTGATGTATCTAGTCAATACTAGGCTAGATATTTGTTTTGTAGTGAAGACTTTGAGCCACTTCATGGTGGAGCCTTGAAGAGTTCATTGGATTGCTACGAAACATGTGTTCAGATACATATGTGGAACAATAGAGTATGGTATCGACTATAAGAGAGGATTTGGAGTCAGTTTGGTTGGATATATAGATTCTGATTTGGCAGGTGGTGTGATGGACTGGAAGAGCACTTTTGGGTGTTGTTTTAGTTTGGGATTGATAGCAGTGTCATTGTTCAGCTAGAAGAAAAATTTAGTTGCACTAAGTTCTATAGAGACAGAATATATGGAAACCAATCATGCTAGTTGTGAGGCCATATGGATGCACAAGTTGCGAGCTGGTTTATTTGGCTAAGAGTTGAGACCAACATTGATTTATTGTAATAATTAAATATGCAACAAGCTTTCATAGAATCCAATTTTTCATGACATGTCAAAACACATTAAGATCAGGTACCGCTTCATTTGTGACTATGTCCAAAGAGGAGCAATGGTGTTGTAGTATATTTCTATTGAGGAGCAGGTGAAAAATATTTTGATGAAGTATTTGGGAAGATTCAAGTTTAATCATTTCATATACAAGGTGGTAGTTGTGAGAAACACTTTCCTCAGTAATAGGGAGAGTTAAAAAAAATTGTACCAAGGACAAATGTTTTCCACTTCATATTCCTAGGATTGGAACAGTGTCCAAGTGATCCCTAATGAATTTATTAAGTGAGATTAGCTTTATGAGATGTTAAGCTACTTTCTAAAGTGAAGTACCTTTTTATTAAAAATGACTTTATGAGAAATAAAGTAAACCTTTAATTAAAAAAGCTCATTGCATATTTAAATGAAAAAGGTGCATTAAATATTCATTTAATGAGAGTTAATGAGCATTTTATTTCACCCCTTGGTGTTAATGACTGAAGATCTAATCTTGACCATTAGATCATGAATTTGGTTGCCATGAATAAAAAGGAAAAATTTAGGGATTGCATGCATCATTTTTACCATTCACTAAAGAGATTTTGGAGAGCAAGGGAGAGATAACTCGACTTGAGCAAAGTCGAGGGTTTTGAGTGAGAGAAGACCAAGGACACATTTTCAAAGAAAAAAAACATGCATCTTAGAAGGAAGGAACAAATATTGAGACCATACAATAGAAGTAAAGGGGCATGCAAATCGAGGAGAGATTACACACACTTTTCCATATTTATGGCATGATTTTCAAGGTGATGTACAATAATATTTAATGCTGAAATAGTATTGTTGAAGGTGTGCTTTTTATAGGAAAATTGATGGCACATAATTTGAGGCAACATGGGAATGGATTTCAAGGAAATATTTTGTTGCAATAGTGGGCACATTGACCAAGAAAGAATACCTTGTTAAGCACAAAATTCGAGGAGCAGTTTGGTTGTAGGTGGCAATCTGAACAGGCTTGAGAAAGAATTTATCGACAATTTGTGCATAGAAAACAAGACACATATCAACACTATTTTCAAAGCGCATTTTTGGTCTTATGAGTTGATATAATTTTACCATTAATGTTGGTTTTTGTTGCTATATATTTTATTTTGAAGAAGAAATAAAATCAATACTCTCTCTCATTGATTTTTACTTGAGGGGTTTTATCCTGGGCCTATTGGCTAAAAAGACTAAGCCTAAAATGTCATGTGTGTGACTGATATTTAATTTATGCTCATTAAAAGTTTGTAAATTTTCCTAAGTGTTTCAAGTACAGTTGGGTTTATGTAGGAAAAAACTCATTTGTAGCAGTAAATCATGAATGGGGTGGACATTAAACTTTATGTACTGTGGAAAACTTGAAACTTGGATTGGGAATGTGAAAATTTTACAATTTGTCTCTTTAACAATGTTTTCAATAGATATTTTGACAAGTTTGTTCTTGTTTCTCTAGATGACATTCTTATCTATTCTAAGAATGAAGAGGATCATGAAGAACATTTGAGAATGGATTTTCAATTGCTAAGGGAGCATAAGTTGTATGCAAAGGTAAGCAAATGTGATTTCTACAAAAGAAAATTTTCATTATTTGGGTCACATTATTTCAGACAAAGGAATATCAATTGATTCTAAGAAGATTGAAGCCATCATGAATTAGAAATATCCAAGGAATATGACATAAGTGAGATCTTTTATGGGTCTTGTTGGTTACTACATAAGGTTCATTGAAGGATTATCCAAGGTTTCTCACCCAATCACTTATTTGCAAAAGAAGAGAATAAAATTTGAGTGGACACTGAAATGTGAAGAAATTTTATAGATATTGAAAAATCATCTTAGAAGTGATTGAATTTTGAAAATTGTGAATCCAAAAAATAATTTTGTGGTGTGTACGGATGCATGCAATCAAGGACTTGGAGGAGTTTTTATGCATGACAACCATGTGGTATGTTACGAGTCTAGGAAATTGAAAGAGCATGAGAAGAACTATGCTACATAGGATATAGAGCTTGCAACCATAGTGGAAACTTTGAAAATGTGGAGGCATTGCTTATTGGGAAGGAAATTTGAGCTTAGGACAAACCATCGTGGTTTGAAATATTTGTTTGAGCAACCAACATTAAATGCCATGCAAGATAGATGGTTGGAATTTTTATTTTAATTTTACTTTGACATCAAACACATAAAAGGTAACGAAAATAAAGTGGTTGATGCACTTAGTATAAAAGTACATTCAATACACGTGGCAACCATTAATACCCTCCAATCAGATTTGAGGTAGCAAATTATTAACTATATTGCTGAAGATGAACTATTTGTGCAAATAAAAGAAAACATTTTACAATAGCAGAATTTAGAAAAGAGGTATGAAGGTTACCATTTGGAAGATGACATGCTTCTTATTTCTAAAAACAAAAATTTATATTCCAAATGTGGCAGAGTTGAGGATAATTTTTATGGATGAAATTCATAAAATGCCATATTCTGTTCACCTAGGATACCAAAAAACAATTGCTACATCCAAGAAGCAATTTTTTTGGCTGGGAATGAAAAAGGACATTGTTGAGTATATTTCTAAGTGTATGAAATGTCAACAAGTGAATTTTGAGCATTAACACCCAGCAGGTTTGTTTCGTCCCTTGCCAATTCTAGAATGGAAAGGGGGAGTAATTTCCATGGATTTTATTACAGGGTTGCCAATGTTAGTGAGACACCATGATTCCATCATGGTTGTGGTGGATAAATGATCAAAGACAACACATATTATACACATTAAATCCACATATAAAATTGATGCCATTGAAAACATTTTCATGAAGGATATTTTCAAATTACATGGGTTGCCTAAGTCAATAATTTTAGATAGAGATACCAAGTTCACATCGAATTTCTGGAAAATTCTTTTTGCAAATCTAGATACACTGTTGAACTTTAGTACTTCCTACCATCCATAAACGGATGGGAAAACAGAAAGGGTAAATCAAGTTCTTGAAGACATGCTTTGCATGTATATGATGGATAAACCATCCGAGTGGGAAGATTATATACACATGGTAGAGTTTGCATATAACAATGTGAAACATGCATCATTGGGAATGAATCCATTTGAAGCTTTGTATGGCAGAAAGTGTAGAACACCAGCTACTTGGGATAATCCTGTGAACATAATTGTACTTGGGCTATAATTGCTTAAGGAAATAGAACAAGAGGTTGTAAAAATTAGGCAAAATTTAAAGGCATCCTAAGTGCTCCGTTGGATCTCAACTTGAGTGCATTAAAAGTTTGTTGTAAAAGAATGCGTGCAACATGTTAATTAATGGAACAACATTAACAGAAATTAAATGCTCAGAACATGAATGAAAACCACAACACTGATAGACAGATACAAGGAATAAAACACAGAAACAGAGTCACAAACAGAAGTTGATAACGGAGTTCACCCCCTCCACTGGGTTACGTCTCCGGGTCCCTCTCCAATGGGTACCGATCCAATTAATCTCTTGAGAATGGTACAAAATGGTTCTGAAATCAACTTCAGCAACTGTAAACAGAATGCTATACGAAGTATTTAAGACTTCTCTTCTGGAAATTACAATTAGCATTCAAGGACAAAGAAAGCTAAATTATAACAGAGAATGTCGACTTCAAAAGAAACAACATCTGGGCACTTCGCAGTAAAAGCTCTCTAAGTTTCTCATAATAGAGAAATGATGCTCTGCGCTCTGAACAATCTGCCTCCCTCTACTATGTTCGTCCCCTTGGCCAGTATCCTCTCTTTAATCATTTTGCGAGAGGATCTGTAATGGACCACAGCTGTTATCTTCTTTATTACTGTTACAACCATATGCTAAACTGAATCATGCCATCCCTCCAAGTCACGGCCCAAGAATTATGTTACAATGACGTTCCAGATACCCAAAACGTTGTAACCAACTCCACGCTCATGTGCCGACTCACAACACGTCGTAATGATTTGCCACTAGGCTATGCCACGTAACGTAACCATTTGATGTTACTATCAACTTCGCAGCATATAAATGTCACAGCCTAGGAGGACTTCACCGAACCATGTGATGTTCCCCTTGATAGTTCGCAAGCTGCGTGGCCCATACCTAGCTGCGCGGCCCATACCTAACTGCGCACCCATGCGATAAGCTGCGCACCAGGCGTTAGCTGCGTGCCCATGCGATGAGCTGCGCACCATCTGCGCGGCATGCGATAACTGCGCGGCTCATATCACTGCGCAAGCTGCACAACCCATGCAAGCTCACAGGCTGCGCGGCTCATGCCAGCGGCGCGATGTTCCATCGAACCGCGCGGCCTTTAAGGCTAGTCGCGCACTATGTTTAGTAGGTTATGTTCTTTGAACCATAGACTAACAACCATTGTACCATATTGGATCAGTATATTTTTTGAAGTTGAATAATCCACCAGATCATTCCTCTCCAATGGAGAGCTTTTGGACCACTAAAAGCTTGAATTATTCGGCAAGCAAGTGAGGGTATATCTCCCTCACTTTCCCAATCTCCATCCATCTTGCTTTTCTAGGATGCATGCCTTTAAAACCCACTCGAAGGTACTCAGCATTCCCCCTTCATGAAGTCCTTACATTTCTGTCAAGAATAACATCATCCTGCAACTCATTCATATATTCAGGTGCCATATCATCAACTGAAGGAATCTGCATGATAGTTTCCTCATCCATGATCATAGGAGGCTCATACAATTTAAGATTCTCAACATTGACAACTGAATAAATTTGCATGTATGGAGGTAAATTCAAGTGAAAATCATTTGTACCGATCTTTTCCAAGATCTCAAAAGGACCATACCGGATAGGTTTAAGATTTTTACCGTCACCTTTCATCCTTTCTTTGGTGATATGTAACCAAACTCGGTCACCAACCTGAAATTGATGATCAACTCGATGCTTGTCATGCCTAGCCTTGTACTTTGCCTGGCTCTTCTCCAACTGTTCTTGAACTGCCTACTGCACTGCTTGGATTCTCTGAATGAACTTTAAAGCTTTATCTGCATCATGATGTCCATCCACTGCATCTTTGCCAAAATAGAAGTCCATCGGTGTTTTTGGCAGATAACCAAAACAAGTTTCAAAAGGAGATATTTTCATGGAAGAATGAACTACATGATTGTAAGCATGCTGTATATACTGCAACTGCTCATCCCAAAGTTTAGGATGTTTTCTACAATATCCTCTGAGCAGCTGAATCACTGTTCTATTTACTACCTCTGTTTTCCCATCGGTCTGTGGATGAAAAGCTGTACTTTTCTTAAGTTTGGTATCCATCAACTCCCATAAGGTTGACCAGAATTCTCCCAAGAACCGAGAATCCCGATCAGATACAATAGACATGGGTAGCCCAAAATGTACCCAAACATTCTGAAAGAATAAATGAGCTGTTAGTTCAGCAGTGATCTGCTTGTTACATGGCATTAAGATACACATTTTGCTGAACCTGTCCACAACAACATATAGGTAATCATGCCCTTTTCTAGACATAGGTAGTCCCCCTACAAAGTCCATAGAAATACTTTCCCAAGGACGAGAAGAAACTGGAAGAGGAGTGTACAAACCCAATTTCCTATTGCTAGGCTTACTTGTTGCACACATAACACAACCTCTTATATACTTAGCTACAGTTTCTTGCATCCGAGGCCAATAACAGTGATTCTGCAATACAAACAATGTTTTACTTACTCCAAAATGTCCTACAATCAATGAACTATGTGCTTCTCGAACCACATGCACTCTCTCTTTCTCTGGAATACAAAGTTTACCAAGATGATACAAGAGTTGCTTATGTACATAATAGTTCTCTTCCCATTTACCATGTATTAGTGATGCAAATACTTTCTTAAAATCTTTATCTTCTGCATACTGTTCAATATAACTTTCATGTGTTAATGAACTGTTCTGAAGAATGATTGAAGCATTTGTAGGTGGCCTTGATAACATGTCTGCTACTTTATTATGAATTCCCTTTTTGTACTTAATTACGAGATGAAACTGTTGTAAGAACCCCATCCATATTAAATGCCCACTTTGTTGTATTTTAGTTTGAGATTGTAAATATTGAAGTGGCTGATGATCAGTATGTATGACTATCTCTTTTCCCATGATATAATGTTTCCACTTCTTCACACTCTGTACTAAAGCATACAATTCTTTGTCATAGGTCGGATAGTTACTTATCGCAGTAGAGAATGTTTCTGAATGGTAACAGACTGGCTTCCTTCCTTGCATCAAAACTGCTCCCATGGAAAACCCGCTAGCATCGGTTTCGATCTCAAATGGCTGCTGCAAATCTGGAAATGTCAGAACTGGTGCTGTGCTAATCTTTTCCTTCAAAGTGTCGAAGGCTCTCTGATGCTTGCCTCCCCACTGGAAAATTTCTTTAATACTTGTCAATGGATGTAAAGGCGCAGCAATGGAAGAAAACCCAGAAATGAATTTTCTCCAATACTGAACCGCACCCAGAAAACTTCTGATTTCAGTAACGGTGTTAGGCCATGGCTAGTTTACAATGATAGCAACCTTGGCTGGGTCCACTTGTAGGTGGCCTCCACCAATAATATGGCCCAGATATACTAAAGAAGTTTTAGCAAATTCACATTTAGTCATTTTTACATAAAGCTTTTCCTTCCTCAATACATCTAATTTTTTTTTCACTGTACAACATGCTGTTCCCAGTTTTTTCTAAACACAAGGATATCATCTAGATATACAATTACAAAATCATCAATGAATGAATGGAAGAAATCATTCATGACTCGCATGAAAGTAGCAGGTGCATTACAGAGCCCAAAAGGCATCACAAGCCATTCATACAAAACCCTGTTTCGTTTTAAAAGCTGTTTTCCAAGCATCATGCTCAGCAACACGGATTTGATGATACCCACTATGCAGATCCAATTTTGTAAAGTAAGTTGCATGTTTCAACTGATCGAGCAAATCATCAATGCGAGGAAGAGGATACCTGTTTTTAATGGTGATTTTGTTAAGGACCCTATAGTTAATGCACATCCTCCAAGACCCATCCTTCTTCGGAACCAAGACTATAGGAGAGCGGCAAGGAGAAGTGCTGGGCCGGATGACCCCCTTCTCAATCAGCTCCTGAACCTGCTTCTTGATTTCCTCGTTTTGCATTACAGACATCCGGTACATGGCTATGTTAGGGAGTGGCACATCCTGCTGCAAATGTATCTCATGCTGAATCTCTCTCTTCGGTGGTAACCCCTTCGGATCTTGAAACAAATCATCATACTCAAAAATGATGTCAATCAGTTCAGATTTATGCTTAGGGTCACATTCTTCAAAATATTTAGAGACTTCATCATTTTTCATCTTAACCATCATCAACAAAAAATTCTTACTAGCATTTACCAACCTCTTCATTTGTCCTGGAGAGACTATTGCTAGATTGGTTTTTATCTTATGTGCTCGTACAATATATTCCATACCTTCTTTAAAAATATGATACTTATTCTGCTCTCTATAAAAGAATGCTTTCCTTTCATACAAATATGGACTCCCAAGTACAATTCCACAAATGTCAAATGGTACTACATCCAATTCTACCTCATCCCTAAAATTTTCAGTAATTGCAAATTTTAATATACATTTCCTTGTAACTTGCAATCGTGTATCATTAGTAACCCAACCTAGAGGATAGGGCTTTTCATGAGGCACAGTAACTAAATGCAATTTCTTAACAACTACTTCTGATATCAGATTTACTTGTGAACCACTATCAAACAATGTATCAATCTTTGTGTGATTTGCAATGACACGAACATGAAACAGTGCACTTCTATCTTTATCATTTTGCTTAGAAGTAGATGGCAGACTTGTACTTGCACTAGAACTTGATTGTGAATCAATGGGAAGTGAGATACTTTTATCCTTATCTTGGATTCAGACAGCTGTAACCTTTGTTTCATCGCCTGAGTCGGATCCTAAGTCCTGAATAACTGCTGCAGTATCTTTTTCTTTGCCGTCATCTTTGTTTCCTCCGTACTTCTTTGGCCTTAACTCCAGATGAAGTTTCCAACACTTAGAGACATCATGTCCCTTCTGACAATGCGAACACGTAGGCTTTTCACCCTTTTTCTTAATAGTAGCCATCTTATTTTTCCCCTTATCTTGACCTTTCAATTTGTTGTCAAACTTAAAGGATTTCTTCACAAAAGTATCATTAGCATGCTTACCCCTGGCTTCTAAATGGGTAGCTTGAATACATACATCATCCAAATTACTGGGGTTAAACATCAACAAAGTATGCTTCAAATAAGAATGCATGCCACCAATGTACTTAAGAAGAGTTTCCTGTGTATCTAATGAAACATTCAATGCAATAGCCCTCTTTCTGAATTCATGAGTATAATCTTGAATTCTTTTTCCTTTAGCTTGTCTAAACATTTGCCAATTCATGGTTAATTGGTGCATGTGACCTAAAGGATAAAATTGCTTCCTTAATACTTCAATGAATTCATTCCAAACTGAAATAATTTTACCATTCTTTCGAATATCTTGTTGAATCTTGCTC
This sequence comes from Pseudotsuga menziesii, assembly GCA_001517045.1. NCBI lineage: Eukaryota > Viridiplantae > Streptophyta > Pinopsida > Pinales > Pinaceae > Pseudotsuga > Pseudotsuga menziesii. The sequence goes on along the minus strand of LPNX010450339.1, from coordinate 30,909 downwards.
TCCCACTAAGTAAGAGCCATTCCACTCATCCTCAAAGTGGCCAATTGAATCCTAGAAGGGTCATCATTAATGCCCTGCACCCTGCAATATACTTCAAGCTGCTTGATCCAATTGTCTAATTTTTCAGCATCTACATCTCCATTATAAATAGGTAATTCAAATTTTACATCCAATTTGAAATAAGGCATATTCGAATGAGAAGTATGAGAAGAAGAAAAAGTCTGATTAGTGTCAGGAGGATCACCATCACCTCCTACTCCTTTACCCTTTTCTTCTGGCTTCACTTCTGCATCTTTGGATGAAGATCCTCCTTCTTTCTTCTTCCTTTCTGCTCGCTCATCGAGTAGAATTTCCATCATGGCTTTCATGCTCATAAAATCCTCCAGAAACTCAGTTTCAGAAATAGCAGGTTTTTCCCGTTCGGTATGTCCTTCTTCTTCCCCTCATGGAGAAGACATGGTTCTTGAGAATGTTCTCCTGGAGCCAATCTCAGGATCTCCTTCAACTAATTCTCCTTCACCAACCTTTGACCTAGACCTGGTAAGCATTCACAAACTTGCATAAGCAGTCAACCAGCTCTGATACCATAACATGATCCGTCGGATCTCAACTTGAGTGCATTAAAATTTTGTTGTAAAAGAATGCTTACAATAGGTTAATTAATGGAACAACATTAACATAAATTAAATGCTCAGAACATGAATGAAAACCACAACACTGATAGACAGATACAAGGAAGAAAACACAGAAACAGAGTCACAAACAGAAGTTGATAACGGAGTTCACCCCCTCCAATGGGTTACGTCTCCGGGTCCCTCTCCAATGGGTACCGATCCAATTAATCTCTTGAGAATGGTACAAAATGGTTCTGAAATCAACATCAGCAACTGTAAACAGAATGATGTACGAAGTCTTTAAGACTTCTCTTCTGGAAATTACAATTAGCATTCAAGGACAAAGAAAGCTAAATTATAATAGAGAATGTCGACTTCAAAAGAAACAACATCTGGGCACTTTGCAGCAAAATCTCTCTAAGCTTCTCATAGTAGAGAAATGATGCTCTGCGCTCTGAACAATCTGCCTCCCTCTACTGTGTTCGTCCCCTTGGCCAGCATCCTCTCTTTAAGCATTTGGCGAGAGGATCCGTAATGGACCACAGCTGTTATCTTCTTTATTATCATTACAACCATATGCTAAACTGAATCATGCCATCCCGCCAAGTCACGGCCCAAGCATTATGTTACCATGACGTTCCAGATACCCGAAACATTGCAACCAACTCCACGCTCATGTGCCAACTCACAACATGTCGTAATGACTTTCCACTGGGATATGCCACGTAACGTAACCGTTTGATGTTACTATCAACTTTGCAGCATATAAATGTCATAGCCTAGGAGGAATTCACCGAACCATGCGATGTTCCCCTTGACGGTTCGCAAGCTGCGCGACCCATACCTAGCTACGCGGCCCATACCTAACTGCGCACCCATGAGATAAGCTGCACACTAGGCGTTAGCTGCATGCCCATGCGATGAGCTACGCACCATCTGTGCGGCGTGCGATAACTGTGCGGCTCATATCACTGCGTGAGCTGCACGACCCATGCAAGCTCGCAGGCTGCGCGGCTCATGCCAGCAACGCGATGTTCCGTCGAACCGCACGGCCTTTAAGGCTAGTCGCGCACTATGTTTAGCAGGTTATGTTCTTTGAACCATAGACTAACAACCATTGTACCATATTGGATCAGTATATTTTTTAAAGATGAATAATCCACCGGATCACTAAGATAGATAGAAAATTTATGTAGATAAGAATAGAGTGCATAGAGAATTTAGTGTTGGGGATCATGTTTACCTTGGAGTAAGGCCAAGGAAGAGTCCCTTAAATCTTGGAAGTTGTGCCAAGCTGTCAACAAGATATTGTGGTCCATTTGAAGTGATTAAAAGGATAGGGATACTTGCATATAGAATTTCATTGCCTGCTAACACTAGAGCTCATAATGTTTTTCATGTTTCTTTGCTTAAGAAGTATGTACATGATCCTAACCATGTTATTGATTGGGATGTGATCCAGGTGGAACCTTATGGAGAGTTCCAAACTAAGCCACTATGCATCCTATAAAGGAAGGTGACATTGATCTAGAACCAAGTCATCAGGTAGGTAAAAGTGCAATGGAATCACTTCGATCCCGATGAGGCCACCTGGGAGATAGAGGAAGCCATGAGAGAGGCATACCCAATTTTGTTCTAATTTTGAGCAAACACCGAGGACAATGTTATTCCAAGGGGGAGGGTATTGTAATACCCCAAGTTTTGAATCAGAAAGTATTTAACCAAAATTATGTAAATGATATAAATATGCTAAAATGGATTCTTGGCGCAGAGCTCAAGGCCAAGGCCCAACAAGTGAATGGCTAGGCATGTATGATGTACATATTTTCATGTGGACCATATGGTTGAATTGTCATGATAACTCAAAATATATGTAAATATTATGTGCATAATAATAAAATGGTCCAAGAATGGTTGTGTAAAAAGAACTAGAGGGGCTATGATTCCAATAGAGGGGAATAGGAAAGGGGGTTTATGGGAGACTAAATCCTTTGCTTCCAAGTGTCAACCTTACAATTCATCCAAATTTTTCCATGTGATTTGAATAAGCCAATTACCTCCTTTTGACTATTAAAACCAATCATTGAATGCATGTGTGAGGTTGGTGGGAAAATTCACCTCGTGTAGTTATTGGAGTATGGGGTTGACTGCACTTTTATGTCAGTTATTTAGCTACCAGAAGTCAGTCTACAACTATCAGAAGTCCTTTATTCTATGGTAAGAAGATATGTTAATTGTATTTTCACCATTATCTCATATTACTAGGATTCAACCCTCATTCTCTCATTATTTCATGTATATCTATACTACCCATATCTCTCCATTGCTGGACATGATTATTACTAAATTGTGCAACCCAAAAATTCAAATTTAGAGACAATACTACATATTTGGAAGGGAGATAGATGGTTGCAAGTGAGCAGAGAGGATGGACAAGCTATGAACCCATACCTATTGAGTTATTCTTCTCATTAATTCTTGAGAATCCATGAATTGAGGCTACGGGTGGTTCTCCAACAACATACACCAGATCAATTCCTTCTATGCACACACTAGAAGCACCTTGCAAGATGGATCACCCAAGAGAACCATGGATCGATTAACGAGATGCTTGAGATGAGAAGGGTTTTGTCTAGGGTAGGTATTGTGGGAGACAAGACTACGAGGGATGAGTGAGATCCATGTAGATCTTTGTATGAGCATTTGGATAAGCACATAGTGCATACCAGTTTTTAGGCTAAGAGAGAGAATACTGTAAGTGTTTCCTTGGCACTGGTGGCCTCATAACCCAACTTGAGGGTGGCCTCTTAGTAGAAAGAGTATATGATGGACAAAGTGCCTATGGTTGGGTGGAAAATCTCTCTTGCACAACCAAATTCTTGGATATGTCTTGGATAAATATAAGTATTTGTCTCTATTTCAATGTGCAATGTTTTCTTTGATGCATGTGGTGATTATGCTAGTAATTTCCTACTAGATGTGTGTAAATAGAGTTTATTTCCATTGTGTATGTTATTTATGCATTTGCACACATATTTTTATTGTTTCGAATTCTTAATTATGGTTATGGGAAAAATTTAGAATCCTGTACTTAGTTAATGTCCCCTCCCATTGGTCAGATTGGGTGGAGGGTACGTTACATGTGCGATAAGTAAATTCCATTTAACTCTTCACATGGGAGATCCTTCCCAAAACTTGACCTTGCTCATGCCAGATTCATATGGCCATAATATTTGCATGTCATTATGCATTTTTGCAATGTATATGTGATTCCTTTAAGTGTGGACTTTGCTTTTTTTTGAGAAGTACAGGACATCATGTTGGGTTTGTGAGAGTTTTGGTTCTTGCCGTGACTAACGCACAACTCATATGGGTTGTTTTTGTCAAGGAATCTCTACATGAAGACATGATTTCTGGAAGGTTTTTCCTCGAGGTGGTTGTGAATTAGTGCGGAGGTGTTGAGAATTTTGAGGATAGTTGGTTTCGTTGGTGTCAAACTGGAAATCAATCCTTTCAATCTCTAGTATTTGATCCCCTTTTGGGGGAGTTGAAGGTGTTTGTGGGAAATATAGGTGACATAATTATGATAGGGCTAGGGTTTATTAGAGTTGGGACTTGCAGGAATGTACATGCGGTATAAGGCAAATTAAAAAGATCATGCAAATCATGAATTCAAGGTTGAAATGGGTTATTGAAAAAGTAGATAAAGGGACTTCTCATGCTGCACAAATGTATTACCACATCGACGACATAGAGGGACAAGTTCAAGTTTTGAATGCGTAGGTGGAAATTTTAACCACCAAATTTGGAGAACGCGAGTTTATCATTGGAGGAGGTCATTCTAGGAAGAATAACTAGGATGGATCCCACGACATCCACAAATACTCAATGCACCAACCAATGTTCCCTGTGGTGGAATTTTCTATTTCCCTTGGCTCTGCAATGTAGGAATTAATGGCCTATTAATTTTGTTGTTGTTGTTGTTATTAGGATGTCTTTATGCAATGGTCTTCGTGTCTATTTACCATTGTAGTTTGTTTGTATATACAATTCTAGGCTAGATGTTTTAGGAGTCTTGTGTTGGAACACGTTTCTAGGTTTTGTATGGATTCCTGATGGCCTATGCCTTGAAAATTTACTCTATAAATATTGGACTCTAGCCCTATACTACTCTTTTTGTTGATTCCTCATCTCTTTTAATATAAAATGTTATTTGTTTAAGTTATATGTGTGTGNGTGTGTGTGTTATGATTTAGTTTAAATACTATTAGATAATTTGAGATAAGTTTGTGTATCAATATAAACATATTTTTGTTGTGTTTTGGTGTAATGGAAATTTGTAGTTAGTGTGACATTGCTTTAAGTTCAATTTTTTGGTAGACATGCTATTTTTTTTAGGTAGTGGACGCTATTTATTTGAACATGTTATTATTTTTACAATCATATTTATATAAATATTGCTAATTTATTATTTGGAATTAAAAAATGTAGACCAAAAGTTAAAAGTTCTAAAATTAGAAATAGTTTAGATTGAGTTGGCATAGTTTTACAATTTTATTTTGGAACTAAAGAATATTGTTTAGTTTAAAACTTATAAATGCTAAAAACTATATAGTAAAGACTGACTTTGAAAAGGGATTGATTCTATATTTAAAAAGGAGAAAGAGAAGTTTAGAGCTAAGGTGTTTTTACTTCATTCAAGTGTGCTTTGATCTCATATGTGGTACAATAGTTGGCTTAGTTTTACAATTTTATTTTGGGACTAAAGTATATTGTTTCATTGAAAACTTATAAGTCATAAAATTATACAATAATATTGATTTTGAAAAGGGATTAGTTACATACTTCAAAAATATAAGGATAGGTTTAGAGCAAAGGCACTCTTTACTTCATTCAAGTGTGTGTTGATCTCATATGTGGCAAGATTTTTAATACTTTTTTATGGGTATTGCTTCCAATCCACAAAGGAAGAGACCATGTGGTGTTATTTACCCCTAAAACTTGAGAATTACTTTGAATATAAGATCCATAAACTGTCGTGGATATTTCATTGGAATTGTTCCTCACAATGGATCTTATAACTTTATTCATTATGTTAGCTTAATTCCATGGTATGGTAAATAAAATAGAACTAAAAGGAAAATAACCGGAGAAAAATAACACAAGATATACCCTAGGAAAACCCACTATGGAAAAAAAACCCAACTAGAAGTGAGGACTACGCCTTTCTCTTTTATTCTCCAATATGTAATGCAAATATAGAGAAAGTGGTACTCACTATGAAGTTACCTTTGACACTGTTTCTTGCACGGTTACTACATGATCTCATACTTCCTCTATTTTTTTGTAATATCCACTCTTATTGCTTCTAAGCTACGAAATAATACAATAACATATTAAAAATGGAACCCCTTCTCCTCTTAATGACCTAGTATTTAACATAGCTTGATAGTTCTCTAGGGTTAGATTTAGGATTTGCACATGCCTCAACTCCCAAATAAGGTTAGGGTTTAAGACCCTCTAAAATGTTCTTGAAATCCCACATGTGACCAACTCCACATGTGTGGGGAATGAGAGATGATGTGGAATCCACTCAGTACTATGATGGTCAATTGGATAGGTCAACTTGTGGGAGGGATGATGCAGGAGCATAGGCTCAGGAAGATGAATTCATCCATGACTTCATAACAGTCAAATGAATTCCAAGACCTAGGGTCTTACACATATGTAATTTCTTTTATTTTATAAAAAATGGAATAAATCTGGATAAGGATACTCGATCCTTTTCATGTGTAACAGATAGGGTTGAGTTGAAGTCTGTTGAGACATTATAGTGATGAGTCGTAGGGTTTAGTTAAGAGTCTGAATAAAAATTGAGTTCCTTGGTTATAGTATCTGGAAACATAATCCTTTTGTATTTAAATCAGTTTGAGTTATTTTCTTAGATAGCTTAGCTTTAGCTTACAGAGCTTGTTAGCTCGCAGAAGCTTTTAGGTAGCTCATTGGAGCTTAGTTTAGCTCACAGAGCTTAGGATAGCTCATAGAGGTTTGAGGATAGCTCGAAGAGGATAGAGTTGTGTGTAATTGTACTTCTGGTCAATTTGAATGAAGAACAGAGTTTACTCTGCAAATATTTCATGTCTTCATGAAATTGTATTCTCTATGCACATATTTCTAATTCTAATATGTTATTGAATAATTCCCTAAGGTCGAGATTCATTTCTATTTAGAAATTTGATCTCCTCATGATCAAATTTAGTGATTTCATCCTAATCCGAAGAAAAACTAGAAGACCAGTGGTCATAGTTTAGATCCACATCAAAATACAGATCGACGGTCATGATCCACCCCGCAGTAGATCGATGATTCGAGAAAATGCTTGCGGGAGAATAAAGGAGGAAGTACAAAAGTTCAAGAATAAGAAAAGTTAGATTTCTGATTTCTGAAATGGGAAAGCGGAAAGCAAGAGAATAGGAAAGGATTAAGGCTGGAAGTTGGATTTTCTGATTCCAAAACCTAGAAGCCAGAAAAGTGAAGTGCGAAAGTACGAAAGTGTGAGAGTTAATAAATCAGGAATTAATCACTGTAAAGGAGATCAAGATCAACGGATGAGGTTGATCCCGAAGCAGATCAATGACTGTGAGGCAATTCGCTGGGTGAACTAGTGCGGAGGAAGAAAACCCAGGCGGGAATGATAGTTTATGAAACCTTCCCTATGTTGTTTGAAGTCCATTGTTGATCTAAATCTGATGGTTGTTAGTCCATTTCGCTGATGAACTAGCAAGGAGGTTAGTTACAGGAGATAGGAGCGAAATCCCTTATGTAATTTGGTTAAGCGTAGAATTGAAGTCTTCTCTTTGAAAGAGCGCTACCTGGGATTTGACCAGGTTGGTTAGATTTAGAAGTTTGGTTAAATCATGTGGCAATCCAGTAAAATATTGTTACAAGAGGATCCTATCATCAAAATTGGTATCAGATCAGAAAAGGGATTCTGCATGAAGGTATGAGAGTGTGGTTACAATAGTTCTTATTTCTGAATGATCGTGAATTGTTAGTTATGAGGTTGGAGTAATTTTCCTGTATGAAATGCAAGGTTATTTTTACTCCTATATTACTAATAGATCCAGAGCAAGACATTAGTGACAGGAAAATTGTGTCCAGTAGTGAATTGTTGTGTTAGGAGATGGAGGTCAGAGTTGGAAGAGGTCAGGGTAGGCGAGGAAGACTTGTTTCCAAAAGAGAATTGAGAGAGGAGATAAGAACTTTGAGAGCAATGTTGTAAGCCTTAGAAACTAGCATACATCATGAGCACACTAGAGATACAAGTGACGAAGAGATACCTGAAGAGGAGGAGGAAATAACTGCTGAAACTCATGAGGTAAGAATGTTTAGGTATATTTTTGGTGTAGGTTCTAGTTCAAGAGTTGATGTGCCATTCTATAGTGGAAGCTTGGATCTAGAAGAGTTAATTGATTGGATCAATGCTATGAACAAACACTTCGACTATGCTGAAGTGAAGGAAGACATGCAAGTTAGATTTTTTGTCATAAGGTTAAGAGGGCATGCATCCTTGTGGTGGGATGGTGTGCAAGAGGAAAGAATTTTGAAAAACAAAGCCAAGATCAATAGCTAGAACATAATGACAGCTAAATTAAAAGGCAAATTTCTTCCTAAGGATTATAAGTTGATTTTGTTTAGGCAAATGAAAAGTATTAAGCAAAATTCAATGATAGGTAGGGAGTATACTGAGAAATTTTACAAGGTAAATATCAGATATGGACATATGGAAGATAGGCTTGAGAAGGTAGCTAGGTATATTAATGGTCTAATATTTGATTCACACGATGAATTGGGTTTGTTGACATTAATATCCGTTGAGGAAGCATACCAAGTTGCTTTGAAGGTTGAGGAGAAGTTAATGAGAAAATAGAGCCAGAAAGCAAAGATGAGAGGCTCTGGAGGAAGGGAACAACAACAGACAGGTGAAGCTAGCATTTCAACCTAGTAAGTACATCCTGACAGAAATAATGAGAACATAGGTGGAAGAAATGCTTCAAGAGGAAGAGGAAAAGTAAGATGTTAAACATGTGGGAAGCTTGGCCTTTTGTCATGGGATTGTCCTGAGAATGTTGCAAGATAGAGAGAAGAAAAATAGTGCAAGCTGAACCTGAGCTCTAATGGAATTAAAGATGACTGTGAATTACCCTGAACAAGGTGAAGCCTTGTTGTTGGAAAATGTAATTGATGAGTTAGTTCAAAGGAGGAGCCTGTTTAAGACAGTTTGCAAAGCTGAAGGTGAGTGCTGCAAGTTGATTATTTATAGTGCTAGTACTGATAATTTGGTGTCTATAGAAATGGTGGAAAAGCTAAATTTGAAGAGGATAGTATATCCAAAACCATACAGAGTTGCATGGCTATAGAAAGGTAAACAAGTTCTTGTGAATGAACAATGTCAAGTAAAGTTTCAGATTGGGAAATATCAGGATGTGGTAAAACATGACATCATAGAAGTTGATGCTTGTCATGTTTTATTAGGTAGGCCTTGGAAGTTTGATAGAGGAGTAGTACATGAGAGAAAGAGGAATGTCTATTACTTTGAAATGAATGGGAAGAAACATAGTCTTCATCCATTCAGAGGTAAGAAAGAGGAAGTCAGTAGTCAATTATTGATGATGACTGACAAGAGGGTTGTGAATGATTGGAAAGCTGAAGATGAGGTAAAAGTAATTTCACAAGTAAATGATTTTGAAATTGAAATGACTAACAAAGTGTGCACTGATTGGATGAAGGAGAGAACAGATCAACAGGAAATTTCAAATGCAAGCATGACATTGATGGAGGAAGCACAATATGAAGTCAGAAAATATGATGGAAAGTTTATGGTTAAAGATATCACTAAGTATAGTGATGTGATAGAGGCAATCAAAAGGGAAGAATCCCAAAGAGTTATGACATAGAATTCTAGGATGAAAGATGTAATTATGTTAATATATTTTCTATTTGCTCATGTGACAGAAAATTTAATTAATCCATGTACATATCAAGGAGAACCAGTTGACAACTTGTTTGCAGGTCAAAGAAAAGAGGAACTTGCATGTTCCATGATGTCTGAACATATTTTGGAGAAACCAAAGGACCAATAACAAACACAGAGCTGAAAGACATGGATGAAGGGACTGTTCAAAATGAAAACATTACCAAAATTTACACTTTGGGTATCTGCTGAAATCCTATAGAAAAACAACAGGGAGGGAGCTCATGGACAGGAGACCATGAAGAATTTCAAGATAGGGAGTCTGATGAGGATTCCATGAATTCATAATAGTCAAATGAATTCCAAGACCTAGGGTCTTGCACATATGTAATTTCTTTTATTTTATAAAAAATGGAATAAATATAGATAAGGATACTCGATCCTTTCCATGTGTGACAGATAGGGTTTAATGAAGTATGTTGAGACATTATAGTGATGAGTCATAGGGTTCAGTTAAGAGTCTGAATAAAAATTGAGTTCCTTGGTTATAGGATTTGGAAACATAATCCTTTTGTATTTAAATCAGTTTGAGTTATTTTCTTAGATAGCTTAGCTTTAGCTTACAGAGCTTGTGATCTCGCAGGAGCTTTTAGGTAGCTCATTGGAGATTAGTTTAACTCATAGAGGTTAGGCTAGCTCATAGAGGTTTGAGGATAGCTAGAAGATGTTAGAGTTGTGTGTAATTGTAATTCTGATCAATTTGAATGAAGAGCATATTTTACTTTGCAAATATTTGATGTCTTCATGAAATTGTATTCTCTATGCACGTATTTCTAATTCTAATATGTTATTGAATAATTCCCTAAGGTCAAGATTCATTTCCGCATAGAAATTTGATCTAGTCATGATCAAATTCATTGATTTCATCCTAATCTGAAGAAAAACCAGAAGATCAATGGCCATAGTTTAGATCCGCATCAAAATACAGATCGACGGTCAAGATCCACCCCGCAGTAGATTGACGGTTTGGGAAAAGGATTGTGGGAGCAGAAAGGCGGAAGTCCAAAAGTTCCAGAATAAGAAAATTTATATTTCTGATTTTCGAAGTCAGAAAGAAGAAAGCGGGAGAACATGAAAGGATTAAGGAAGAAAGTTGGGTTTTCTGATTCCGAAGTCCGAAAGCTGAAAAAGTGAAGTACGAAAGTGCAGAGGTGTGGAAGTGAGAAAGTGTAGAAGTGCAAGAGTTCAGAAATCGAGAACTAATCATTGTAAAGGAGATCAAGATCAATAGATGAGGTTGATCCTGAAGAAAATCAACGATTGTGAGGCATTTCGCTGGGTGAACTAGCACAGAGGAAGAAAACCCTGGCAGGTGTGATAGTTTATGAAACCTTCCCTATGTTGGTTGAAATCCACCGTTGATCTAAATCTGATAGCTGTTAGTCAATTTCGTTGATGAACTATCAAGGAGGTTAATTACAGGTGATGAGAGTGAAATCCCTTATGTAATTTGGTTGAGCGCAGAATTGAAGTCCGTTCTTTGAAAGAGCGCTACCTGGGATTTGACCGGGTTGGTTAGATTTAGAAGTTCGGTTAAAATATAGAACCCGTCTAAATCATATGACAGTCTAGTAAAATATTGTTACAAGAGGAGCCTGGAATCAAGAGATCACTTCCTCATATAGACTCTGATTGAGGCAATTTTTTAATTGTTGGAAAGGTCTCAGAGTGTAGAAAGTATTGAGGGGTTGTAATCTATGCTCATGAACTTTAGAACCTAAAAAACATTGTTTAAGCCCTTAAACATGCCTCAAAAGGTTTTGGACCCCAAATCCGTAAAATAAGACCTACCCCTAAAATGGGCCCTACAAGCCAATTCATCCAGTTTTTCCACCCAAAAAGCACCAAAATAGATGAAAAATAATTTTCTAATCCATTTTAGATCAATATAGCAAGATTAACATGCCATAAACTAGAAATTAGTAACATAGAACTAGAAATATAAGACAATAATAACAAAATATGGCACGAAAAGAGCTTGGTTATTATGGGAACAATGTTTACGAGCCTCTTCTAGTAGGGAGACCATTCACTTGAGAAAAGATGCATTACAATATTCTTAAAAAAAAAACTTCATAGCCTAGACTATCTTTAAGTAGGCTTCAAATATCCAAAATCTCAACTACTTGACATAGTCAAAATACAATTTCTTAGTGGCTCTTAATTTATAAAGAGACCCATTTTACATTAATTTTAAACACTATCTTATTCTTCCTTATTAGAAAGTTATGGCCTTATACAACATGTGATTAATTCCTAGAGTAAGGAAAGTTAGGGTAGGACCCTAACAGGTCACATCCTGGAGGGAGTTCCAATTGCATAAACTCTACTTTGAGATAGGTTTTTTTATTAAGCTATGAAATATGCTAGGGTTTCAATTGAGCTAACCACCAAACAATGGAGAGAATGAAATTGTTGCAATCAAAAGAATAACTAGAGTTAATCCAAAGAGACTAAATATTTAATTCTTAGTAGTGATTAAAGGACTATGCATAGAGGCGAAAGAAGTGACTAAAGTCAAGATCAAAGGTAATGATCCTTTCTTGGGTAATATAGGGATTGATTCCATGGTGATCATGTTGTTAACCTACAAGAGTGTGATGGAGGTAGATTTGTGAAGGATAGGGTAAAAACCTATGATAATCAAGGTGTTATATCCCCAACCAGATAAAGGATTGAGTATTATGCAATTGATTGCTAATGATGCATATTGTTCCCTCGAGGCATTGAGGCATTTGGTAATTTCTTCAAAGAAGAATGACAATTGGATTATATTCCAAAATTTTAAATATCACTATGATATGATACATGTAGATATTCATGGGGTACTTTTCCTAGAGATGAAATATAGTTGACTATTGATTTAGTGGATTATCTATCTTTCTATGCAGATAGAGGTCTTTCCACTTAGTATAGTGTTCGGTTCCAATGTATGCATAGAATGGTTTCTAAATATTTTGTATGTGTAGTTTGGAACATTCACATCTATGCAAGCCACTACATTAACACCACATAAAATACATTGTAAGAAGAGGACTTATGTAGCTCAATCATAGGTCTTGAAGGTGGGGGTATTTGTAACACCCTTCCATCACCTATTTGCATTAGATTTAGGGGGGAATATCCAGGTTATAGTGTTAGTGCAAGACACACTCGTGATGCCCACGTGAGTTGGTCCTACCCTTGCAAAATAGTATTATATTATGTAGGTTCATTACCTATATTGATGGTATTATGATAAGGACATAGGGATTCATGAAAATATATAGTTGTATAGATTCATATATTAAATTAAGTTAATCTTTACTTAATAATAAGAGGGGTTTGTTGGGGGAAGTGGAATAAAATGATAAATATTACATATTTATAGGGAATATTTACAAGGGGATTTTTGCATGTGGAAATGTATCTAGTTGGGGAAAGATTGGGAAAGCTAAAAAATGGGGAAGTGAGAGAGAGTAAGGGGTGTTTTCTTTCTCATCCTCCTAATTTATTATTGGTTCTTAGAGGAGATGGTAGTTTTGAAGGTTGAGGGAGGATTCTGATGATGGGAGTGTTTTTGGCTTGGTATTGTTGAGTGAGGGCTTGAGGGTTCCAAGGAGGGTTCCTAGTTTATGATTGGGAGGTTGGTTGGGAGGAGAGTGGTCCCCCACTTTTGGTTTCCCTATGTTGTCCTAGTGATGGTCTACTTTCTCTACTTCAACCAAGAGGTGCATCTGTAAGTTAGTATTTATGGCTACAAGTATGCATGATTTTCCTTCTGCCTAGTTTACGATCACTCTTGAGATTGTTTTAATATTGGAAATATTAACTATGTAGTTTTCTTATAGCAAGTCACGTATTGTGATTGGTCCAATCACATAAATACATTTGCAGGAAAAATACCATGAGCAAATTCTTGGTGGGGGTGTGATTGAATTGGTTTTAGAGGTCAGGTGTTTAATTTACATATAAGTGGTTGAGGATTTAGTTGTAGAAGGAATCCTAGAGATGGGTAGCTTGAAAAAAATTCTCTAAATCTGTCACGTCCCCTCCTGCCCGAGAGGACGCGACTGCGACACTACTGCTGCTGTCATTCTAGGAAATCTAGCCCCATGAACATGATAATAAAAATGCATTGAATTAAAACATACATAGATGCCTAAAAAATGTAACTATACAACAGAAAAAAATCATCCATTCAAGCATTCAACATGTTCATAATTTATAAATCAAGCAAATACAGTTGCAGAGGTAAATACACAAGAGAAATACAAGTGAATACTTATCTTGTAATTGAGCTGGCATGCAACTAGCTATGTCGCTACAACGTTCCACCCAACCATAGGCAAGTGTGCTCATCAATCTCTTAGCATCACTGCCACCCCCAAGCTGGGCATGATTTCCACAAGGAACTAGGGAACAACATGATTACACACATTCATAACATACACCACAACCAATCCAACACACAGTTGGGTTTCACACACTGTCCATCCAATCCAGTACACAATTGGGTTGTTATATTTTTATCATTCAAGATAGCATTATCTTAGGATATTTAACTGAGAGAATAATAAGCACAACAATCAAACATAAAATACAATGAACACAAAGTTTTTCCTCGGGGAATTCATAAAGGAGAAAACCCTGCAACTTCCTCTGAGATAGAATCAGCACCAAAAGAAAAACCCCAAAAATAGTAAGATGATCTCCCAATAGTAGTAGTCTCTCTCTCTCTCTCTCTCTTGTCCCAACAAATTATCCTCTCTCAGTCATGCACCCCAGTGAGTGAGTGTGTGTGTAATAAATAGAGAGTCTCACTCTCTATTTATATTCTTTCATTCACATAACCTTTAACTCTGTCATGTAGGCTCCAGTAATCCTAACTTAGTTATGTAGGCTCGAGTAACCACAACTGGGGTATTAATGACTCGACTTACATTAACTCACTTAAGTTCGAATTCTCTTGGAGAGTCTAATAAGCCTAGTGCCCCACAACTATGGGGATTTTAACCCTTGATCAATAGGAGGGTTACCCACAATGACTTTACATGACTTGTTTACATTATTGAATCTCCCGATAGGAACATCGGGGAATGACATGACTCAAATACATTACAGACACTTCTCGGAATAAACATCAGGGTACAATACATAAGATATACAAGTGAATACATTCCGAAGTTACAAATACATCAACACTCCCTCTTAACTAGGAAGGTAGTCTCTTGACACAATTTATTAGCACAAGTCTTCTTCTCTGTATCATCTGGATCATCATTGAGTTCTCGTCATCTTCATCTACAAGTCATCTTCATCTGGATATGGATCATCACTCGATCTGGATCATCATCATTGGATCTGGACCATCAATCGATCTGGATCATCATCATTGGATCTGGATCATCATCACCGGATCTGGATCATCACTCGATTTGGATCATCACTACTGGATCATCACTGCTAGATCATCATTGTTGTATCACAATCACTGGTGCTATATCTTGATTCTTCTCATCACAAGAAGTTCTACAGATCTAGCCATTTCTCAGGCTGGTTGTAGGCCTAGCCTCCATGTAGGTCTTCATCTTCTTCAACACTTATATCTGACACAGTCAGAAAGGCCCATCCAACACTTATATCTAACCATGGGAGGGCCCAGCCTGCCTCCATGTCAGAATAGCATGCCCAACACTCACATCTGACCATGGGAGGAATAGATCCACCATCATGTTAGAATGGCCCAGCTCTTACATTTGACCATGGGAGGGCCCAGCCTGTCCCCATGTCAGAATGGATCTTCCCTTACATTTGGCCATGGGAGGTCCCAGCCTACCCCCTTGTCAAAATGGCTCTGCCCTTACACCTGACCATGGCGGGGCACAACCTTCCCCCATGTTAGAATGGTTCTGCCCTTACATTTGACCATGGGAGGGCCCAACCTGGCCCCATGTCAGGATGGATCTACCCTTACATCTGACCATGTGGAAACACATCCCACAGTCACATCAGAATGGTTCTTCCCTTACATTTGATCATGTGGGAACACATCCCATAGTCACATCAGAATGGCCCTCAGCTCCAAGCTGAGTATTCCTGGTAACTGACTAGGTGCCTCCATTCTCCTAGAGAATGGCATTCAACGCTTATATCTGATCATGTGAGAACACATCTCATAGTCACCTCAAAATGGCTCAGCACTCATATCTGACATGGAAGGAACCAATCCTCTCACCATGATAGAATGGCTCAGCCCTTACATATAACCATGGAAGGAACCAATCCTCTCACCATATCAGAATGGATCATGGACTTATCACTTCCCCTTGGAGGGAACCTCGATCTGGAGAACACCAAGATTCTCCCTGAAGTACTCAAACTTAACTCTGGCTAATGGCTTAGTCAATACATCAGCTATCTGTTCTCCGTCGCAACATACTGGAGCTTCACCACTCCTCTCTGCACCATATCTTTGATATAGTGATATTTGATCTTGATATGCTTTGACTTGTCATGGAACACTGGGTTCTCAGACAACTTCACACAACTCTGGTTGTCGCAATATATACAAGTAGCATTCAACTAGAGATCAAATAAATCAGATAGTAGCTTCCTTAGCCATACTGCCTCACAACTAGCTGAACAAGCTGCAACATACTCTGCTTCAGCTGTAATTAGTGCCACATAGGACTGCTTCCTGCTAAAATAAGAGATCACACATGATCCCATACTGAAGCAAACACCCTGAGGTGGTCTTTCTATTGATGGAATTTCCTGCCCAATCTGAATCAACATAATCATCCAGGTTAATCTTGTGATTCACCTCATACTTGAGCCCATAATCAACTGTACCCCTTAGGTACCTCAGAATATGATTTGCAGCAATCAAGTGAACATGTCTCGGATCTGTCAGGAACTAGCTCAAGGTGTTCACAGCAAGTCAAATATTTGGTCTCGTATTTGTCAGGTACATCAAGGACCCAATCATCTGACAATACATCGTAGCATCAACCAACTCTGATAAAGCATCGCTTAATAGCTTCAGGGTCGATGCCATAGGTGTGGTCATGGCCTTGTGGTCCATTATTCTGAACCTCTTCATGATCTCTACTGCATACTTCCCTTATCCAGGGAGATTCCATCTGCATTCTACCACACCTCCATGTGTAAAAAATAGTGCATCATATCCAAGTCATTCATCTCGAACTCGGCAGCAAGTCTTCTTCTTGCAAATTTAATGAGTTCCTCTTTTCTGTCAAGAACAAGTCATCGACATATAACAGGAGAATCACTGGTCTTCCACCTTCAACCTTGAAGAAAAGGTTGGAATTTTATTTACTCTCAGTAAAGCCTAGAATCATCAGTAAGCTGTCCATCCTGTTGTACCATGTTGAGCCTTAGGATATTCTGCAGTCACTCCCTCTGAAGTAGAGCATCATTCTCCCTCTGTCTTTCATACTTTATGCACTGAAACATTATGTATCAGAGTGACAAGTAGCTTCCTCTACTACTAATATTCTATGTATTCATCTAGGATCACTTGATACCAAGATCCTCTATCTTGAACTTCTTCAAAACTTCTTCTCGCACCCATCTGTGAGCTTGTCATCCTCTATAGACTTTCATCTTCAACCTTGTAGAAAAGGTTCATATCTTCATCAAGCTCCTCATGTATGTGTTATCCCATGGGTGTCTTCTAGGCTCATACAAGGCCTTCTTTCATTTGCACACATGATTCTTCCTGTCATATGTCTCAACTCCCACTGACTGCAAATGCCTCTTCGTAGTGTATTCCTTCTTTTTGTGAGAAACTTCGTGCTACGAATATTTCCTTGTATCCCACGATGTTTCCATCTACTGCATGATGGAACTACGGACTTCCCTTCACGTATCGATACTGCATCCTAGACATCATTCTTCTTGAACTGGTCTTCCCTTTATTCTTGGTTACTTCTTCATAGCTAGAAGGTTCTGCATCAATGATGTCGCTACATTCGTCATATTATTCTTCATCTTGAACTGTCGTCACTTGTTCTTCGGAACAAGTCTGATCCTTCTTTTCTTGTAGGTGATTATGTATGCGATCTTTCCTACAAGTCAAATGCATTAGTAGTATGGTTGGAAACATTTCATAAGGTATATTCATAATGAAAAAATCTTTTGCATCAAGATATATGATTATCCAACTATTTTATCCAATACAACATTCATCCATATCTCACGGAAACTTTCTAGATGCCTTCCATCTCTACCAGGACAACATTGAGATTGTGCACTATTCCAATATGTCAGGAAAGAGGTTTCATTCTAGATAAGTAGCAATGGAGAGTTGTATAGCACCATGAGCTACTTACCCATCACATGCATATTGGTAGTATACTGTCATTAATGCAAACATTCTATCATGCATAATACATTAACTGGATATAAACAAATGCATAACAAAACAATATCATGAAATGACAGTTGAATACTTATCTTTATTTGTTTCATGGGTAGACTCCTTCTTGAGCCTTCAGCTTCATCATCTTATTCATTCATAATAGAATCGTTTCTTCTCCAAATGCTAAGATGGATAAGAGGTTCTTCATATTCCTCATCACTTGAGGGATCTTCTTTGGATGGTGAGAGCTTGATCTTCAGTTTCTTCCATCTTCTCTTCTCTTATTATGAGTCGAGCTTCTTCTTCTTCCCAGAGTCTGTTGAAAGTAATCACTTCCTTCTGGCACAAATTCCTCGCATGAATGAATCCCATGATCCTGGGAGGCCATTCAAGGAGGTTATCACAAATTCTACATTCTCCATTTCCTCTTCTATCGCTTCAAGTTGTTCTTTGATTTGAGAGACCTTCGTAAAGTATGACTGTATGGTCTCTGCATTCTGGATATTCACATTCTTCAACTGTTTTCTCAAAGTCATACTCTGATTTATGTTCTTCCCTTCAAATAGCTTGGTCAAGGAATCAAACATCTCTTTCGGTGTCTTTAGGGAAGACACTTGTTGTATAAGGTGATCTGTGATTGAATCAACAATGATCTTTTTGGCCTTGACCAAGTTCTTCTGGTGTAAGGCTTTTAGCCTCATCTCCCTATGGAACTGGAACCTCTCTACTTATGTAGGTGTCCAATTCATTTTCTTCAGATAGATCATATACTTCCATGCTTGGAATTTTTCAACTTCAACAAGCTTATCATCAAACTGATGTGATAGATCACTTTGAAATGAGAACCTCAAATGAAAATAGCAAAAGATTAGATCTTACCGATTTGAGATGTCCGTCCTGGTTCTAGAGCTGGCTTATCTAGGGTTTGTCAGAGAAAACCTAATTTTCAAAACTTGGAATATTTAAGATCTGATTAGATAGAAATATATACCTCTTCAAGGTGAGCTATCCAATGTACTCCTTTTCTGAAAACAGCGGAGGGAAGCTCCCATAACAAGAAGCCCTAGTTTTCCAATTTCTTATGTAGAAATTCCTGATACTGTTTTTGCGGTATCTCTGTAATTAGTAATCCTATATGTCTAAATTTTTTTATTGAGATAGAATATCCTATCCCTGTTCCAAAACCATAGGTTTCATCAGAATTGGTTTCACCAATTGGGACTTATGAGCGGTTTCCCAAGGTGACCTGTTTCAGGACTGTTCAGAATAGCGAAGTTGTACGGACTTCCACATGTCACTGTTTCACCTTCGGGGTATGAAATTTTGACCACAGAAAGTAAAGTCCATTGCATTTCTCTAAATTCTTGAAAATTTTCATTTGGACCTCAGTAGCCCAAGATATAGCAATTCTCCCCAGGTGTCCTGTTTAGGGATGAATCCTGGAAGACGTTGGAACCCTAACGTGGAGGAATCATATCTCTTAGAATATAGTGAATCTGAGGCTGAAACTTGGACACAGAGTACATCAATTTTTTATCTTCGACCAGTGAAATTTTTGGCCCTTGAGAATTCTTCAATCTCAAGATATAGCGAATTTACCAAAACTTATAAGTTTTAGTATTTAGGGTTTTTTTAGCCCAGGGTCAAACTAGGGTTTGACTTTCCTAGAGTTTCACCTAACCAAAAATATCGAACCAGGTCTCTAAAATTTGATTTTTATGAGGAGAGAAATCTTATGTCAGGCTCACTAAAAAATTCCTCTTCTATAAGAAGCCCTAATTTCCCGCACCAAAAACTGAAAATGTCCGGAATCGAATTCCGCTTCGATAGAAGGATGCGCCCTTCAACGGAGAGTCAGCCTAGCATACTTTTGCTGATGGATTGTGGAGAGAGACCCGAAAAGTAAGAATCCCTAGCTTATGTAGCTGCATAATGTATTCTTCTTAGGTTAGCTCTGATACCATGTTAGATTTTTATAATTCAAGTTAGCATTATCTTAGGATCTTTAACTGAGAGAATAATAAACACAACAATCAAACATAAAAGACAATGAACACAAAGTTTTTCGTCAGGGAAACCATAAAGGAGAAAACCCCGCAACTTCCTCTAAGATAGAATCAACACCAAAATCAAAACCCCCAAAACAGTAAAATGATCTCCTGACAGGAGTGGCCTCTCTCTCTCTTGTCCCAGCAACTTCTCCTCTCTCACTCATGTGCCCTAGTGAGTGAGTGTGTGTGTAATAAATAGAGAGTCTCACTCTCTATTTATATTCTTTCGTTCACATAATATTTAGCTCTGCTATGTAGGCTCGAGTAATCCTAACTCAGTTATGTAGGCTCGAGTAACCACAACTGGGGTACTAATGAATCGACTTACATTAACTCACTCAGGGCTGACTTCTCTAGGAGAGTTTAATAACCCTAGTTCCCCACAACTATGGGGACTTTAACCCTTGATCAATAGGACGGTTACCCACAATGAATTTACATGACTTATTTACATTATTGAATCTCCTGATAGGAACATCAGGGCATGACATGACTAAAATACATTACAGACACTTCTCGGAATAAACATCGGGGTGCAATACATAAGATATACAAGTGAATACATTCCGAAGTTAGAAATACATCAACATGGGTTTCACAGGCTACTAAGGAAATAAGCCAATAACATGGGGGTTCCTTGGAATTACTCAGCCAATCCAACCTTCACATCAAGCATAGTCAACCATCCAATAGATGGGTTCCTTGAACTTACTCATCTAAGGCGACTCCAGGATGAACCTCATAGGAAAATACAATTGATGGGTATGGACAAAATGTCCTAGAAGCAAAAACGAAAAGGAAACAATGGAAAATGGCCCTCTAATAGCACATTTGATTTCAGAGAAGTCTATGGGATTCACGTGGGAAGAAAATACCTCTTCAAATACCCAAAACGTTGATCTATCTTTCCAGCCACTGAACATAACCAAACAAGACGGTTTGTAACCAAATAGACTGGAAAAAGGAGGAAAAAACCCTGTGAGAGAAATACGATTTCACAAAACTTTTCTAGGCTTTGTAGGAGCCGAAACAAACTCCATACAAACCCAAATTGTGGGTCTCCTTTTCCCATTCATTGAACAACACAAAATTAGGTTTCCTAGCTTGGATAAATTAGGGGAAATGCATAAAAACATGAAGGAATCTCTCGGCTTGCTCACAGGGGAAAAAATGGCCTCCTCAAACCCCAAGATCGTGGCTCCTTTCTTCACATTCACCCAGCAACATAGAAAACAAATTTTGGGCATGGAGAAATGAAGATACGGCAACCAATTGTGCGGGAGAGAGCTCAACAAGCTTCAGCTACATGAGAGAGCCCAACGTGAATGGGAGTGGGTGAGGAATGAAAGAAGTGGGTGAATAATGTCTTGGGAATGCATTCCCAATAATTTACTTGCCCCACAAGTCAAAAACACATTTTCCAAAACTGGATGGTCTTCCCAATTCGAATTTGACCTCCATACCTTTCCCATCCCAAGGAAATAACTTCCTCAACCAACTTCTAGATGACTGGGCACAAAAGAAAAAATGGGTAGTTGACATATTTATGGGTTTTCCCTCTAACATTTGGATTTTCCCCATTGGCTTAAGGGTTTGATTACCCCCCCTATTCCTTGTGAAATCATGCCCCCATCTCTTTAACATTGCGGTGCATAGCTAGTTGTGGTATTTTTATTAATTTGAATTTTTACATGATGTATCAAAGCATATTGTGCCTGGATAGCACATAAAACATTGACATCGATTTTAATTGCCGAAAAATAAAACACTAAATCCATGGTGGGGATTTTACCTTGAGCTTCACACCACAATTTATTAACGTTATTTACATCATATCCAATTCAATACCATGGGGTCGAAACCGGGGCACACATTCCCTTCCCCCATGGGGTCAAAACTGGGGTGTTACAAAATCCATGCCCGTTGTCTGGAAACATTTTTTATAAAACCTGAAATCCCTAAAACCTCATGGATTCATAATTATCAAATTAAGGTAATTCATGATCCATCCAGGAATTCGATTGCCTTGTTCGACTAGTTTCCCTAGTTCTACTCGACTTATTAGATCAATTATTGAATATCATGACCAACAAATACCAACAGAAACAACAACATAACTCATGGAATACCGATGATTCCATCATGATCCCTTGACATCGACCATGGCATACTGATTCTGACAGACTGTCACTCTGCCTATCAGTCGATTGTGATGGTTGTTCTTCTAGAACCATTATAACTTCTCTTGTCACTGAACGTAATAGGAATGCACCCAAGTGTTCTAGCACACTCTACATAAACCTATACATTAAGGAATTATAAGGATGGTTGCATGTAACATAGTACACAGAGAAGTAATAAAAGAACACCTTTTTTTAATCTTAATCCTTGCATTTTGTCTGTAAAAATATTCTTATTTCTTGATTGCTTTGGTTTGTTGTCATATTCTAAATTGCTTCTGCCATAATAGAAATTGACTCATTCAATCGAACCAGTTGTCCCCCATCAAACACCTAGGCAATTCAGATCATTGGTATTATAGATACCATATAGTCTTCAAGCTTTTCATCCCAACCTTACATAAGTTATACTTAGACACTTCTTGCAAAGAGACCTAACTTATGCCTATGAGAACTCGCTCGCAGAATCAACAATCTTGATAGTAGCTACCGTTGAATTTGAAGTATCCACTAGTTTGAAACACTCATCCGAAGATGGCAGGAGAAGAATACAAAAGAGATAGAGCAACTCATAGAGTAAGCACTGGCTCGACAGTGGACCAAAATGTTTTCCCAGTTCAATGAGATTCTC
Organism: Pseudotsuga menziesii; assembly: GCA_001517045.1. Lineage (NCBI taxonomy): Eukaryota > Viridiplantae > Streptophyta > Pinopsida > Pinales > Pinaceae > Pseudotsuga > Pseudotsuga menziesii. The sequence goes on along the minus strand of LPNX010450339.1, from coordinate 8,034 downwards.
ATGCGAATAACCTTGACTTTAGAAGTAACATAAACAAGATACACTTCTGAAAAATTCATCTCTTTTAAGGTTCAAATGAACTTGGATATACCCAATCTTGTAGGAAAAATTGACGCTGAATCCGTAAAAAAATGGGTACAACAACTAGAATCCTATTTCTTTGTGAATCGACTCTCGGAAGCTAAGAATAGCACCATTGTGTCCTTAAAGATGTTGACCTCGGTGCACTATTGGTGGGAAAATATATCAACAAAAGTGGATCAAGTAGAAAACCCCATAGAAACATGGGATAGATTCATACAACATGTCTAAAGAGAGTTCTATCTAGCCAAATACCTGGAACAATAGTATAAGAAGTGGCAACAACTAAGGCGGTGGAAAGACAAGTCCGTGCAGAACTATATCGATGAGTTCTATCAACTCATGGATGGACTTGGTGTTCTAGAAGAATATAAAATTCTAGCTCTAAATATTTAAAATGGTATATTCCTGTACATTCAGCAAGGCATGGAGTTTCTGACTATCAATATGCTTGCGGATGCATTCGAATATGCTATCAAGATTAAATCCAAGAAGAAAGGAAAATCAAGACTTGTGACTAAACAGACAGGACGACCATCCACCAAGAACTCTCCATCAATATCCTACTTCAACAAGTCCAAACTTCCTACCCATCCAATTCCACAGAGGCAAGATCAAGGAAGGAAAAACTCTCACAAATACAAGAAGGATTACATTAGGAAAATTCCTGCTAGGAAATTGTGTGATTACCACAACTCATCATGGCATGACACGTTTGAATGCATAACTTAGAGTAAATTTCTGGAAAAAATGTCTGCATATGACATGTTTGATGATGCTGTCGTGGAATTCGACCCAGAATCATTGGCCCTCTTGGAGTCGACATCAACAACTATAGAAGACTCAACTATAATTAATGAGGAGGAACAAGAGTGCCTGTTCCATACATAGATATGGTTTCAAAACAATCCATTGTATTTGATTGTGGATAATGGCAGTGAGAAGAAATTTGTTTCTGAATCTCTTGTGAAGAAACTAGGTCTTGTCACCACACTGCATCCTCTGCCTTATAACATTAGTTGGATGAATGATAGGAAAGAACTCAGAATCACTCGATAATGAAAGCTCGACTACTTCATTAATCCTTTCAAATATGAAGTACTTTGCGATGTGGCACCTGAACTCATAATCACTCAATAATTAAAGCTCAACTACTTCATTAATCCTTTCAAATATGAAGTACTTTGTGATGTGGCACCTCTTTTCAACCCAAGTCCACTCCTTGTGGAAGTCCAGTTGTCCTTGTTCTGAAGAAATATGGGACTTGGCGCATGTGGATTGACTACAGGGAACTCAACAAGATTTTAGTGAAGAATCGGTACCCTTTATCAAGAATTGATGAATTGATTGATTGTCTGAAAGGTGCTAAATTATTTTCTAAAATCGTTCTTAAGTTGAGATATCATCAAATTTCGATCGAGCGCTCAGATATCTGGAAGATTGCTTTCAAGACCAAGGAATGATTGTTTTAATGGATAGTTGTACCTTTCAAATTAACTGATGCACCTACAACCTTCATGCAATACATGGATGATGTGTTGCGACCTTTTATAGGGAAATATGTCGTTGTCTATCTCAACGACATCCTGATTTACACTAGAACATGGGAAGAACATTTTTGATGGCTTCAAAAAGTTCACAACATCCTCTGACAACATCAACTCTACTTGAATTTGGATAAGCGTTCATTTTCTATGAACAACATCAAATACTTGAGGTATGTAATAAACTCTACAGGAATTCACATTGACCCAGAAAAGATATAGATCCCCAAAGACTCGTCCATTCCTCAGAACATTCATGAACTAAGAAGCTTTCTTGGTTTGGTGAATTTTTATCAATGATTTGTACCCAGCTTCAGTCACATACCCTAGACATTGAATAAGTTGACTAAAGGGAATGGAAGAATTGTTTACAAGTGGACCCTAGTACAACAACAAGATTTTGAGCAGCTTAAGCACCAGCTCCTATACTGCATCAGTACTTTTGTTACCTTCTTTGCATCATCCTTTCAATATTGAGATAGGCGCCTCAGTCTATGCCTTGGGTACAATGATCACGGAATATGTTCACCTAGTCGCTTTTAATTCAGAAACCTTCAATGGCATCGTTAATATGTATTCAACATATGAAAAGGATATTTATGCCATTTTTCAATCACTCAAGCAATGGAAACACTATGTCATTAGCAAGGAATTGGTTGTTCATACCAACCATAAGCCCCTACAGTTTGCTTCATCCTAGTCCAAGCTACATACAACTCGACAACTCAAGTGGATTAATTTACTTCAATAATTATAGTTTGTAATTAAGTATCAGAAAGCAAAGCCAATTCCACAACTTATTTTCTAAGTTGACCACCCATTACTCTCCTTTTTATAGTGATGAGTATGCAGGGATATGACACCACCACTTGCCCTTAGTTGTATCAAGTGAACAACAAATTTTCACCAGTCTATCGACAAATTTATATTGACAAGTCATATACCATCAACTATTTCCTAAAATATACCTTGCTATATGAGCTCAGACAACTCTTTCTACTGACAGGTGAGCACCAACAAAAGCTCATTTGGGATGAACACTGCATCAATATTGGAGAAAACTTTGGAGTGGAAAAGAGCCTCGTCATTCTTTAGAAGTGTTTTTATCGGCCTACACTTAAATATGATGTGAACAAGTACATTCGATCATGCATGGTTTGTTCCATTTTTAAAATTCCTAACAAATAACAAGGATTATATGCTCCCTTGATAGTTTCTAATCATCCTTGGGGATCTATTTCTATAGATTACTTGAATGGATACCCTGTCACCAAGCATCAACAAGACACAACATTGGCCATAGTGGATAGATTTTCCAAGATGGCCATTCTAAATCCTTGAAAGAAGACCACGATAGCACAACAGACTACTTAGGTCTTCATTGAACATGTCTAGAAGAATTTTGGCTTACCGACAACTATTGTTTCTGACAGAGATTCCAAATTTTTCAGAATTTTTTGGAAAACTCTCTGGGAGCAACTCGACACATAGATTTCTTTGTTGACAATATTCAACCCTCAGATGAAAGGACAAACATAAGTTGTGAATCACTTGGTTTTACAACTGCTCCGCATGTATAACCAAAAGCATCGTCAAACATGGGATGGAAGTATCCCATAAATTCAACATTGTTACAATCGTGCTTAACACAACTCTACAGGCAAGATTTTGTTTGAAATCTACTATGGATTTCAACCCTTAGCCCCTATTGACTTGATCAGTCCTTCTACACAATTGGATGAAATTGATAATGGATAGTGAGAAGTTTATAAAGCACTCAAGTTCAGGGATCATAGTTGTGACATTCGAAAACAAGCGCAAGAGATCTTACAATGAGCTAATGCGAAATTTAAGTCCTGACATGACAAGAATCGTATTGCACATTCCTTCCAAGTTGGGGATCAGGTTTGACTAGACCTCAAGAAAGACCATTTCACTAGTCCATACAAGAAGCTAAATCCTTTGTGTTATGGTCCATACACTATTCTTGAGAAGATTGGAGGAAACACTTTGAAGCTTGATAGTTCTTCATACCTAGGTCTGCATCCAGTCTTTAATGTGCATCTACTTCAACTATATCATGCATTGTTTCTAGAACAAACAGAATTGAAAATAAAATAACTTGAATACATACATCCAAATATTCAGGATCCTCTTCCTTGTGGCACAATCGTGGGATGAAGAGTACACCATACAAGGATGCATGCAATTTTCTTATTTTAGGTAGCTAAATGAGGACAAATCCCCACCTAAGGAAAGTGGCATCTTGCTGATGAACTGACCAAGAAGTTTCCTCATCTTCCTGAGTAAGAAATGAGGACCATT